>WAAE01023733.1:0-32457 GCA_013400495.1 Nicator chloris
TCTAATTTTAGGCACCCAGCAGCTTGCTTGAGGCACTGGAACAGCATTTGGCTTCTGTGGAGGGAAAGAAAACAAAGGAAGTCTCTGCTGCCAGCAGGTGAGCACCCAATGAATTACAACAATGCTCGTACTTACGAGTTGTCATTGTCATTGTAACAATTTTCAGGATTCAGTCATGTGGTGTTCTTGATTTTTATTCACTTTTGAATGTATCTTCCTAGAAATATAAATGAAGCACCTAGTGAGTAATAGCCTGATAGCTTAGCCACATTTGAAATGTAGGTATGTCTGCCTGTGTCTCAGACTTCTGATTATGCTGTAATAAACCACTGAGCTGAGACCTTGGATATTATTCTTTTTAGCTTTTTTTTTTATTTTTGGACTTTTGACTTGTAACATTTATAAGGTGTTTGGATTGATACTCTTCTTACCCAAAATAGCATGGTATTATCTGAATTGTTATTATTTATATAGTCATGGTCTACCTCTCAGACCATGAATTTATCTTAACCTTCTTGTAAAAGTTCTTCAGCCCCTCCTCAGAAGAGCCAAATTAGCTTTATGTGTTGTGCTCAAAGATATAGTGTTATTCTTTCTGTCAAGTACAGTATCAGTATGTATGAAAATACTCTGACTGAATAATGAGAGATCTCTTTTGGCATTGACATTTTCTGACAGAAACTTGGTAAATATTGATAAATCTATCAGGCTGAGCTATGTCCCCAATTTGCTGTCTTTCTCCTCAGTTTATTTTTTTCAGGAATCTAAGGATTCACTGCCACAATACTCTGTTAATATGTATAAAGCTTTGCTTTTTTTCCTGTTACATAGTGTACAAACAAGCTTTCTGTGCCTCTGCCCTTTGAATAACATTCCAGTCTAGTCTAGGTAACTTTAAGGAGGAAAGACAACTGTTGTGTCCCACATTTTCCAGTCCCTACCTGCTGAAATTCGAGGGAGTCACTCTGTGTCCTTGTGCCTCTGTCACCAAACTGGTTTTGGTGTCTGCTCTTATGTACCAGAGAGTAAGGGAAGAAGTGATGGGGGGGAGGATGACACAACTAGATAAGGCACTTGATGATTGAACTGTAAGTGATGTAAACCTGACTGTGGCTTTTTTAATAACGTTTTTTAAAAATTATTGCTCTTTTTAGAGCCAGTGCCCTATCCAGTGCTGTTTCCACACTTGCCAGTACAGGAATGTCATTCAGCCGGATGGATGAGAAAGAAAAGCAGCAGGCATTGGAGGAAGAGCAAGTTAGACTGCAGGCACTTAAGGTAGGATGTTTTTAACAAGTTTTATACTCCAAGATTTTTTGTAACTGGATAAAATAGTGTGTGGTGAGGAAGCTGCAAGGTCACTCAGTGTTTTATGAGAGGAATGTGAGCTGTGCAAGACAGACACTTATGCTTTGACTGGTGCTGTAAAAACACAGTGAACATATCTAGGGATGTAAACCTGAAATAAATTAAAACAAGGGTGTTACATTGCTGCCTTACTGTTGGGTTGCACGTTGTCACACTGATTTTTGAATGTCTGAATTGCACCATGGAGAGACTCATAAAGTAGGGAGATGAGTCTTCCTGAACACAGGTCCACTGAGCTGTTTCTCAGAGTGACTGGGGAGGGAGCCTGCAATGTGTAGCTTGACTAGAAATTATTTACTTCTAGGCAGATATGGATTAAAAAATAATTATTTAAAACATTAGGTCTCACCTTGATTTTTACATGCTTTGTTGAAACAAATACTCTTATCTCTAATTTCGATTATTTTTCTGGTTTTAGGACTTTATAGAAGAAAATGGTTTTCATTTATTAAGACCTTATTTAAAATTTTCTTCTTAGGAAAGGTCTCCAGGACTGAAATGCTAATAAATTAATAAGACTAAAATGCCAACTGTCTCTCTCATCTTTCAGGAGCAGCGATTAAGAGAAATCTCAGTAGTATCAAATTCCACTTCCACATCAGCATCCCCAAGCACTTTATCAGGAAAAAGTGTGAATACCACTGGAGCTGTTGACCTCTTTGCTGCACCAGCACCCACAACAAATAGGTGAGAGAGATTTTGCTTTCTGAAAGAAACAGAAATGACTGCACTGACTGTAGCTCCACAATCAGCTGCAAAGCTGTGATCCTAGTTACCTCTCAGGTACCTTGTGCTGATGTTTTCTTGGTGTGCCCACAGGAATTTTGTCAGTAAGTGCTTAATTACCAGTTTGTTGTATCACTGTTGTTGATGGGCTTCTAGCAAATAAGAGAAAATGAGATTGAGTGTTCATAAAAGCAAGAATACAATGCCTGTTACATATCTTCATATTTCTCTCTCTCTCTCTCATTTCTTATTCAGCATGCCCAACCTTTCTAGTGATCTTTTTGATCTTCAGCCTGCATTTGTTCCAACTGTGCAAAGTACTCCAGCTATATCAACATCAGCAAGCAGTGCTTGGGGAGGTGAGCTGGTACCTTGGTCTGACTGTCTAAATAAGGGAATTCTTAAAATAAAAGATTCATACTTAATTGAATCTGCATCTTAAACCTTAACTATTTTGCATCCAAACATTCATAACAAAATATGAAGTAAGTAATCTGAAAATTCTGACAAGCCTTCTTGAACACGTAGCATTAATGTTGATGGAACAAAGGAGCAGAACTGTTCAGTAAAGGGGTCAGGGAGAAGAAATGTAACTAAAGATCAAAGCTGAAAAATACTGGGAAATAAAACCTAAGCAGATGTAATAGAAAAGATCCTGGACTAGTATTTCTGTTTAATTAAGCAATATTTAACCTACTTCTCATTTAGAAGGTGTTGGTAATTTCCAAGTTCTTGTAAAAAAGCTGTGGACCCCAGTTTCTTCACCCATCCTTCCAAAGAATGGTCAGGTTAGATGTCAAAGAAATGGCTTGAATGCCAAAAGAAGGCAATGTTAACACCATGGTAAATGTTGGTATTTTAATAGGTGGAATTAATACTCTTAATGCTATTTAAAAGGTAGATTATTGAAGCCAAAAATGTAGTATCTAACTTTGATTTATGTTCTGTCATTCTCCCCCTCCCACCCAATGTCCATGCTAGAATTATTTTCCCTAAAGAGAGCTGTTAGGATTTTGATCTGAAACTAAGAACTTGTATCTAAAATTTCTACCTAGATAATATCTATCTAAAATTTGTATCTAACTTTGATCATTAGGTGGAATATTTACGATTTGACTTTGTCTAGAGATTCTCATATTCAATCATTTCAGTCTGGTTTTCTTTTCCATTATTTGTACTCTGTATTCTTTCCTTCACTTCTGCATCTGAAAGGTCCTTTCTCGTCTTCAAATGGTTGTGTTGGTTCTCCACCTCATCTGGACATCTTTGACATGAAGCCAGTTGAAGAAGCTGTAAAATCTGCCACCCCTTTCATCAATTCTTCTTTTTCCTCCAAACAAACAGTGGAACTGTTTAGTGGTAAAAAAAACCAAACCCCATGTAATTTATTTGCAACTGGAGATGACAATGCTAATAATGTGGGCCATGTAATGTATTTGTGGTTTGGGCCAGTCTTCACTTTTTATTAACAAGTGAAAATGGTGCATTAATTCCAGGTGTAGTAAATTATATATTTCCTTAAATGTTTATTTCTGTAGTTGAAATAAACTACTATTTTGTTCTGCTTGCCCAGTCTAGACATCCTAAGACGTGCAGCTGAAATCTGCTGATTTCTTTAAAACTGCAGCCTCCTTTCTCTTTTGTTAATGGGGAATGCAGGAGTTACTTGGCTTTTCAAATCTGTAAAATAAAAAAACTCCAAACTTTTTATAATATGTTGTTTTCCTATTTTTTAACTGCAGACTTAATTGTTAGGTTCACTCTTCTTTTTTATCTTTAAAACTGATCTTATTCTCTTCTCTCTTTTTGCAAAGATGACTTTAGTGGTCATAAACCAACATATGCTTCTGTGTATCATCCTGTGACTGTTGATGGTAATTTGATTTTTTTTGTTGTTGTTGTTTTTTAAAACTTTCTGGTTTCACTGGAATGAGTGATATTTACTTCATGGGTGTGTTTCATTACTCAACTTTTTTTTCAGGTTTTCCTCTTCATTCAGCTTCTCCAAATACCACCTCTTCAACAATTAATGTGGACTTTGATGCTGTTTTTGGAGGAAAATCTACATCACCAGAATACAGGACTGCAAGTGGTAAAAACTGCCTTATGACTAATTTATACCCTACAGGCAAAAACTGTGTAACAGTTTAGCATAATTGCTGTTGCAGTTGGAAATGTAATAACTTAATATATTTGCAAGGTGATTGTGGGCTGATAAGAGGCAATCAGTTCAGCTGTTAGTAGTTATTTACTTGAAAATGAGCTTTGACTGATTTCATTCTGTGTGTAATAACTGTTTCCTCTCTCTCTGGGGCACAACCTTGGAACGTGGCCCACTGGATGTCTCCTAACGGGTGAGCTCGTGTTCCTTTGTCTCTGTGCTTTCTCTTGGTGCATGTGGTGACCTCCCTCTGACTCCTTTCAGAGGCACAGCACTTGCAGAAGTGCAGGACTGGCTGTGTTTTTCTTGAAGAATACCTGAGTTAGTCTTCTCTTCTGTAGAGCAAAGTGTTGTTGAAGCACAGTTAAAGATTCTTTTAGATCAGTAGGTATGATGTAATATTCCATAAAAAATAAGAAGTTAAACTATGCTTCTATCAAAGCCTTAAATACTTCGTTTTGCTTGAACCTTCACATAGAAATACTCAAATTAGTGTTCTCTAAAGAAAATACCTCCCTGGCCTGGATGTCGTTTATTAAATGCAATGTAACCATTTTGTTAACAGTTGCTTTTATTTTCTTTGTTTAGATTTTAACTTTCTAGATGATGTGTTGCAACCCACAGTACCACCACAAAGTCAAAGAGCCACTGTAGCCAGCCAGCAAAGTGGAAAAATTCTGGCAAATGACCTCGATTCTTCACTTGCTAATCTAGTAGGAAGTAAGTGTGAAGCTGTTAAAATTAACTTTCCCATTTGTTACTGAAAGCAAAACAAGCATTTTTCCCCTCCCAAATTAAAATGCTTAAGGATTTTTGTTTCTTTTCCCCCACAGATCTTGGTTTTGGAGGCACTCCATCCAAAAAGTAAGTGCATATATGTACTTAGAATATTCTCATATGACTATTTGATTGTTTCAAGAGATGAGATCCTTGCCATGTCAGTGCCAGAGACTATCTGAAATAGCTGAGAAGTGCATTGGAACAGTGTGTTTGTGCTCAATCACCATAACACAGCCAGCCTTAACTTTTAAAGTAGCTCACTTTAGTTTTGCAATTGCTGTATTTTTATTGAAGTATTTTTTTTTAAGAAACACTATAAAAGTTACATCAAACTCCAGTTGATCATTACAGGCACAGTGCAGTACTGATAGCTCACTTTGAACACAAACAGAACCCCCAGACTTCACATTTACTGGAGAAGAGATACATGAGTAATTACTGAAATTCTGAGTGTTTCTTCATAGATTTCAGCTGTGTGCATGCATTAAGGCATGTTTGGGTTGCTTGTTATGTTGTTTTACTGTAGCTGTTGCCTCTCCATGAAAACTAACAACATGGTTTCATTTTAGATCAGATATGCAGTGGTCTCAGCCCACAGAGAAAAAACTTACTGGGGGAACAAACTGGCAAGCAAAAACAAGCACATCAACCACGTGGAACCCAACTCCCTTACCCACTATTCCACACATGGTAATTTCTGTTCTGTGAAATCACACTTCCTTCTGGCAAATGCTGCTTCTCTGCTTGCAATACTTGATAAAGAACAGCAAAGGCATTTGATACAAGACTGAGGGTAGCAGGGAATGCTTACAGGATCATAGGATCTTAGTGAATGAGGTAGAGATTTTAACGTTTAGAGATTTCTTTCCCCTTACTGAAAGTCTTCTCCATTAAGGACTTATATCTCAAGTGAAAGGCTGATTACTTGTCTCAGTTCATAAATTCTTTGGGGAGTGAAACAAATGATCCCAGTCCAGAAAATTCCTGATGTGCATGTTTGAGATGCTCCTGCTCCCCCTCCCACGCACATGAGCACACAAAAATTCACCTTTAAGAATCCAGAGAATGTGTTTTAAGGGCAAAACTGCTGTTCCCTCCAGTCTTTGCTCCTTTTTCAGTTTTATCATGAAACACTTCTGCAACCCCTGCAAGGCACCTTAATAGTGAGGTCAAGCAGCACTTTGGACTTTCAGTAATGCTCAACAGCAAATTCATATTTTTAACACAGTGCAAAATGTTAAGTGTATCTTTTATTGTTATTTAAATGAAGAATTTTCATTTCTAGGAGGGATATTTGTAGGCAACTGACTTTTCTATGCTTTTAGAAGAGATTTTTCAAGTGTGTTATATTCATAATATATTCATAGAAATATGAATCACTTCTAAAATTTAGCTTAGAGGGAAGTAGATGTTCATCTCAGTTATATAGACAACTAGGATAATTACCACATTTGCTGTGAATTTTGGACTGCTTCTGACAATTTTGCAATAAGCATAGTTTTGCCTCTAATGCTTATTTTCCTTGTCTTACATGACTATGCTCATTCAGAATTAAAGAAGTTGAATACAGTATTAAATCCAGTATTGGACTCAAAAATGAGCTGAAAAAATCCAATGAAAGGGCACAGTTGTATTGCACTTTTATGTGAGATTTTTTGAGACCATGCAATCTCTTTATGCCCTCTAGGTGTTCTAGAATGTGTTGTTGGAGTGCTTAAGCATTTTTATTTCTGGAACACAGAGGGTACCTTAGTACCTGTTGATCACTGTGAATTTAAAGTTATGTTTTTATTTCATGTGTTCATCAGGTCTAAGCATTTGACTGTTTGATGCCAGGTGTCTGGTTATGCATTTTCTTGGAACTCCCAACAATTACTGATGTGAAGATCTAGCTCAGCCATGAGCCTCTTTAAAATCTGTGCCCCAGAACTGCAAAGGTCTCAGTGTCCTGGGTGGCCTCTGGCACTCAGAACTACCCCTGCAATTCATGCACCACTGCATCCTCTCCCAGAGCCAAGGGTTTCATCCAGCACTTGGCTTTCAGTGTAATTAGCACTGCTTAACAAAGCATGGCCTTATGAAGCACAGGCATTGCTGTGCCTGTGAACATGACCTGATGTAAGGCTTGAAATGCTCTTCATTTTTCCTTTTTCATTCTGTGATATGTGCTGACATCAGATGTTAGTATGTGGGCAGCATCCAGCTGACTAAACATCTGTTGCTATTCACTTCTTAAGCCAAATGGTCACTGGCTTTCTTGGCTTTTTTTTCTGTGCCCTTCTCTAATAAAGGGAGGTAGAAGGAGCCTTGCATGCCATGCCCTCTAAAAGCTTCTCACACACATGCTTGTGCAAGCAATATGCTCAAATCTGGCTAGGTGTAGTAAAATTTCTAATTCTGCTGTAAGTTGTACTAGTGGTAATTTCTAAGCATAATAACTGATGTTACTGTCCTTGCAGTTTTTCTCCTCACACTTCAATTGTTTTAATGAGTATAGTTAAAATTGTTATGCTACTGGACTTGAATCCATCCCTTAGTTACTTTCCAGCATGAATACCTATTAAATAATTTTCTATCTTATCCTTTTGCTGTGCCAGAATGGAGTACACTATCCTGGATATGTAAGTCAATTTCTTGTGAATACATTGGTTATTTTTAGTACTGAAAACTTGTGTTTTTCAAAGTTTTATATATATATATATAACTAAGTATGCATGAGTTTCTCTAAAATTTAAACTTTTCTTGATTTAAAGGTACCTGCTCCTATCACATACCCACTGACCACACCTCAAGTGCCTGTATATGGAATGGTAAGAAGCATGATTGGTTTTGTATTCCTGAAAACTGAGTTGTCTCTACCAGTGGGTTTCATGTCATGAATTATGATGTTCAAACCATCCTGCAAATGAAATGTATTGGCAGTAGTGTGTGAAATCTGGTATGTTTCTCACACTGCATTGAAAGAGGTTACTCTGAGGTGGATGTAGTGGCAGTTTTTAAAAGCTTTGACTTTATTCTCTGTGTGTGTCTATATGTTTCTTTTCTACTATACTAAAAATGCAAGAAGATGTATCTTGTGGAAGCAGTTGGAATTTTATATATTTGTTTTTGTGGGTTTTTTGTTTTTCTCACAGGTACCTCCTCAGGTTGGAGCTGCTCCTTTGATGGCACCCCATTCAATGATGTATACACAGCCTGGTCTAAGGCCAACAAATCCCTTTGCACCTGTTTCTGAAACTCAGGTGAATGGTGCTCTTTAATCTTGTTGACATTGAAACTCCAGCCTTGGCAAACACACCCAAATGCTTCCTGAAAGGCTGCTGGTGTATTTCTGCATGTGGAAGTCAGGGGTTCCTCAGTCAAGGGCAGCAGCTTTTGCTGGTGAGGAGGCAAATTCAGATGATGGAATTGCAGGAAGAAAGGAAGAAAGTAAAAAGCAGATTTTTACCTCTGTTTCAATATGAAGTAAACAGGAGGGGTGAAGGTATGTAGGTTTTAGTCTCCCTATGACATTGGCTGGATACTTGGTTTAGTCATGCTGACCAGGCCAGTGTTGGAAGCTTCTGGAAGGATCAGGTGATGTGGGAGTGAAAAAGGTGTGGACAGGAGATCATTCACACTGCAGAAACTGTACTCCTGTCATCCAAATAGATAGGTCTTAATATTCTTTGGATTTTTTTTTAAGTGCCAAAGCCTGTAGACTTAACTTACAAGGGTAACAAGGCAGCCAAATAGATTCTTTATTCTAAAGCACTGGGAAACCATTTGTTATGTAAGTGGCATTAATACATAATCTTTGTTTCACAGATACAGTTTATGTAGAGCCACCAAAGCAACAAGATGTGAGAACAACCAAATACTGGTAAAAAAATGAAAAGACTGAATTTCAATCTTTCCATGATGTATTCCTGAACAGGGCAACTGTTTATTCCCTGTATAATACAATATTATTTTGAACTGCAATGCTTTAGAGATTCTTGTTTATAACAGTCACTGCAGTGTGAAGTCATGTTTGTTTCCTGATTTTTTTTTTTGACTGCTCAGCAGAAAACTATTTCTATTGAGGTTGACTCAGAAGGTGCAAGCTGGATTATCATATTCAAAATCAAGGAGGAGGTTACATGATTGCTCCACAACCTTAATCATCAGTGGATTACCTTAGGAATTGACTGAGAATGTTAAAGCTATTTATTTTATTCATAAATTCTGTGGCTGTTGTAACCAAGACACAACACGAAATCAAGTTGAGCAATAAAATTTTTATGTGCTCTAATAAATACTCTGATAGAGCAATGCTTACATTATCATCAGGCCAACATTGTGTGAAATCAGACAGCTTTTTCACATTAGAATAGCTTATAGCAATTTGCAAACTTTGTAATGCGAGTTTGAACTGCTGTGAATCAACAAGACACATATTACATAGCTATAGTAAAAATACTAAATTGCTCCATTGGTATGTCAGTATTACAGAGCTGAGTAAAAAGAGCCAGCAAGGCTGCAAGTGTGTGCTGGAGTAGGGGAAATGAGTGTGTTCCAGAACATGCAGCCTCCCAGAGGTGCCAGCAGCTGGGTCCCTCCATGGGTGCCTTCTCTGCAGGTGGCACCTCCCAGTGGGCTCAGGGAGGAGCAGCCTTGGGAGCCAGAGTTTGTCAGTGCCCAGCCTCAGCACAGGGGAGCATGAGAGTCACGTTGATACCTGCAGTAGAGGCAAGAGAGCCAGTTCTTCTTCCTAAAGTCCATTAGGTCCAAAGACTCAAACCCTGCAATCATGCTGACACTTGAGAACTGGCAACTATTTTGAAATTATCCAGCTGTAGAGAATAGCTTGTGCTTCTTTTTTGAAATAAGAACCTAGTTGTAAACCATATACAAATAATTATTTTTAAATGTGTAAATAAGTGTAAACTTTTAGATAGTTGTTTCTTTGATGCTGCAGTAATCTTTTTCTTCTGTAGTAATTTCAAGGTTAAAATGCTACATTAAGAAATCCAGACTCTTTTTGAGAGGAAAATCTTTAAAATCAACTAATTTGTGGAGTATCAATGGGTCAGATATGTACAGACTTCTGGAACATATTTTGTACTTAAGAATCTTCCTCCAAAACTGAAATTGGCTATGAAAATGCCTTATCTTGTGCTTTTCACTGTCTGATAAAAAGTGATAGCATTAAAAAAACCCAATAGTTATCATTAAGTAGATAGAAGTGGGAACAACCTTTCCTCCAGACGTTTTGTGGCAAAAAGCAATGAAAAGCTCTCCTGTAAAATTGCTTCTTATAATGATTAATATTAAAGCTGAGTTTTCTATTGTTACAATCAATAGATGTCTTTTATCCTTTGGAGAGTCTGTAATTGCAGAAATATCTCTCACCATAAATGGAGATAGGCCTGAGAATCTTGTCAAACTCTCCTGTAGAGAACTTCTAAATTAAGCACATTCCTCAGAGTGAGAACAACCCTTCTATTTTCCCAAATGCTTAATTTTGTCCAAGAGTACAAAAGTAGTATTTCTTAACCCTATGGTAAATATTTTGCCCAATGAATCAATACAAAAGAAACAAAATAAAACTCCTCTCCTCAACCCTTGAAATTTGTAACTGCTAATTTCCTGGAAAATGAAACCTTGCAGAAATGTAAAACTCTGTGTTCCTTGATGTATATTGATTTTGAAAGAATTTGGACCAGTATATGGTAGTTTAATGCTCAAGTTTGAATTACAAAGGGCTTCAAGCTTTAATCCACCTTTATTGGGTTGAACAATTGTACAATTTTAAGCCAATGAGTTCTTCAGTGCCTATAGTTGCCCTCCACATGATGAGGGAATAGATGCCATTTAGAATGGGTCGTTGTGTTGAGGGGACTGTTTATTTAAGAAATAGTGAATTCCATAGATTCATTCAGCAATCAAGAGTCTTGTGTTCAAATTAGATCAGTCCATGGAGTTAGAAATGTCTGGGCATTAATGGCAGAAGTGAGAGTGCTACAAGCAGGCAGTTCCTAGCACTGTAAGCTGTTAGGTCTCTTTCTTATACTGAGTTGTAGAAGTAATAACGCATGATTTTAATAAAATATGCAAATAAATGCCTGGCAAGCAGTATATATTTGTTATAACTTTATTTCAGAGCATTCTGAATATCTGGAATACACCTGGCTCAGAAATGGATTTAGTACTGGTAATAGCTTGCACTACTTGTGATTTGCTCTGGATCTTTTCATGGTTCTTTTGGTCTGCTTTCTTGTAGCAAAGCTGTCTGATACCAATTTATTAGTATTAAAAAAGGAGAAACAGCCACAAAGTATGTTTTAAAAACTTTATAGCCTACCTTCTTTTGATGCTTTGAAACACAGCTTTCAGCTTGATCCTTGTGAAGCAAAGATTGCTTTGTACCTTCTCTCTGCACACACGTGCACAGGACTGGGTTTTGCCCACCTCTGCCTTGTGCACGTACTGCAACACATAAAATGGCAGAGTATGTGTTTAAATAACATACATGAGAAGTGAAAACCAAGGACTTAGGATGCTGCCAAGGTTTTTATGGCTATTCTCCACAAAAAAAACCCCAACTTTGAACACCAAGGTTGTTCTTGAGTGTGACTGTACCAACCTGCAGAAGCTGCAAACAGTAGTTGTGATGAGTGAAGAGAGATGTATATAAATGTGACTTTCCTTCCACCTCACTGGATCAGAATCATGTTCTGAATACTTCAGGAAGCTGATAACTACGCTGTCTCTCCATGTTTGTCTGAACAAGGAGGAGGACTTTGATGTCTTTTGCATTATTGTACTTTAGTGGGTCACTTGAGCCTCACTGCTGGGACTTGGTGCTGCTACAGGCAGACTGTCATGGAATATGCCATAGGATGACTTCTGAGGGACTTTGGAAAGGTGGATTGTGTGAGGCCTCTTGGACTTGAACGTGTACCTCTCAAAATAACTGGGGTTTTCTAATGTTCTCTAGGTATAGTTTTGACTTTGCCTCCAAGAAGTTACTGATTTTTTTTTTTTAGTAAATTTTGGACATGTGTACTAGAAAAATCTCTGTTCTGTGCACATAATGGTGGAATATTTGTAGGTAAAATAACAAATGGACTTTTGTTTAAGAAAAAACAAACCAACAGCAAAAACCACACACACAAAAGTAACAACAATAAAACTTCTGACAACAAGATTGAACACAGGGTGTATCTATCCCCAGCTGGATATTTTGATGTGTGACAGGGATGGGGGGGTTACAATTAGAGTAGTAGGCACTGTGGATCGGTGCTTAATTTGTACATAAAAAGGAAAACTTTGTTTGGGGTAGTTTGTATTGTAAGGATAACATGTAAAGGCACTGTATCAGTCGTTTATTTCCATTGAAAAGATTATATTTTTGAGCAATGGAAACTGTACATGTTATCATTTATACATTACTAATGGCTAGGAATATAGAAAACTTGTTGCTATGACTCTGAAGATGTATCTGACTTGTCATTGATCTGTACATTGCTGCATCACTATGCAGATTCTCATGATCATTTATTTAAGGAGATTGTAGTAACTGGTACAGTTACAACAGGAATTGTAATGTCAAATCTTTCAGTATATCTCAGATGTGTATCCTTGTGATTAAGCTTAATCCTTTACCAAATGTTTGGCTGGAATCTCATCTTGGAGCAATGACAAAATAGGTGCTGGAACAGATTTCCCTCACCCCAACCCACACTTTATTTATTTAATAGATCTTGTTTTGTATGTTATGTTTTCCCCCATAACAGGTTTGTGCCTTTTATTGGATATTTATTTAAAAGGAGCTATGATAATTTAGGTTGCTTTTTTTCAGATGTATTCTTGTACAGCTGTTCCTTTATGTGAGTTCCTTCATTTTATAAGAATACAGAATGTGTGGAAAATATACTAGCCACAAACTGGAAAAAAAATCTAAGGATTTATGTTCTATGAATAATTTTTTAAAAAATAAGCCTAAGCACAAGACTGGCTGTGTTGATATTTTAATTGTGGAACTTCACAATTTGTTAATATGCAAATTGTTCATTTTTTAAAAAACTGCTCATATCCACATATTTGATGAAACAAGTTTTGGAAAAAAATAAACTTTGGCATATGCAAGGCGTGTGTACGTGATCATTTTTTGTGTGTTCAGGCTTAAGGCTTTCTGTAATGCTGGTAAGCCATGGCTGAATGAGGGTGCTCAGCTGGCTTGTTCCTCCTGTGTTCACACTGGGGAAGGCTCTGGGGAGGCCGTGAGTTCTGCTTTGCCTGGAGCTGGGTTCATTCCCCAGCCAGCATCATTCCAGCGGTGCCGGGCCTGCAGCAGACAGGCTGAGAAGTGTGGCTACTGCAGGGCTCCTTCTTTCCAAATCAGAACATTGGCTTTAATAGTTGTATTTTGGTTTCTTTAGCTTTCAGAGATCTGTGTTGTGAGCTTGGGCTGTTTAATGGTGAATACGTTCTGTCACAATTCCATCTCAACGGTGAGCTGTGGGGAGCAGGGGCTGCCTGGAGATCAGTGATTCAGTGAACTGACCGCAAGGGCACGGGCGGAGGAGCGGGGAGAATACAGGGCAAGCGTTCTTGGTGATCCTGTAGAAATGTTTACTGTAAATTCTTAAAGTTTCCTCTGTTTGGCTTGTCATCTACGCCGTGGGAAAGGCAGAGCAGCTGCGTTTAGAAACAAGGGCGCTTCCTCCTGAGGCAGAGGGTGCGATAAGCGACATCCCGGGCCAGGGCAAACAACGCCCTCGCCGCTCCTGCCGCCCCAGGCAGCCCCCGCGGCCGGAGCCTTTCCCCTTCCGGCCCCGCCCCGTCTCTTCCGGCCCCGCCCCTCATGGTGGGCCAATGGGCGGAGCTCGGGGTGCCATCGCCCCGCCCACTCCCGCCTCGCGCCCTGCTCGGCGCCGACGTGATGACGCACGGCCCGGCGTCCTGGCGCACGCCGCGCATGCACCGTCCGTTCCCAAATGGCGGCGGCCGGAGGAAGCGAGGCGGCGGCGGGCGGGAGGCGCGGCCCGCTCGGCATCCCTGAGGCGGCGTTCGTGGTGAGCCGGGCCGGCGAGCGGGGCCAGCGAGCGGGGCGGGGCAACCCCGAGGTGGCGTTCCTGGGGAGTGAGGCCGGGCGTCCCCGAGGCGGCGTTCATGGGCAGTGGGGCCGAGGAGTGGGGGCTGTGCTCCGCCGGCCGGGCCCGGCCCCCGTGAGGCGGCACCTCGGCGGGCAGGCGGGCGGTACCGGGGGCGCGGATGGCGGAGGCCCTTCACGGGCTCAGTTCTGGGCATTTTCTCGGATGAGTTGCCCTGTTACGATGCCGACCTGGCTCTTTACCTTACAAGAAGCTCAGCTCCCTGTGTTAAGCAGTATCGTTATTGCACTGGCAGACTCACGGCGTATTGTGAGAGCCCTCGTGGCACACACTGCACGGGGCACGCCTTGCCGCTCCTGCTCCAGGGGTAACGTGCCGTGCTCCAAGCACCTTTCCATACCTCTTTCTGTCCTAATCAAGTTTACACTGCTGAGAAGAGTCCCTCTTCAGAAGCACCCCTATGTTCTTGAAAACCAGCAAATATGTATCTTCTGGAAAACAGACCTAACTTGTTTATCAAGCTTTAAAAATTGATGTACTGAGCGTTTGATGATTCTGTTGATCAGTTGAAAAGCAGGAATCAGTGACTTACGCAGTGACATAATCTCACAATCATGTGTTCACCTTCAGCTGTGAGCTCATTCTTGGTACATGGTCTTGATTGTTGTTTTATTTCCTTTGATCAATAACTATCGATCAGAGTGGCTGTACCTGGCTGCCTTGGTGATCTCAGGAAGGCTTGGATGTCTGCCCCATCTGATACAACTGCTTTTATAGAAATAATTTGGTTTGACTTGTATTTTGGTGTTTCTAGATGTAGTGCTTGTAGTGCTGATGTGTCTTGTCTGGACATAGGGCCTGACCAGACAGGTACAGTGCATTTACTCTCAGTGATCCAGTTCCTCCTTTTCCTTTAAGGTTTTTAACAATAATTAGGATCTGGCAAATCCCTACTGGGCTGGAAAACTGTTGCTGCAGCCAGCTAACTTCTTCCGTGCCTCATGGGAGACCAGCACAGATGGAAGTGAAAGGGAAGGGCCGTGTCTTCAGCTGCCCTGCGAGACCTCACTGACCCTGACAGAGGAGCACTTGTGCTCTGTGCTGACTCTGCAGTGCAGGTGGCCACCCTGGCAGGAAGCAGGACATAAACAGCCTCAGCAAACACTTTAAGGGTATCTGTCACATCCCTCCTTCCATGCTGGTGGCTGCCTTTGTAGTGTTGTGTTTGTTTCCATGTAGTTTCCTTTCAGTACCTGTGTCTGAGGGATCTTGCATGCTGTATCATACAGCTCTGGGAGTTCTGGGGCTGTGCCTTAGTCCTGTGCTTCTCTTCAGTTCTTCATAACCTTATGGATCTTCATAACCTCTGGATCTTAGAAGCTTCCTAACTCTCAGTTTTGAGAGGGGTCCTGATCAAATGCAGGTGTGCCTGCAGAAGAGATCCTCGATGGTGATCATAGAGTACTTGGATGTAGATGTTAAGACAGACTTTCTTTTATTCAAAATCAGCCTGCACTGAGAAGTTGTAATGGTATTCTGCTCTGCAGAGTGAAAGTACTACTGTCTTGAGGGTAGGTTTTACTAGAGCTTTTTTATTTCAGAAAATAGGTTTCTGTTTCAAAAGCATTTAAAGACTTGCTGATCTCTTGCTTGGCATTTCCCCCCCACAAGCTGCAGGGGCAGCCTTACTGTGAATCTTACCTTCAGAGATGTTTTCTGTGTCTTGGTTCAGTAGCAGCTTTTCACACCATTTATGGCTCACATCTTCTCTGAGGCAGTTGTTCTGTGAACTCTTGTGAACTCCAGGTTTCAAGTGATATTAAGCACTCAGAGTAAGTAATGCTAAGATACAAGGTTTTACTGGATTACAGACTCTCCAAACAGAACTTTCAGCTGTGGTGGTTTTGAGCTGTTGCCCAGACACTTCCAAATAAAATGCCTTCTTTGTTGTGCCTTCTTCAGCAGGTGTGAGGGTGCAGGTCTGCAAATACATGTCCCTTGTCATGTTCTCTGCACATGCCCCCAGGTGATGAAGCTCTCTGCAGAGTGAGTGCCTGCAGCTCTTTATTTGGGTCATCACTCAGAAGAGAACTGTAGGGACACATGGGAATGAACTATCCTGCTGCATTTCAGGGCTTCTACAGAACATTCCTGTGCCTTGGCTTGAAGTTTGCAAAATGGTGCTTTGCCAGTGAATTTTCTTCCTAAAAAAGAGATGAGTTTTGGCAGGTCCTTGCAGAACCTGTAAATGTTGTAGGAATTCTGCAGTGGAGGTGCTGTGGAATACACCACAAAGTGGGGATCCTGATCGCTTTGACAGCCAGCTGTGCCTCAGAGCTGCTCTGGTCAAGCTGAAAGAAGTGACTGTGCCTCAGCCCTGCAGATGGGGAGGTGGGACAAGCCCTGACCAGCAGGTTCAGAAGGCCCAGCTGGAAAACCTCGGGGGTAAATCTGAGCTCACCTTGAACTGGGACATTATGTAGTGGAAGGAGATCACCAGTATATAGAGGCTCTGGATTTACTTCTGGATTCACTTCTCAGCATCTTTGTTTCAGGAGGATGTGGGTTGTGTCCTGTCTGTGTGCACAGAGCTGAGGCACAGCTGGGTGTGGGGGAGCTGCTGCCCACCTGCTTTTGCTTTCTGCCCTGGGTGGTTTAAACGAGCAGAGCTGCTTGCACAAGAGGGAGTTTCATTTCACAGTATCCTCAGGCCTCACTTCCACAACACTTTCCCAAACCTAATCCTTGTTTTCTTTGTTGAAGGCTTTTGTAGGAGCTTTATCCAGAGGCAGGGATGCTTCCCACACTGTGAGGTAGCTCGAGGCATTTTTCAGGCAGTCTGAGGTGTGGTCTGCTGAGTTTGGATCTACTACCTGGGCAGTGCTGCCTGCTGCAGGCTGTGCAGTTCCTGTTCTGCTACAGATTTCCTTAATGGTAAGGAAGGCAGGGACTTCTTGTCAGGTTCAGTAATTTCCTAGTAAGTTTCTTTAGCCAAGAGAGTTAAGGCATCATAATGAGGGGGAGCAGCTCCATGTCTGATACCACTGTAGTCACATAGTACAGTCTTTTTGTGATGTGAAACTTCTGGAGTGCAGACACCAAGTTCAAAAGGTGGAGCTGAAGAGGCCTGTGGTAGGGCTTCCATCAGGTGTTACTGAGCTGTGTGGCCAAGGGCAGAATCACCTCAGTGGAATTCAGTGTGTAAATGGTGGCCGGGCCAGAAACGCGTGGCCGATCCCTGATGTGCCTTTCAGGAGCTGGGGACATTGTCCCCTGCAGATGAGCTGCTTCCTGGGATTCTGAAGGATGCCCTTGCCAGCTCTGGCCTTTCTTCCCTGGCAGCTTTTCCTGCCAGTCCCGTGGCTCTCAGTCAGTTGATGATGGGACAGGCTGGAGTTGTTCTCTAGAGGTTTCTGTGGCTTCCTGCTCACCAGAAGGAGCTTTGGAAACCAGGCTGTTTGCTTCCATAGTGCCTGTCTGAGCACATACCTCAGTTTTCCCCCCTTTGCATCTTTCTCTGCCACAACATACTTGATCAGGCTGACTCTTTTCCTTCATCAGTTTTATCCAAAATAGTTCATAATCTGGTGAGCCACAGAGAAGCATTATCCCTGCTGTACAGGTAGGAACCCCAGGTTTAGCCATGCTCCATGGATACCCAACCCTGTAAGGTGTCACTTGACATCAGCCAGGACTGAAAGCACCACTAACCATGTACCCACAGATATGGTTATGAAATAATCCTTGCACCTATCCCTTATCTCCCTACCAAAAAACAGCAGGAGGGGGAAATGAAGAGAGGACAAATGATTTTGTACTCCAGTCCAGAAAAAAAGTTTGTTTATGTTTCAAATCCCCTCTAGGTGTAGCTGCAGTAAGATGATAGCATGTGTGGGCCTAGGATTTCCATAAAACTCTTCTAACACTGAGGGTTTCTTTCTCCCCTTAAAGGAAGATGTAGATTCTTTCATGAAACAGCCTGGAAATGAGACAGCAGATGTAGTTCTTAAGAAGTTGGATGAGCAGTATCAGAAGTATAAATTTCTGGAACTTAATCTTGCTCAAAAGAAAAGGAGGTAAGTTATAATTTTTGCAGAATTGGGAAATGTTTAGCACAGTTCTATATTTTTTTTAAATAATAAGTCCAGTGGCCAGGAAGGCCATGAGGATCCCAGTGCCTCTGCCAGGGCTGTCAGGGAGAGTGATGCCCTCAGCTCTGGAGAGCTTCTGCTTGAACAGTTCAGAGTCCTGTGGCTCTCACTGCCCATGAAGCTCAGAAGAAACACACTTGTTTTGTTTTGTTTTGTTTTGTTTTGTTTTGTTTTGTTTTGTTTTACCTGCAGTGATTTAGACCTATATTTCTGCAGAGCTTTCCCTGTCCTCTGGGAGATTACAAACAGGCAGAATGCACCATTTTAGGCAAAGGGGGTCTGTTACTGTAGCTGTTTTGCTCTGATGTGAAAGCTGAATGGATTGCTGTGCTTCCAAAGCCAGCACAGGTGTTGTGAGGGGCAGGTGAAGCTGGAGCTGAGCTGCCTTTACATGCCATGTCTTTCAAACCTGCATTTGTAAGCTGGAAAAAGCTGTTAACAGGTTTTACAATGGAGGGTGGACTGTATAATAAAACTGATCACTTGTTTAGGAAACTTTGTGTCTCTGTAAAATAATAAATTATGACTGTTGTTAATTCACAGGCTAAAAAGTCAGATTCCTGAAATTAAACAGACATTAGAAATTTTAAAACACATGCAGAAGAAAAAGGTAAATTATTTTGAATATCTAATGAGTATGAGAAAAGCTAACCACCTTTCCACCCTAACAGAACACATTGCAAGAATTGTTTTGGAGAGCACACTTAATATGCCTTTATAAATAACAGAATTGTTTTTAAAGGTATGTAGTACTTTTTGAAAGCTAGTTCAAAAAAAAAGTTAATGTTTGTAATGCAAACTTCATTTTTAATAGTGTATAGATTGCAGCTAAGCTTTGACTTCATCTCCATTCTTTATAGAGATTTCTGTATTGTTTTTAAATATATCTTTTTAAAAATGCATTATTCTTGGAGCTCTAACTTTAATGTTGAAGTGAAGTTACATAGAATTCCATGCAAGTTAGTACTGTATCAGTGGCAGAAAGCAGAAAAGTGTGCTCTTTATTCTAAGTTTTATGTCTTTAACATGTTTCCAGTGAAAATAGCAATTGTAAGTTTTATCATTTGTCTCAAGGATTCCACACATCCAATGGAAACCAGATTTTTATTGGCAGATAATCTCTACTGCAAAGCTTCAGTTCCTCCTACAGATAAAGTTTGCTTGTGGTTGGGGGTAAGTAAAATGGAACTTTCTCTGAAACTGTTTCAATAACTTGTAAAAGGCTTGTGGAAGAGAGTTTTGGTTGCTGTCTCCCCTGGTTGTAGTGGGCATGATCCTGTTGGTGGCTGCATGGTGGTGCTGTGCCCTGGCAGCTGAGCACATCTAACCAGGCAACTTCAATTACTGAAGATTTCTTGTTCCATTTTTCTTTTGTTCCTGAACAGCAAGTCTTCAGAGAATTGTCTCTTTGCTGGATTGTTCTTTCCAAAAAGCTTGTTTGTGTTTCCCTTACCATTTCTGTCACTTTTTGGTTCAAATTAACATCCAGCATTGCCTGGCATGGGAATGTGCCCAGCAAAATAACTTAGTTTGGCAAGTAGCTTCCCATCTTCTCTGTTATTTGTGTTCAGCACCTTGCTTTCCCTTTTCATGCACCTCTTCAGGGAAAGATGGGGTTTCTGTTGCTCACAGGTATCTGCCAGCATTTAGAGGGGACTTTGCACTAAAGCCTGGTGGGATCAGCATTCACAACCCAGATTCCTAAGTACTTAAGCAATACCAGGCTGGAGTATTTGTATTTAGAGGCTTCATTATATGTGGAGATTAACCTGCTGATGCTTATTTTGAGACTTCTAAATCATGGATGTTCCTAAATCCCAGTGCTGGCTGCCAAACAAAACGTCTTGGTTAGGGCAGAAGCACTGTTTGTGTTGACACATGAACCATCCAGACTAATTGGACAATTGCTCCCAACCTCTCCCACTTGTATCATAAAACAAAAAAAAATTTCTGATACCTGTTGCTATTAGGAGACTGTCTTCAGAATTCATAAACTCTGACTTTCATGGAGCATCCCAGCTTTATTTTCTAACAGAACATCAGAGAAGGTTCATCTTCTTGTCAGCTCACACTGAAAAGCTATACTGAAATGCCACAGTTCATTTCACTTGGTGTTCTTGGCCTTCTGCCTTTCTCCTGCTTGTTGTCTACAGTCAGTGTTGGGCTGTGCATGTCACTGTTACTGGGGCTCTCTGCCCTGCACTTGCTTTAAGGAACAGCTTCTCCAGCCCTGGCAGCTCAGAGTAGCCTTCCCTGGGGTCCTGGCAGTCACAGACTGGCTCCATTCAGGCCACAGTTCTTGAACAGAACAAAGCTTCATTGGTTTCACCTGATACTGCTCTTTTATCTCATCCTGTGGTAGCTTCCTGCTGAAACAACCATGTGTGGATTAAAAACCATCACCACAGCATCAGACAGGACTTTCATACCTGTTGTATCTTTAATACCTGTAGTAGCTCTTGTTACTGACAGTGCCAGCTGTTGTCAGTGTTCCACACAGAGCCTGAGGTTTACCTTGAATCCAACAAAAACTGTTTCTAGAGTTGTGTGGCACCTGGAAGGTGCTGCTAAGAAATGTAAGGTCTCTCACTCTGCAAATACAGTGAGGATGAGATGCTAATAGCTGAAAGGCTGAATGTGATCCACAGGAGAGAAAATCCTCCTTGCTTAGCTGTAGGAAGAGAACTTCTTTAAGTCACCAGGGAGATTTATTCCTCAGTTACTGAAGGAGGCCTCAAGTGCATTCAGACATTGCCTGTCCTCAATCTTTTCCTGGCCTGTCAGGACATTTTGTTGCTGATGTGATGAGTTATGAACAACAGCCTAAAATAAAATATACTTGGTGTGGCTTAGTCCTTACAATGCAAGAGTAAGAGCTTTATCAATCTTTCTCTTTTAGGCCAATGTGATGCTTGAATATGATATTGATGAAGCTCAGGCTCTGTTAGAGAAGAATTTGTCAACAGCCACAAAAAACCTTGATCTTCTAGAGGAAGACCTGGATTTTCTCAGAGATCAGTTCACCACTACAGAAGTCAGTATCCTTTTCATTAATGTGGGAGAGGAGAGGTATGTGAAAGCCAACCTCCAGGTAATGACCAACTTTCTGATTTGGTTCTATCTTAGACTGGCTGCACTCAAAATTCTGTAGCACCTGTGAACTTTCCTGTCCTAGCAGTGAAATGGAATATTGTGTTTGCAGGGCTGAGTTGGAGCTTGGTGTGTGAGAGGTAACAAAACTTGTGTTTGTGTCCTGATGAAATCTGCTGCAGTGGTGGCAACCCAGACTGACTCCAGAGGGAGTTGGAAGTTGGATTTTTGCCCAAGGGACCACCTTAAAGCACAGTGACCCTTCCTCCAGGGCATATGAATATTGTTCTTTGTTGCCCATCACCAACACCCTTTGCAGCTGCCTCCAGGCAGCACAAGCCGTGGTGCAGCAAGCCTGGGACTGCCTTGGGCTGCGTTCAGTGTATTTTATACACAATTTTATTTTCTTTATACTGTCATGAGCCACCTCCTGGGTGTGTGGGGTTGTTTTTTATACTTTCTAGTTAAAAACTATTTTAACGAGTGTAGCCATTAACTGAAGCATTAGATTTAGTCTAATGAAGGCACAACTGCTTGTCCTTCAGGTTGACACTTGAGCTGTCTTAGTGCTGCAGGAGTTTGGGATGCTTGAAAGAATCAAATACAGCTGATATGGGCAGCTGGACTGAAATCAGCAAAGAGTTAGGCAAAACTAAAATTGTGTTTCTCTGCAAGATCTTTTTGGAGGCTTTTAAAGTAATGATACAAATACTGCAGTTACCAACAGTTCCCAGTGTTGCTGAGAGCTGAAGCTTTGCACCAGGTCAGCCCTTTCATGAAATGCTTTCTGCACAGACTGTTGTAACTAAGTGGCCAGCTCTGTTACCTGCTTGTTCTCCTTTTTTCAAAATATCTTTTTTTTTTTTCACTTTTCTGATTGCATGAGCTGTTTCCTTAATTCCACACCCTCAGATATGGCTAGAGTTTATAACTGGGACGTAAAGAGAAGAAACAAGCAAGACCCTTCCAAAAACAAAGCATAGTTTTTCCAATTTTAAATGTGGTTTCAATTTCCAAGTATTTTTTATTTAAACACCCCCAAACTTCATTCAGGACTGAGTTACTTTCAGCATTTCAGTAACTGGTAAAATATATAAAAACGAATGGTGAGCACCATTTTATTTATTTGTAAACTCAAAATTTGGTTTCATGCATGCTTCATGAAATGAATTATCTGAAAAGGCACCGCACAGTCCAGCAAAGGATGTAGTATTTTGATCAGACCAGTCTGTCACAAATAAATTTCTACCTGAAAGCCTGTCTGAAAAGCTGAGGGGCATGGATGAAATGGAGCCTGACATGCTCACAGGCTGAGGCAATGCAGAGTTTTTCTTTTTCATCTCTGTACAGCTGAAGTTAACTTTGACTTGGGCTGGGATGTGCAGCTGTAATGTTCTAGGAAACAACAAAACCAGAAATGCAATCTTGCGGTTTGTTTCAGTCAGTCAGTGGCAGCACCAGTGTGCAGGCATTCCTGGGTGGGTTCGTGCCTGCCTGGTACTGAGCCCTCAGCAGCAGCAGGCTGTGATTGTCCTCAGGGCAGTGGGAAAGGAGGGAGCAGCACGGGGATGCCAAGGCTGCAGGTCACAGCCCTGGTTTTTCACACGTGTGCACACTTCGGTTGTTTCAAACGCGTTGAACAAGGACCTGAGAGCCCAGAGCTTGTGAGAGCCTCCCATCTCCACCCCCTTGGCCCAGAGGGCCAGCTCAGTGTCGAACACAGCCTGCCAGGTGTGAAACCTGTGTTACATCGGGATGCTTGACTGGAACATGACCTCTGGTGGTACAGCTGGAGTAGTTGTTTGGTCCTTACGAAGCCTTGCGAGATTGTTGCCTCTTACCTTTGCAGTTTCTTTCTAAAATGAAATGCTCAGTGGTGATGTCAGTGGCTAATAATCACATTCTGTGACTGAGAGTACAGGTTTCACTGCAAAATAAATGCAAATGTTAACTGTTCAATCTTCATGTAAGAAACAATATACCTGTAAATTTTTTGTACTTTTATTTCATGATATTAAAATAGTAAAACTAAACGGTTGTGGCAAACAGCTGTTTTTGTGCATCTTTCTTTGTGAGAAATGTCATGAATGTGATGTGTGATCTTCTATAATGTTTCACCCCTTGGGGGGGCCATCAAAATTCTGTGGAAGCAGCAGTGAAAGTGTGGCTGGTGGATCCTGGTGTGAATGAAAGGGGGAGTGTGAGTCAGCACATCTGAATTGGTGACTGAAAGCAAGTGATTTACCAGCACTGCCTGTCAAAAAGTGAGCTTTTTCCCTTCTCTGCAGGGAAGGGCAGAGAGCAGGTGAACCCTAGCACTGGTCGATATCAAGTGCCTGGCCTCATCTCTTCCTTCCCCAGGGAATGTTTCAGTGTCTGAGGCTGCAGCAGAAGAACGTGGAGCTCTGCCCTGTTTTACAGGTATCTGCTACAGCAGCAGGACGTGGCCCTGGTCAGGCTGCAGGCTGCTGCTTTCCTTTTTCTAGCATCAGCAATGATGGAAAGGCAGCTGCAAACACAGCCTGATTTCTGTGACAGTTTTTTCTTCAGTTTGGATTAATGAGATCCCAACAGGCTGTGCTCCCCCCCAGCCCTGGCTGGTCCTAAGGCAGCAATTGCCTGCCTTTGTTGTGCAAAACGAAACGACCAGTTAAGCATTTTTGCACAGCAAAAGCAGAACCGAGCAAAATCAAGGCCGTGTGCCAGTGCCGAAGCTGCTGCTGCTGGCAGAGGGGACGGGGTGAAGCCCTGGAGCTGAAATTGCTCCTGTGTTCAAAGGTGGCTGGCTCCTGGGGAATGGGAGATGTCATAACCCCGTCATAACTCGGGGTTTGGGGTTTGTGTGTTTGGCCTGAGGCAAATAAAACCCCCAAACTCCCAGATGAGCTCAGTGACTGATCCCAGCCTAGGCCTGCTCTGCCCTTTGCTGGTGGAGCTGCTGTGCCCCCAGAGCTGCAGAGGGGCCAAGGCTGTGGGGGCTGCAGCTGCTGGGAGCAGGACTGGGTCTGTCTCAGAGCAGTTGGTCTGGTTTTGCTCAGAAGGCAGAGGACGGGTTCTGCACAGCGATCCCTGCAGGGAAGGGTGTCCAGTGGCTGTGAGGCAGTGCCTGGGAACGGTGGATCCAGCCCAGGCTGGAATACAGAGCAGGGACAGGGAGCAGGGAACACAACTCAGAATGGACAGGGGGAAAGGGAAAAAAAAAACCACCAAAGTTTCTTTACAAGTTTTGAATTTCACATTATCACATAGTAACCATTTTGCTAAATACAAGCATATTTTCAGTCACATACAGACAGCTAAATACAGCATTATTTTCACATTTCGTTACAGTGCATAACAAAGCGAGGACAGTGTAAAGATGCTTTTATTCTGGAGGTTCTGAGCAAGTTCAGTCTAACATGCAGATTGTTTTTAATGTGGTAGAGACCACAGAAAGTTAGCTTTTGCTTTTTTTGTCTCTTTTTGTCCTAGAGTATAAGAGCTCCTGACCTTTAGCCTGGGAGAGGTATCACCACCTGATTTCTCAAAGTCCTTCTGAGTCAAAGCATTAAAACCAGTTGTTAGAAAAGAATTCTTAGCATATCCAATAAGTTCTTCATCTTAGAAAAAACATTCCAAATTTTGTACAGATGAATCTACATTTCCTATATTTTAATAAGCTGTCTAGAAAATGCAAGGAATTAGAAAAAGATGTAGATAATGATTTCTCTATCATTTAATATAACAATTTATTAAGTAGTCAAGACCGTGTACATTTTCTGCTGTACTGTTCCTCTTTAGAATTACAACACTTCTGTATTTAAATTGAAGATTCCTTCTGAAGGCCTGAATGCACCTACTGGCTTAGGCTTTCAGGAATTTCTCCCTGGGAGCAGTAAAGGGGAATGTCTAAAACCCATTAAATAAAATATTGTTTGTCTCATGAAAAGTGATCTTTCCTCTCTGGCCAGGCTCTCGCACAGGGAATTACAGAATTTGACTATTGCTAAAATGTCTGATCCAACTCCTCACTGCCCCTCATTCACACTCTGGCTCTGCCCTTGGGGTGCTGCTGTCCTCAGCAGACACCCCCCAATGTCCAGCTGGCCCCTGAAAAGCTGAAGCAGCTGCTTGGACTTTCCATCCAGGGAACAGAAAGTGACCCTTCTGTCTGTCCCTGCCTTTGTGAAATGCAATGACTGAGCTGGCCTGAGCAAACCTGCCCTGGTGTCTGCCCAGTTCCTGGGTGCTGCCTGCACCCACCTTTGCTCACCCAGAAACAGAGTTTGTAAAGGGCATACTTTTCTCTTTTTGTTTTAATCTTCAGGGGACTGACTCAACCACAAGTGCCTGGCATTCGCTGGCCTTTAGCACGAGGACACATTCACAGCCTATTCAAGCAGTGACAAACTCACCCAGAAGTGCCAGGCCACTGCCACCCCCCTTCCTGGCATTTTTGCTCCTTGTGCCCCCCCAGCAGGTGCAGGGCTGCCTGCAGAGCCCAGGAACTGAAATTGTTCCTAGAACACCAAAAACAAAAGTGTTCAGAGTTTGGGTTGTTGGGTTGGGTTTGCTGCAGGTTTGGGGAATTTTTTACAGCTTCAATATGGAAACTGTGGTTTTTTCTTAATACAGACTTAATACAGTGCTGCTGCAAACTGTGAGAACTCGTTCAGGAGGAGAAACAGTCTGAACTCAACAGCAATCAAGACCTGTATTTCTGTAGACGGGGCAGATTAAAAAGCTGGAACAAATACTTTCTTCTTCTCTACTCAGAGGCCTAAAATAAACACTAGATGCTTCCTGTGGCTTTTACCTAACCCCCCCTCCTGCCCACTGCAGTTTGGTGTATAAAGCTTTCAAACACAAGTTAAAAAGTCACTATAGTTTTGTTTGTTCACTTTCAATAGGCTGAACTTCCCTAATTTGCAGTCACCCCACTGCACTTCAAAAGCTTGGGTTAAAATTTGGCAGAAGCAAAGCTTTTAAGTGGTGAATGGCATTCCCAGGTAACATCCACCTACATACAGCTTTTGTGACATGGATGCCATCCCACGATGGCCAACCTGAGATGGATCCTCTTTTGTCAAACTAAAACACGGAGGAAAACAAATTTTACTCTTGAGTGTGTCTTGAGGCTTTCCTTTGCCCCTGCTCTGACACTCCTGCTGTGTGTTCCACCTTCCCAGGGCCAGTTCTCTTCCACAGAGGCCAAGACAGAAAATGACACTTTAACAGCAGAAAGTACTGATGGAAGCTGTTGCTTTCAATGCTATTTAGCTTCTTTAACAGCAAATCTCACCTTTTAGGATGTCTGATGCACCTGAGTTAAGCTTTTCAAGTTTTTTATTTTGTTGGGTTTCTTTTTTCCCTCCCTCCTTTCCTTTCTTCCTTGTGACCTGGCTGGTAAGCCCATCACAGTGCTGTTACTGAGACAGAAATGCTGTGTCCCACCTGGCTGCATTATCTTAAGACATAACACCTGAAGACATGGTTCTCTCTTTATGCTTTTGATCACTTAATTCTACTGGAAAGCTCTTAACTTGGGGTACTTTCAAGGTACTCACCCAGGCAGTAAATGAGTAAAAATTGCATTGAATAATCCCTACTGCAGCAAGAGTTGCCACTTAGAGTCTTGGTTCAGCACAGCAAGAAAAACACTGTTAAGGGAGGAATAATTTAAATTGTAATTACCAATCAAATAACTACTGTTTTCCTCTTTAAATCCCACAAAATATTGTTTGCTATCGAACTAGGTTCAAGAACATAAGAAAGCAAACTCAGAAGTGTGCATACCATGTCTGTAAACTTCTGTGGAACTGACCTTATGAGGAAATGATTTCTGTGCTGCCTTTAGACCTGCCTGGAAAGCAATAGCTGACACAAACCAAGATGTCCTCCTGCTCTCTCTCTGTCTGCCTGTTTGTCATACCACTGAGTATCCATCCTGTGGCTCCAAAAGCCAGCAGGGAGCTATGGGTTTACTTAAAGAGAACATGTACAGTACCCTGGCATGTACCAGCCCATTCAGCTCTGTACACTCTCTCCTGTGTTGTGCAGCCCCTCATTTCTGCTTCCTGTCTCCTTACAACATCCACATGCACCCTCACTCACTCTCCTTTAGGTTTGTAGCCCCCAGTTCCGAAAGGTGATTTGGAACAGAACATTTCTTTCCAGGGTCTGTCCTGGTGTCCAAAACAATGTGGGAGGCTGTTCACAATGGGAGTGTAGCTCTCCCTTCTGTCACACTGAGTTCACTTAGTAAAGAACGTTTGGTTAGTAGAGTTCATCACCACTCGCCTCTCTAGAGGAGCTCAGCACAAGCACCGTCTATCTGACTTCACCACTTCTTCTGAAGAGTGCACTACGTTTGGGACAAACCCGCTCTTTACCCCTTCCCATCCCTCCTGGATGGAAATGTCCCCCCTTTTCACCAGCTCGTATATATCCCGAGTCAGGTCAGTGAAGGCCTTCTCCACGTTAATGGCATCCCGAGCTGAGGTCTCAATGTACTTCATGCCATAGGCAGCAGCCAGTTTCTCCGCCTCGTGCCTGCTCACTTGGCGCTGTGTGTCAAGGTCACACTTGTGACCCACCAGAACAAAGACGATCTGGTAGGGCTGGACGTGCACCTTGGTCTCCTCCAGCCACTCGTGGACGTTCTGGAAGGACCTGCGGTTTGTAATGTCAAACAGGAGGAGTCCTCCCACCGAGTTCCTGTAGTAGGCTCTGGTGATGGACCTGCAAGCCAAGGAGCCACAGCAGTGTTAAGTTACAGCTGTCTGAATGGATGTCCTTCAAGAAAGCAGCATTACCACCACCCTGTCGACCCTGCAGAACACAGGGCAAGAGAAGGCCACTCAGGCAATGTCTTAGGACTTCTAGCTTGTGCTCTGTAGAGCTTGTCATTTGAAAGAAAAGCTTATTTTGGCCTAAGGATTTTGCTCATGGGAAACCACCCCTCTGATTAATTATGGCTCTCTTCAAAATCCCCCCCACCAGTTTTTTCTTCTCATGGATTTCTGCATGCCCCTGGCTGTTGAGTCTCACCCCCCACCATGTCAGTTCTCTGGACAGCTCACTAACCCACTGGTGTAGAAGCACTGTGAGAAATCTAAGGATTCAGTTGAAACCAAACAGCTGCTCTCTGACAGCCACATCACAGCAGGAGGGCAGAGATCTGAAAGGCTGACCATGGGGTTGTAGCTCCCCTCCATACACCCAGGGCCCTGGGACAGGGACATCCACCCATCCCTACAGCTTCTTCCACTACACACTGGATTAAAGTGACACTGCAGTGACAGGACACTGCTACTGTTAGTGGCACTGGCAGGAGCAGCCTGTCTGACCTCCCAAGAAACAGCAAAATGATACCAGAACTTCCAAGGAGACTCAGCAGACAGACAGACCAACACTGGTCGTGTTCCTGCCAAATACTGACAACAATAAATAGTCACCAAAAAGACCCCAGAACTGCAGGCTGGAAAATGGACTACATCTCCCAGAGCTCTTCTGAGCCAGGCCAGCCCAAGGCAGCCAGAGGCAGCACAGGAAATCAGCAAACACCGGGCAATGGAGCAAAGCTGAGGCCATGAGGCTGAGCAGAGCTACAGTTCAGTGACGACTACACAAGGGAAAACCAAGAAGCTGATGAACAGTGGTGTTTCTGCAAGTCATGGATTCGCTCTAAATCCAGAAGCAATGATCAATTTCAGTCCCTGGAGGAATTCACACTCAGGCCTGAACTTTCCTTGCTGGAGGAATATAAGCACTGCTGCTTTTTTACCTTAGGGCAAGTCTTTTTTTTTTTGGTTATGCAAGACTGTTGTTAGGTGCTGTCTGGTCCTGTAGAGTGTATCTGTCAAAATTGCCCCAAGAAAGGATGATCTAGAGTTTTCAATAATTGTTTTATCAACAAACACACAGTAATGGGTGAAAATTCACAGACAAAACTGAAGAAAACCAGAAGCAGGGGAAAAAAACATAGTTGGCTGTGTTTGGATAATTTCTCCTCTCCAACTGTTTGGCTTAGGGACAATAGTCACTCTGCACATTTGGCACTGAGGGAATTAGATCTGCCTATTGCTATCTGGCCAGCTGCAAACAGATATTGGCACTTTGAATTCACCCCCACACTGTCACAGACATTTCTGCTTCTCCCTTGTGTTCTGTGCCATCAGCCCTGGCTCCTCCTGCCAGCAACAACAATGCCTCAGGAACTTCTGAAAGACATGATGAGATCTAAGCTGAATGCTGCTTCAAGGTAAAATTAGGTGAAGGTCTCATGCCTCTCCTCAAAGCCTTTTCCACAACTGTTTTCCTCGCCAATCTGCAGGAGGCAAAGGATATTTCCTTCATGCTGCACATCCCTCCCCAATTCCCTTCCAAGATTTCTACCTTCCCTCCTCTTGCCACACTCACACACTGACGCAGAGCAGTACAGGGACTTGCACCTACTTTGGCCAAGTTTTAACATACAGGCCACATCTCTGCCTGGGAACTGTCCCCTGCTCTGTACCCCTGGTGGGGACTGCTGCACACAGGGTCCAGGCCTGTTTGTTCGAGTATTTCCCTCTCAGCCAAGGGAGAGCTGCTGGCTGGAAGGAAACAGCTCTTCTGTAGGTGGTGGGACACTGTTCCAGGGAGCGAGGGCTGCACAGGCTTTTGCCTTTGCTGGCATTAAACAACATCACGTTTCAGACAAGGAAATAGCAGTATCTGAGCAATGAGAGATGGGCAAAACCTGCTGGATCCGGGAAGAATTGGACCCTGCTCTTCTACAGCTCCAAAGCAGCCTCAACGCTGCCCCAGGCAGCATGTTTTGGGGCCTGGTCTGGCAAAATAGAGTGGCACATGTTTAACTGTAATTTAAGCCTTGACTGCACAGAAATTGCTACTAATTTATGGAGACTGAAAGAGCTCACAACAGGGGGTCAGGAAGAGCAAAATTGTAACACAGCTGCTGCTCAGAGAATGCCACGGTGTTTTCCAAATAACTATGGTGGTTTTGTCCTCGTGGGGCAGCTGTTAAACTATGTAAAGCAGACTGGAAAGGTTCAAATCTGAAAAAGGGGAGCTCATTCTTGATATACAAATACAAATTTCCCTCTTAAGAAATTCCCTGTGCTTGACAAATGACAAAAAAAGTTTCAGGTTTCTGGAGAGCACCTGCTCCATTGTGCACTTGCCTATGACAAGTCCAAGGGGCTTTGGCTTATTCCAGTAACAGCTAATTCTTGTCCCTGGCCAAGAAACCTACCTTGTAGGAGGAGCCCAAGAGTTGTCTTCATGGGGCACAATTTATCACAGGGCTAAGAGTGATTTGAAAGGGAAAAACACAAACCAGATTTTACCTTTTTTTTTTTTTTTACATTCCAGAGCGCACCATAAAGGCCCCTGGGTTTGCTCCAGCTTTTCATACGAGGGATTCAAGTCTGCACTTTGGCAAGGGCGTTTCAAAGCTGCACAATGGGGGTTTTTTTTAATGTCACTGACCATTCCTGCCCCTTGCACTCTTCCTGCCTTCGCAGGCTGCTGCCCACCGCAGCAGTGCAGCTGCCCTTGTGCTGAAGGTCACCTGCTCATCCTGCTGACAACCCCGGTGCTGGGCTGGGTCAGCCCCCAGCACCGGGGGCAAGCAGCCTCCAGGGCCCCCAATTTCCCCACATGTTGAAAGAAAGGAAATTGAAGCCATCCAACAGCTCTTGCTCTTCACAGCAACGGCAGGAACAGGGGACAGCACTCAGGTGTGTTTCCTATAGACCTCAGCCAGAGATCCAAAGCTGGAAGCTGATGCAACTGCAAGCTAAAGCACCTCCTCTCTCAGCAGAATAAAGCGCCAGCTCCTCGCCTGCAAGGCTTCAGGGTAGCAGAGGAAAAACCTGTCAGGGGATAAGGAGCAACCACTGCACATCCTGGGCCAGACACCAGTGCCACAGAGCGAGGGAAGGTGGTGAGAGGGCTGGGGGTAGGGGAGTTTTCATCTACTGAATGAAACCAAAACACTCCTCAGGCCAGTCATTACAGCACAGAAGAAGAAGCTCTGTGATGCTGCACGGAGATGCAGAACACAGGAAGTGATCCCAGAGGGAGCAGGATGGAAGAGCAGGTGAGGGTTAAAGACACGTGAAAAAGCAAACAGGAGGCCAGGAGCTGCGGGTACACTCACAGCCCTGCAAAATAAGCACTGTCTGAGCAGCAGGTCTGAGCCCCTCTTTCTCTGAGCCCCTGCTCTAAGCAGGGCCGCTGTTTTTCCCACACAGTGCTGTGGGAAACTTGGCACGGCCCCACATGCTGCCTTTATTTTAGTTCATCGTGACTCGGTTGCTGTTGTTTAAGCTCCCAGATTGTCTGTGCCCATGCAGCGCTCGGCGTGGCACTCTCCAGAAAGCACCTGTCATCCCTGCACAGCCACAGCCAAGGGTTTGTCCCGACCTTTCTCTGTCCTACGGAGAGCTGAGCTCTGCTGTCGCAGCAGAGCACCAAAACACATATTCCAGTGCATTTCGCGAGCCTCAGCGTAAGTGCTCGACTGTGAAACATCCTGGTCACTGCCTCCGCACCGGGGGGAAGCAGGCTTTCCCTGCCAGCCGCATCCGCTGAAGCACGGACACCTCCAGGCTGGTGAAACGCGGACCCAGCGCTGCCTCGGGCCTCGCACCCCTCCCCAGCGGCAGCCTCGACATCCACACCTGCACATCCCGCACACCTGCATGCGGCCATTTGGGGTGGACACGGGTCCCAGGGACGGGGGGGAGGGCACAGAGGGTGCCAATTTGACTCTTCATTGTCTCATTTCCACACGCCTCACCCGGCCGCGGGCCCCCCGCCCAAGCCGGGGCCCGGCCCGCAGCCCCCGGCCCCGCGCCGCGGGTCTCACCGGAACCGCTCCTGCCCGGCCGTGTCCCAGATCTGCAGCTTGATCCTCTTGCCAGGCTCGATCTCCACCAGCCTGGAGAAGAAATCCACGCCCACGGTGGGGTCGGAGATCTGGGCGAAGCGCCCCTCGGTGAAGCGGCGGATGAGGCAGGACTTGCCCACGGTGGAGTCGCCGATGACGATCAGGCGGAACTGGTAGAGCCAGATCGCCTCCATCCTGCTGCCGCCGGCCCCTCAGCGCCCG
>WAAE01023735.1:0-30389 GCA_013400495.1 Nicator chloris
ATAAAATTCAGTGCAATAAATAAAAACTACTGGATTTACTTCCCATTGTATTAGGTGATTCTCATATTCCAGCACATCCCTCATCCTCAGTGTTTCTGATAATTAATGAAGATGAAGTGAACAGTTATTCAGTGACAGGGTTCAGCTCTTGAATGTCCCCCTGGAGAAAAGGTCGTTAAAGCACCCAGAGTGACCCTCCTTGCTTTGAAAAAAAAGATTTACACCATTTCCTTGGTTCTGAATCTGAGCAGTTCTCACTGAAGCCAGGGAGAATATTTGTACCAGGAGGATGTGGAAAAGATTCTTATTTTCAAAGAAAGAATCATTAAAATTTAGTAATTGAATATTCAGAAACTGTTACTTAACCAAGACATGTGAAATGAGTTACATTCCAACATTTCCAGTCTGAAAAAGAATTTCAAGTCCAATAAGCCATTTCATAAATTTAGGTTTTGGGCATACCTATCTGGCCATTTCCAAACTTATCTGCATTATGCCATTTATGACACATTTTCTGAATGCATTTTTCCATTCTGTGCTACAATTTGGACCATTCAATTGCCTAGGAATCTGAGGTAAGTGAAAAAACTGCACTGAAATTCTATTTTCCTCCACTTACTATTCAGTAAAAGGAATTCCAATAGTTCTATCATGCCATTGAAGTACAGGCATGTTTATGTAAGCTATAGCTATTTCCTCATTAAAACTAAAAAAATAATGTCTAGGTGCCAAGCTCACTCACATTTGCTGTCCAGAAATCTCTGTTGACTTACAGTGCTGCAAAACCTGAAGGAAACTGCAGTTTGCATGCTCCCAGATGCTGGAGTCATGAACTCATCCAGCTTGATGACCATGTAATGAGTGTATATGGATCCTCAGAAGTGCTAACTAAAGTGACAAATGAATTCAGAAGGAATCTTGGAGAATAAGAATACGGGCAAAAACCCAGCCCAATTAAACAAGACTGTCGGTGTTTCCAAGCTATGTTGCAGAAGAATGCACCGACAACAGTCAGAAGCCTGATGTTATAGCTCCTAGATATGTATATGAACACCTGTGTGTGTGAGAGAGAGCAAAAGAGAAAGGTTTTCAGTGTGCGTGGGATTCAGGTCACACAACTTGAAGTGTCTCTAATATTGATGTTTACATCTCAGCTAATCACCTGAGGCTCCTTCCACTCAGCTGTGAGAAAGAGACATTTTTAGGGCATGATTCGCCTGAGCAATTTTAGATGTCTACTTCTGGATGACATGAATTGTACTCTGAAAGTGCCAAGTGCACTCCACTGACAAGAGCGATATTAGGCAACCCGCTTAAGCGAAGATTTTTGCAATGTGTCTGTAGATATAGCATGTAATTAACACTAACATAACTATCTGGATTTTCTTTACATATATATATATATACACACACACACATACATCTTGCAGAAAAAAATATTCTCTCTCCTTGTAATGTGTATTTAATCATGGCTATTTCATACCTCTCTCTGGTTTCCTCAGTACTTCCTTCTGAAAACCCCGGTGCAATTATCTCTTCATTGCATTTCTTCTTCCAGACCTATATACTAGATCTTTCCATCACCCAGTCTGATCTTATCATGGGTTCGGGTTTCACTACCATGATGTCTCCAAGAATTGCATTTCTCAGGTGGATTTCAGACTGCACTGCAACCATCTGTGCAGATTCCCAGGAGAATCCTGCCCATGGCGCCTTGACCTGGTGTTCACTCACCTGTGGGGGTTCCCTGCCTCAGAAAAGACAGGGAGACTGAAGGTGGTTGTAACAGACATTGCATAAAACAAGCCTTGGATATCAGATTCAATCTCCACAAACTGCCTCAAATGATTTTCAACTGTAGCTCTGAAAACTTCAAAACTGAGAATTTCTGTGATCTGTTGAAAATCAGAGTCTCTCTAGTGGAAGATGTCCCTGACCATGGCAGGGGTTTGAAACCAGATGATCTTTAAGGTCTCTTCTAACCCAAACCATCTATGGTTCTATGGTATGGCAACACGCTAATTTCCAAGTTCAGGAAATTTGTGTAAAGGTGTCTAATACCTGATGGAGAATCCATTGTGCTGGGAATGAGAGTAAACCACCCAAAGTACCTCGGCTTTGACTTCCCTTTTGCTGAGCTAAGTTGTGATGGCAAATCTCCAGATTCTTCCTCATGGCTCAACAAGAAATGAACCAGAACACACACATTTTTAACACATAGTGCTATGTGTTTGTACGGCCCGTATCTATCACAGCTACAAAATGCTCAGTAATAATTCCAGCTAGAAGAAGACAAAAATGTAGGGGACTAAGAGGCACCTCTTTGCACCATGCACATTTTTTTAAAATAGTGCAACATGGACTGGAAATGCAAAGGCTGATCATAAGCATCTTCATCTTACTGGGAAGAGCCCTTGGGCCCACTTCCCACTGTAGCATTCTTCCCAGCACAGAGGAGAGGCAGCTGCAGAACCACTTCTTCCGACACTGCAGCTGGATCCAGTCCTGTCCCAGCCCTGATTCCAGCCCCACCTTTACAGCCAACAGTGGCATTCACTTTGTACTGATATATTTGAAAGTAGTGCTGAAACCGAAACAGCTGCATTTCAGTAAACTCACCAGTCCCTTCATACATGGCAACAAGGAACCCTGATGAGGTGAAATCATGTTTGGTCACTCCCAGTACTGAACAGACTTAAAACAGAGAAGTGGCAGTGAAAGGGTTGGGGGGGGTGTGAAGGTTTAGAGTTATTTCTGCAGAGCGATACACCTCCATGGTGACTGGCTGTGGCTTTAGACAACTGGAATTTTTAAATATAAACATTATTTCAGAAGCTGTCTGGTTTGAATACAGCTTAAATGCTGCAGTGTCTGTTTCTTCTAAGTATATCTCACTACTTTTCATCTGTAAACCAAAACCAGACTCTAAGACGGCAGTTTTGGATGCCAGATAATTCCTGAAAACCTTTTCTTTGCATGTATAGCAACAATTACTGAAGCATCTACTCCTATCCTCAGAAATCTAACTCAGGTACTTTAAGCTCAGGAATAATCCAGTAAAACAACAGGAAAACTGCTTTTAAAAAAAAAAAAAAAAAAAAAAAAAAGCAAACTTCCAAAGCTTGGAAGTTAAAGTTTTGGTGACTGCTCCAATTCACCAAACTTTTTAAAGGACTGTACTTCCCTGATGCTTAACTCTAAAATGTTCCCTAGCCTGCGAGTTAAATAATATGATCTGGCATTTCGTAGGAGTAGCAACAGTAACCATATGTAACCTAAAAAATGTGACTATTGAGATGGACCTAGAGGGATAAAGCAAAGCATGTATTTATTTCAAGACAAAAAAATATGTAATCCTACAAGAGCAGATTTTAAAACCTTGAGCTAAAAAGACAAAAAGGAAGATATGAATTTGCATAAGACCTTGCTATGCATGTGTATAGCACAGCATTTAGCTGGTGATGGGTTTGTTTACTCTTCTTGTTGATCATATGATCACAGAGCTGATGACTGAATTCCAATGACTTAAAAATGACAATAGCAGGGTTTTTTTTTGTCTATCATTGCAGTTAGTAAATTCAAATTAAATTCACTCACTTTCATCAACAAAAAAAGCATGAATAATAACACTTCCTATGTTTCCTATCCATTCTCTCACTTTCTGCATTTCTTTCTGTATTTCTTTTCCTCAACAGATCTGGTGAGAAAGAGGTTGTGGGCTCCCAAAAGGTCTAAAACATTTCCTACTGCTCCATCCTCCCCTGCAGTCTCATACGTTGCCTTTAGTGTTGTGGACTCTCTGATGATGTCCCAAACAGAGATACAGAGTCTGCACACAAAAGCAGCAGGTACTACTGAAAAAAAGAATTCAGGAAATTAATGAAAAATATTCCAGAAGGTGTCAGAGAGACAGACTGGAATTAAAAAAAATTAAAAAACATAATACAAATCTGAAACACCAGAGGTATGCAGAGATAAAAGATCATGTCAAAGAGCTACATAATTTCCCTGAAGAAATAATTCTTGATCTCTTTCCTGTGTTGTTTATACTCCTGAAGTGAGATTTCTAGTTGCTTTCAGCCACCTACTTATGGTCCTACATTCAGCCCTTTAACTCCATATTACATTTTGCCTCACTTAATTTAATATAGCTGCTTTCACATATCTCAATGTGATACGAATCCAGTAGGGGCTGGATGGGGAAATCACAGACTGTAAGGTAAAGAAAAAAACCCTGCGTCCAGTGAACCCCTCATCCACTGGCATAACTGTAGCTTTACTTTTTCTCACTCTCTTTTGTTAGCTTTCCTATGAGCAGGTAATGACACTTATTTTCAATTATTACAACCTATCTGGATCCTAATTTATTACCATGTGTTACCTAAAATATAGTGATTTGATTCAATTCAGCTTTCTGGTTAAAAAATAACCATGCTTGCCATACTCAGTGAAGGACAGCAAAATCACTACACCCCAAAGAAAGGAAAACAGCAAACTTGAATCATAAACTTGGCATTACAGCTAGAGATTTACAACAACATATGGTCATTTGCCTCCAGCTCTCTTGCACATGCTGACTAAAATAATCCATTGAAACAGAAATGTCCTGCGTTGTAAGAATAGAAACCAAATGCTAGATCCTAGTTATTTACACAGGCCCTGCCTGTAAAGAGGATCCATAAAGAGAAAATTTTCATCTCTGAAAACAAGTACAGTTCTGAGCCCAGATTTAATTTTTCTTAGTGCCTAACACAGACATAAGCTACCTTTGTAATTAGTGTGTGTGAATTGAACCGACAGTGACAGGCACAGGGCTGCAGGTGCTACTGCACTACAAACACGTTATGGCAATGTGTGAGATACAGAGCCTCTCAAACAGACTGGCAATGTGTGAGATACAGAGCCTCTCAAACAGACATGCACCTAGCCAGCCCTGTGGGTTTTGAGACAAAAAAGTAAACGCTAACAAAAGTGACTGAGGCTTTTGTGGTTTTCTGCTTCAGAGGTTTGGGGCATTTGTTGGAACAACTGTGGAATGAAAGAACAGGTTTTGCATTTGTAGTTTGGGAAGTGCCATTTAGATAAGCAGCTAAGACATCAAAGGCTCTTGCAGTGAAGCACCAGGGCATAGCAGCTTAGTGAGACAGACCACAGGCAGAATTCATGAAGTAGCAGAAATCCAGGCTCATCAGTGCACACTAGTGCTGCTAGTCCAGATGCAGCACAGATAGCTTGGCTCAGAGTGCAAGTTAATAAGCCTCAGTTCTCAGCAGAGCTTACCAGGTCAGTGCTCATACAGGGGGGATCAAGCTTTGTTGCAGTTCAGACTGCAGTAAGGTGTTCAGAACCCTGGTGTCAGCCCTTTATGTGTACACCTCAATTAACCTGCAGCTGCTGGCTTGGGCTTCTCACACCATTACTCCCTACATTTTGGGTTCCTAGCTTATCTTGAGAAAGGCAGCTTGGATCAATCCATCCTGACACAAACAATTGTAGCTTTTCCTAAAATGCGAATTCAGGGAGCTGACTAAAGCTCTTGACAACAAAGTCACTCTGTTTGGTCTGGAAAATAACCTACAGGTCAGAGAAGGTTAGAGATGCATTGAAAACTTCAACACCTCTAATTTGACCTTGCCCAACAGCAACATCACTGCTAAGAGTGATCCATGTCCCTTCAGTCATTGCTCTTTCTGACAGCAGTACCAATTAGTGCCTTGTGGTTGTTGCCCATTAGAACAAGACCCTTCATGCTAACATTTAAGTTTTCCCTTCCTTCTCTGCTACCTTACTCCTTCACGCTGAGAGCATAATGACAAAATGTAGAATTTAGCCTTAATTGGATCTCTGCAACGTTATCACCTGAATTAGCTCCCCTGTGAATAATTATCACTGCCTAGAGGCTGACAAATTGCTTCCCTCTCCTTCATGATTGTCAGGATTTTCAAATTATATGCTGAGCATGGGGAGGATAAAAGGGACAAAGGGGAGAATGAAAATGAAAGCCTAGAGAAGCATAATTATTAAGATTTTTAAAATACTTGACAGAGTCTCATAGTCTCCATGAGTCCCAAAAGGGGACAGTGACAGCAAGAATTTTGCTGGGGCAATTGGGCAACACCCAGTCCAGCAACAGACTCGTACAGTCAAAGTGAAGCTACAACCACTGCTCCCAGTAAGTTACAAAAGGTAATTCCTTTGTTATTCACTACCCCATTTAAGCAATGGACAGCAGCTTGTTTAACATCTCATCTGCACATTTGATTTTGCTAGGTAGGTGGCAAATTCTTTGCAGCATAGACTGATAGAAGGGTAAACGTATGTGAGGGGATAGTAGCAGACTGCCATGCACTTAGAATAGCATGTAAGAGTTTGTGTTTTGCAAGAAAAAGGTTTTGGCAAAAAGGTGCTCTTCCTGAGAACACTCGTTCCATGTCTGCGCAAGACCTCAGACAGAAACAAATCGTATCATTACTCCACAGTATCCATCTCAGATATTGACATAGCTAAGAAATGCTCATCTCATAAACCCAAATCACTACAAAAGTGTAATGCTCTTTGCACATTACTTGAAATGGTCAAATAAGGCAAACAGGGCTTTTATCCAATTTTCTCATTCATGATGCTGTGCTTGTAAGATGGATGCATTTCTCAGTTCATTTCAAGGCAGTTCCTCAGAGCTCTTTCCCACCTTGCCAACCCAACAACACAAGTCAGGCACAGACAAGGTAGCTGCTGACATATTCCCAGGAGAAGGCTCTTCCTGCTTACCTGACATACAGCGACCTCTTCTGATTAGTCCTCAGGGAGCCAGACCCAGAACTCATGCTGTGATTCATCATCTGCTCACGCAGGTCATGGATTTTTGCCTCAAATCGAGCGTACTCTAAGGAGATAAGAAAACCCCAGAGAATAAAGATATTTTAGTTTTCTTGACCTATATAATCATTAGGGCTGCTAAATGCAAATTAACATTAAAGTAATGAGTGTAAGGCATGTCTTGAAAATTGAGGTCTGATGGAACCTTGAATTAATGTATTATCTTAGGTAAATATATGCCCTTTTTATTGTGGTACATTTCAACACTGGCTAGGTGAGGAATCAGATATCTGGACCCACAGTCCTGCAGTTTCAGGAAAGGAAAGGAGGTTTAAAGTGTGTTAACAAATATCTTCCAGTCTGTGGAAAGGATGTTGAAAGCAGTTTTCCACTGTATCTTTCCTCCTTCCAAACAACGTGATACCTTGTTAGGGTCATTGGGACAGCACACTGAAGTTATGAACGAGTCAAGAAATTACTGTAAAATCCCATCAAAATTAAGGAGAAATTTCCGTGCCCAGTTATCCCCAAAGCAGCTGGAAAGTCATTGTATGAGCAACCAACCACCTTTTTTACACTGCCCGCTGAGGCTTGGGCTCTGTTTCTTTTGAATAGGTGGAGCCATATCTCTGTCTTAGGTTGGGTGATCCCAGAAACTCCAAACCTAAGCTGCACAACAGTGGCACAGAACTGCTCCCCCCCATAACTCGTTCACCTCCATAGTTCTGCTGGTGGCTCTGCAAAATGTTGTGACCTGCTGCCCAGCAACATGGGATCAGCTAGAGCTGTATCATTTGGGGAAACTCCTCTCTGACAGGACACAGCCCCATCAATGCTCCCTCCGGCTGCCACGTTCCCCTTGCTCATCGTGTGACCCAATGGGCTGAGCTCTGGTTTGCAAGAAGAAAGGTTGAGGTTTCAGAGACAAGCTCTAATGCCTTGATACTGAGAACCTCCAGCAGCACAGAGAGCCACAATTCAACCTAAACCTGGGAAATCTACTGACGTGAGCTATAAGACTAAGCTGAGGGGGTGTACAAAATACATTTCAGTGAGTCAGTGACACTTTAAAGAGTAAGATATTGCAGACTGATGCCAGCAAAGAGAAGATGATGTTCCCTGCACCTCAACATTTTATTTCACTGACGCCTTCAATAGAAGGTCCCTTTCCCCACAGCAAGGCTAAAGCAGAAGTGAAACCAACACACAAGGTTTCCTCCCTCAAAGGATGGAGGCACATTCCACCAGATCCCACCACCTCCCAGCTTAAGCAAATAAATCTTTACAGTGCATTTATAACCCATTGTTCTGCATCTTGTTTGTTGTAAGACAGCAACATTTGCATTTTTCTCCTAGAAGAACTCAGCATTATTTTAGTTTGATCATTTGCTGTTCCTACTGGCTCACTTCCCAGCACGTCTAGATGCTTTGCAACAACTAATTCATTTTATTCCGTGCACTCTACGTTTTCACTGGATAATAACACCTGACCTTTCCCAGATCCCACATTTTTCATAGACCCTAGCCACCTTCAAGCTGGCTTAGCAGAATGGTTTGATGTGGTGTTTTGTGTTTGGGTTTTTTCCCCTCCTTCTCTCTTGACACATTTTGCCTCCCTTTCCACTGAGCCTCCTTGGCATTACCTACTCAGTCTGTTAAGTGACAGTGGCTACTTTGCTCATCAGTTGGGAACCACTGCTGTGGTATAAGACTCTTCAGTCTTCCCACATACCTATGACTTCACTGACTGCAACTGAAATTCTGTATGTCAGGAGAAGACAAACTCCTACATGCAGACTGTATTTTAGGTTTATTCTGTAGCTTGTTTCTTGCTCATTTCTTTCACCTAGAGTACATTTTTAAACTTCTTAGAGATTTAAAAGCACAAATTCTCAGTGGAACTACGGCTCCTACAAACTCATATTTTTTTTTTTAAAGTGAAGTTTAGTTTTGAAGTGTTTATCCCAGTGTAGGATTTCAGTTTGCTCTATGTGAGTCATATTTGTTCCAATCTCCTGCTTTAAAATTTATTTAGTAAATAATCATCTTCTGAGCAAAGCTTTGTTTAGCTTCTATTTCATTAAAACAAATCTAACATTTCTTCTTGGCAAATAGGAAAGGTGATCTTAAGGACCAAACCTTGCATTTCTCTTCCTCATACAGTCTCAGTCCTACACAAATAGACAGAATATTACAATTGTAAGGCTTGTTACTAGCTCTCTTTCATTTATGGTGGATACACTGAAGAAGACAGTAAACATACAGTGTAATTCAACTTCTTTAACGTTTTACATCTGGGCAACACCAAGGATATGAATGATCTGCAGCAGAGCAACTTTCCCTTTAATGAGCATCCCCATCCCAGGCTGACTCTGTATGTAAGGTGTGGGAGTAACTCCCAGATTTAGACACCAATCTGGAGAGTGAGAAGAGAGGACTGAAAATCTGATTTTCTCTAGCACGGCATCCAGCTATTTGCAACTTGAACATCAGATACTCAAATGACTACAGCTTGGTCAGATGATGATATTATCGCTTGTGTTCTGACTTTAGAGCACACTTGTAATTTAACCAGTTTTAACTGTCTGTAAACTTATTCTGAGTTCAAGAATCTCTCTCTTTCTGGGAGATCTCTTGAAACCACAAGACACATTAAAAATCGTCTAATAAGTGTGTGATGGAAGCTCAAGGTTCAAGGTCCTCCTCCCTGCTTGATACTAAAAATTACTGAAGTACTAATGATATTCTGTTACTTTGTTTCCTGAGATTTTTTTTTCCTATGGATTTAAATACATAGATAATTTGAAAAAAAAATTATGGGAGTATATTTTCATACTGTACCTTCTTCACATTTTTTTTTGCAAAAAATACTGAAATGTACACTTGTCCCTTCCTCCTGGCAAATGCCTGGGTGAAAAACTGTACGACCACCAGTGCAGGTAGTATTTAACTCAGCTCAGATCAGTTTCTTTGATCTCAGTCCTCCTAGTTCTCCTACTGATTCCTAGATACTACAGTGACAGATGCATTTGAAATGTAAACAGAAGAAGAAACAGTGATGCTCTGCCATCCAAACTGCTGTGGTAGTTCTGCCTAGTGGGAAAGAGTCCTTTTTTCTTAACAATTCTTTGTACTTTGGGTCATTCCAGGCGAGCTGTCTCCTTATGGCTTTGCATTTGCTAGGTGTGAAAGAGGACAGTGCTAAAGTCCAGAAAAGTGCTTCATGCTTCCTTCAAACTCAGCACTGAATCTAAATAACATACTTTCAAGGCTCCTACACAATTTAAAGGACCTCAGGTTCTGACATACTAACAAAAAATACAGTCAAAGCCAATTCACTAATTTCATGCTCTTTGAAGAAAGGGAGGACAAAGAACATGCTGCTATTGCTACTGGAAATGCTTCCTTAGCAAAACTTCCCAAATTTGACTGACTACAATCCATCTGCAAAGTTCATACCCGTTGCCTGATTTGGTAACGATTTAACACCTCTGGTAGCTTAAGAAACTGATAAAGCTACACATGAGGTTGGAAAGGCAAATGGGTCAGCAAACTGTAACCTATATTATTTCTGGGGCCGGAACTGATGATACAATGGTTTGTGCTGGCCTGTGGCTCTGGGATTATTCCAGTAAAAAAACAAGGGAAATGGTGCAGAGGGAAGTGTTTGTTCATACACCAGTTTAGAGCTGGCCCAGGGCTCATGGCAGTGTAGGCAGACCTGAATTTGGCTGTCCCAAAGATATGGATAGGATTCATTGCCCCTGGAGAGGTGGAGCTGGTGTCACTGAATGTGGGAGAGGAGATTGCTGCTGTGAGGAGTGGCCCAGCTACAGGGAGAGCAAGACCAACTTTCAGGGCTCTGGCAATGCTGCCACAAGCAAATCCCCCCAGATTTTGCCAAGAGTCTGTTTTCTAATGTTGGCTCCACCCAGCTCTCTGGTCAGTGAGGAGACAGAGAAGAGTCAGCTCGAATGGCTACAATGCGAAGTGCCCCCGAGCCAACCAAGGCCAAACCAGCACATTTATCAAGTAAAGACACCAGTTTGAATAACTAATGTTTGCCAGCTTCATACAGGCAAATAAATAAACTGAATAAATGGACAGGGAGCTGGTGATTTTCCTTCCACCTCATTCCAACACCTTGCCAAGTGCTATATCTGGGACTCACATGTATTCTAACCTTCAAATATTGATGTAATCCTTTCCTTTCCAAAGCACTTGGACATGTTGAAAGGACTGGATAGATCTTTGGGAGTAAACTTCAAACACCTTGAAGCTTCTCCTTAGCTCACATACTGAGAAATCAAAGCAAGGCAAATGGCCAGCCCCGTTAAAAAAACATCTAAAACCTCAAATCCAAAGAGCGATATACTTCATGTTTAGCTGGCCAAGATCAAAAAACTGTGATCTACAAAATCTTGACTAATCCACTTTGGTATCTCAGGGGATGCAGATACCAAAGATTTTATTGCTGAAGTGATTTAGATACCTAAAATTGTGCCAACTCATCTACCCACTGTGCAACTGGGGACCTATGTGGTGGGAAGGAATTGTTTTAATACACAGACACCCCACCCTTTTGAGCTTCCTATTGGCTCTCTTTGGTGGTCCATGGTCAGACTTGGTATGTGAACTTTTGTGAGTCTGATTACTTAACACTTCAGTCTCTCCACATATCATGAATCCCTCCAAATATCAGGAGTTTTTGAGATCTGTGATGGATGCAAAGACAATAAGGACAGTTTGGGATGAGTTTTGCTGTGTTGTTCTTTCATATACATGGAGCAAGAACTTCTATTAATGTAAGCAGTATATTGAAATTTTAATTTAAAAATTTTTGAAATGAGTTAATAAACAGTCTAAAAGTCTGAGGATACAAAAAATACTTGAGAATACAAGAAAGCTCCTGGAAGTCTTAGATGCTTTTGAGAGCCACAAAAATGAATGCAAGAAAGTAAACGTCAAAATCAAATAATTTCTAAATTTAAAAACAGCAAAGATGGACATATTATATCTGATGCTACTTTTTGGTCATAGAAATAAAGAATACCTATGATAAATTAATAAATATTCTGCAACTTTTCCATAAGAAAAAGTTGCAGAATTTTACAAAGCTACACCACTGTTATTTTTCCCTTGTATGTTTTTAACAAAGATTGTAGTATTGATTGAATTTAGAGAACATGATAACAAAAAAAGCCCTGATCCTACAAGTAAAGCAAAATTAAGAAACTGAAATGCTGACATATGATAGAATAGTGAAAATAACAGTTCAGCAGCCCAGTCCATGCCTTTATCACTTGGACACCTTTAGAGCTGGCCCCTTTAGAGAGATAGCAATTCTTTCTGCAAGCAGGTAGCAGAATTTGCTTTTCTGTGTAAGTCAGTATAATACTGTTTGCTTCTAGATTATATGAGATCTACTAAAAAGTAGTAATTTGAAAATGGAAAGTAAGAGTTGAATTGTCCAATTTTAACAGACTACACAGTTTAAAAAAAAAAAACAACCCAACCATAAAACACAAGGAAACCAGGAAGGCACTAATTAGAGAGCTTTGTCACTTCAAAAAAGGTATGTTGAATAGCTCTAGAAACTATAATAAAGGAAGAGCCACCAGATCAGTTTCTCTATCAATATCAGTTGGGCATAATTTCAGTGGATTCAGTCCAGCTTAAACCTTCTGAGATTTTCTTCTGTTTATGGGAACACAAACTGTATGCTCCTATGGTAAGTAGTGAACTTACTGCCTTGGACATCTGAGACAGTGATGTCCATAACACTGTGATTATGGTACTATTATTTATTTATGCTATTTTTGTAAGTATTTTTTTTCCTTTGCCTCCTCTTAGTAAGTGTCTTGGCTCAATAGTGTAAGATTTCCAATAACAGAACACATTTCTTCTTGGAGTGAGTGTTCTTCCATTTCTACCCTTTGCCCACAGTGCTGCCTAGTCACCACTGGTTTTATACTTGGAGGTGAGAGGAAGATGAGCATACCAGCATCCAGACTTCTGAGGGTCCAGACTGGGTCTGGTTCTGCTTTTGCACAGCTTGACAGTGTGGAGCTGTGTCAGTCAGAACGAGTGACTCTCATCATGCTGTGACAGCTGCAGCAGAGCTATGGCTGCTGCATTAACACTGTGTCTTTGGCTACGCCTGCCAAGGGCCCAGCACCCCACAGCCCTGGAGGCCTTTGTAACTACTGTAATACACATGGAAAGTGAAGGAGTGTGCAAAAAGACATGGACTGATAATACTAGGATTTTAAGTCTTTGGATTTTTTTTTTTTTTTAATATTTGAGTCTTTTTTTTGGCTGAAAGTATCCTCTTTAGGTGATTAGGGGTTCAATTCTATGGCTGCCTGATGTGCAAGCATTCACAGCTTGCATTAACAGCAGGTTAATGTTGGTGAAAAATCATTAGTTCCCTCTGTGGTAATTTTGTAAGAAACAAACAAAGAAGCAAGCAATGGTTGGGTACAGTTCACTGTACCTTTGATTCTTTTATCTGCCTCTGCCATGTCTGCTGTTGGCCACTGCCAAGGACATAAGGCTGGCTCTGGATTTTATATTTTACGGTAGGTGCTATGCTTTTAATAAGTCCAAAAAATCAGTTAGATTTATTATCAGCTAAATTCATGTTCCAACAGGAAAAAAACTGCACACACTTTTGATGCAGCACTGGCCTTACTGACTGGAGAAAGTGCTGCTCCATTCATGGTGCACTGAGTAACAGAAAAAGTGATGCTGCTATTTCTTATCAGTCATATAGTTCCCTTGAGCTCCCTCAAAGGAAATGAAAAACACAGATTTCAGTACTGAGGAAGGGAAGACACATTTACATTTTATTAGGTTTTATTACTTTGACTATATCTACCTGTTTTTATTGACATATTTTCCATACCCTTTTTCAGGAACCTTTCAAAATTAATGAAACAGGCACGTTTACTGATTTTACTGATTGCTTTGCCCTTTACAACTTCAGCACAGTATGGCTATTAATGTCTTTATTCTTTAATATTGGCTGGTTGTCTTCCTTTACCAATATACAGGTATTTACATTTCAGCCTGTCTTCTAATTAGAAATTCACCCTATATATTTGATCTGCAGCAGGATTCATTGCCTTAATTTCACCACTAAATTTATTTTCTTTACCTTTATTACAGAATATAACGCTTTCTCCATGTGTTGCACTGTTAGATACAGCCCTCATTTTGTGTTAGTTGTGAATAGAAATACCCCATAAAATATATCTTCCTTCTGTGATACCTTCAGGAGACTACTAACATGTTCTACTAGTCACAGGGAATATAATTCCAAGCCAAAGCAGTCTCTACAAGTTTTAGATTCAAAGAATCTCCTCCTCCTAATGAAAGAGATGTACCAAAATAAATCAAGCTATCAGTGAGCAACAAGGGCTATGTATCCAACTCAGGTGTTATTCTACCTGCTCCCTTAAAGCCCATCCTTGCTTCAGGAAGTCTCATCTTGGACTTTCTCGGATGGAAATTTCTGTAACTTCCAACCACTGAAGAAAACTCCAAGCAATTCAACAACTTTCAAAAATAACCCCTCACAAGACTTTGAGGAGCCTTATCCCGCGCTGGATTTTACTGCATTCTCAAAAAATTACCTCCCTGGTATTTTGACTGATGTACCTGAACTAAACAGGACTGCCTGTGGCACTTTTTCAAAGTTCCCTGAGGCCCAGAATGAGCTAACATTTAGGATAATGTTGTGTGTACACATGTCCAAGGAGGAGCAAGGCAAATAAAAAGCAGAGTTGCACATGATCTGCCTTGGCAGCACAGTGTGAAATCGTGGAAAAGTTGGACACATCTCCTCAGCCCTGGCATCCAACTTGCACAGCCATGCTCACACAGCAGAGCAGCTTATGTCTCATTAACCTTGACCGCTCTCTAGAAGTTACTCTTTTTCCAGTGCAGACAAGAAAAGATATCTCTGATGTTTCAGGCACAAAGTGACTCTGTCTAGCTGAAAAAATATAAAAAATAAATAATAATAATAACAATAATTCGGAGGCACTTCTCTGCCTCGGAATCCTCTTTTTTCAACAAATATTTCTGTGAGATGTTGCAAAGGAACAAAACCTACTTTCTATTAATAGCTAAGCTAATTCATTTAGCTATTTTGTCACTTCAGGCTAGTAGTGGAAGATCATATTTTCAGACATTTACTCAATTTCCACAATTCCCCATCCAAAGTAATTTCCCTGGGGCATTTGTTACTTATTTTTTTTCTGGCTTCTGCTTTTAGCCAAGTATAGTTCCATTTCTTGGGAGCCAAGCATATGACACTGCTATCTTGACAAAGATGCTGGCTTAGCTTGCTTAAGACATGAGTTGGCATGAAGAGCTGACCACCACTTCTGGAATTTCCTAGGCCTGGCAATACTGGGAAGGCAGTTTGATAGTCTCAGCTAACCCTGTAACTACACTGGGTAGGTATTCCTCTTTTCCAGATTTGTAAATGATGGCAAATGATTCCTACCTGCCTTCAGCTGTTTATAAATTTCTTCCTGAGTGTCCCACCTGTCAGCTACATGGTTCATGTGAATGTCCCCAAATCCCTTTCAATAAAAATGGATGGGGTCAGCCTGTGTGCTGTATTTACACCACCCCAGCTGAGTGGGACTGATCCAGAATGGAGAGCCCTCTGACACAGATTTATGGATACAGAGCTGGGAGCACACTGGTGCAGATGGCATCTGCCCCTACACTGTATGCAGAAGATGCCACCTTGTACTACACCATGCTGGGAAAGAGAAAAAGGGTACAATCCTACTTCATCATCTCCAGAAACAACAGCAACTTAATGGCACCGAGGAGGCACGGGATCCATCTAGGAATTACCTGAGAAACTTTTTGAAATAAAACTGGAAATGTAGATCAATCCAACCTGCCCGATTTTCAGACAAAAATGAAAAAAAAGGAGACAGTGCTTAATCAGGGCTCAAAATTCCCAGGTGAACTTCTATGAAAACTTACACAAAAACTTTAACAGCTACGACATTATATGCTAGTTTTGTACTTACACTCCACAAAATATGGATATACTCAGAGTGGGAAGAGAAAAAAATGGGGTTCCTTAAAGAGACTTTAGGGAAATTTTTTCTTACTGAAAAGAGAGTGATGTGGAAGCTAATGTGATTTTATTAATTCCATGAACCTGCATGAAAGTTGTAGCTTACAGTATAAAACCACCACCCATAAATCGTTTAAAATCATCATGAGCCAAAGCAGAAAATTAAACAGTAGCAAGAACACCAACAGTACCAGAGGTAATTATTCATCAAACAGGACAGCCTTACAGACTACCAAAAATAGAGAGATCAGAAGGACCATCAGTGACAGAAACAGAATCTTTGCAAAAGTATTACGAAAATAAACATGGATATTCTTCTTTAGGCTGAACTGTCTTGCTATTACAAATAACACCATGTCCTGACATTGGAAATGCCATTAATAAATGATTCACTCCTTGATTTCAAAATCTGCCAGGTAAAAACTACCTCCCCTGTAACTGCCACTTTCCTGCACTCAGCTGTGCTGCTCTTCTAGTCAAGGATATCTTCAGCCATCTCCTAAGGTTGTCTGGAACAGTCTATTGAATTAAAAAGAAGAATTCAGCAAAGAGCAGAAACAAAACTATCCATTTTTACCATTAAAAAAACCCCAACCCTTAAAACAATCCCAAATATCCTGAACAAAAAAAGAAAAGAAGAAAATGGATAAAAAACATTCCCACTTGTGTATTGATCTTTTCTAAGAGGCAATATTGAGAACAGCTGCAGAATCCTATTAGTTTGCTAGAGCTTCCTGATTAAAGGGGGATTACTGTTTCTCACACAAACAGGTAATAGGGAATGGTTCAGCACATTTCAAGCTTGAATGAATTTAAACAAGACAAATACATATATTACCTCAAGATAAGTCATGCTTCCTGCATCCCTCTTAGCATATAATAGGGAATATTTTGAGTCCTCTGCAGTATGTGGTGCATTGGTGCACTAATTAGAAATGGAGGGTATAGCTATGGCATGGATGCTCAGCAATGTTGTTTACCTTGAGCATCAGATCATGTAAAATTGGACTAATGTCTGAAAAAGCACTGGAATACCAGTAAATGCCTTGCAATTACTGCTGATATCGTTAACCTCATCATTCACAGAACCAAACCCCACCCTTATGGCACAAAACAGCTGGAAAAGGTTTCCTTTATCAAGTCCAAGTCCTGCTTTTACAGAAAAACAAACCCTAAAATACTGTGCACAAACTGTTCAAATACTTTCCTACAAAAAGTTCCATTTTGGCATTTCACAGCAGTTGGAAGGCCACCCAGAGCACCCAATTCTCAAACAGGTAGACTCATTCTTCCAGCTGAACGTGGCTGAAGCTGACTTAATTGGCTTTTACCCCAGCACAGCTCCTCTGTGTAAATTGCTCTTTTCCATTGAACATTGATTCTCATGGCAGATTTAGAGAGAAAACACAACTTCATCCATCCATTTCCATTTTGCTAACTAAACAATCCAATCTGAGTTAACAAAGAAAATGTCAGAGTCAGTCCTACAGGAAGCAGATCTCTGCTGTCCCCCTGCTGTGCTGGTGAGCCACATTACAGACAAGGCTTATAGATCAAGAGAAAATGGAAGTGCTGAAAACCTCCCACCTGATATCCAGGCTTCTTATATTCTTTCATGATTCTGATGAGCATCTGAGAATAAGAATGGCAACCTCTACAGCTTTTGCCAAGGAGCAGTTGTTTGTTCTCTGGAGTAAGTACATACTTTGTTATCTTTATGTTATTCGTGTATCAGTGGTTTCCTTACAGGAGGTCAGTTTAATGCGTATCTATCTATCTATCTATCTATCTATCTATCTATCTATCTATCTATCTGTCTGTCTGTCTGTCTGTCTGTCTGTCTGTCTATCTCAGGCTGCTTTCTCCAAAGCTCTCCGACTTTCTGCTTCACTGCTTTTAACTGTTAAGGATGATGCAGGTGGGGAAAAGCAGTGGATCAAGATGATCCAAGACGATGCTTACGATGTTTATGATTAAACAGCTTTTAGCACTAAAAAATGTCACATCCATACAGCTTTCGGAGACAGTTTGGACAGGAATGATCAAAACCAAGAAACACTTCAGAAATTTTTTTGACAATGATGAATGATTTAAGTTCCTTACATACACTCTTCCATGAAAGAGATGTACTCGGATCAAATGAGAGAACCAGGCGAGATCGTGTGGGAGTGTATTATGGTCTGGATTTGTGATCAAGCTCTTAAACAATGTCTGTGTTGGGACAACTGACTGCACCTTCTGAAGTAAATGGAAGTGATTTAGCTTAGACTGCAATGCTAAAGGGCTGTATCAAATTGCACTGCCTAGCATTTTCCAAGGACAAACAGGACTCCCTTACATGGATGGCAGGCACCAGAAACTTGCAACTGGAGCATGAGCCTGATTTCTCAGACGTAATAGGAGATTAAGAGCTTGCCAATGAGTGAGCAGAAAGTCTTTGGGGAGGGGACTCTAAGTGACAATTAGATCTTTTACAGATGTTTGATAATTTGGTATTAAAGATCCTCAGAGATGGAGACATATCAACCGCCCCAAACAGTCTATTCTCATGGTTCACTCTCCTTTCTGCAGCTGCATTTTTTCTTTGCTTTTTAAGACTGTTCATTCTAATTCACTATGAATACAAGAAAACAATATGACAAGCTGAAATATTAAAGAGTAACACTACCGTAAAATTACAAAAACAGTGAAAAAGAGGAATGCAGCTAAACAGGCAAGCAGGGACGGTTGGAAATGTAAACCTTTTGAAAAGTCTGCAAGTATCAAAAATGAGACCTTAAAGAAAATTACTGTATATGAATTGGGACAGATGAAGCTCATTACTGCCTGTGGCCTACATGATATAAAGTGGGTTAGTATCGCTACAGAAATCTTTTTGGTGTGTCCCTGTAATTAGCACAAAAGTACTATTATTGTAATTAACTGAATCCCCTAGTACCTAGTGCAATGTTCACGGCTTTAAGCAGGTTAATGTGAAAATTAATTTGTGCTAATTCACACAAGATCAGTGATGCCCAAACCAACCTGGCTGCAGTGGCATTTTGTGAAATAACAGTATTTTCCTGTTGACTTGCACAAGGCACTGAAGCTTCAGGAATGTCACATAAACCCATCTTAGCTTTCACTTGTGATAAAACTATTGTGATAATTTTTTATCTTCTTGGGATAAATGTATTATGAGACTTACTCCTAAGTGGATAAGTGATGTACTAGCTCTTGACATATAAATTAATAGGATGAAAGATTTGGGCAGGTTCTTTAGCCTGGTCAAGGGGCTGGCTGGTCTCAGAACAGACTGTTCTCCAGGATGACTTACTTTTTTCATCAAGAAGTTTGACTTCTAGGGCAAAGCATGCTGCTGCATGCACACAAGAAAGAAGATAAAATTCTTTTATGCACAAAACCTTAAGTCCAAGAGACTGTAGGATAATCCAGAGGGACTTGAGTTCGTCTCAACTTAGTCCTGGGCAAGATAAGAAAATAATAAAAAACAACTACCTGGATGACTGAGAGAGAACCTAGTTGAAGTCAAGCTAAATCAGTGAGTGGTTCAGTGTTAAGGGACAGGAAGAGACAAGAGAACTAGTTTTTGTGCTTGTTGCTTTTTATTCTTCCACTTAAAACATCTTGCAGTGGACAGACAATTTCTGTTCCCCGCTAGCTTTAGGCTGGAGAAACACTGTCATCACCTGTCAGTGCAATAGAGAAAATTGGGCCTCACAGCTTGAATGAATCTTGTAGCTGTGACTATTGCACTTTCTGGCCAGTGCCTGGCTGTGCTAGGAATGGCTAATTAGGGCTTTTTTGCTCTCCTTTCTGCAGCTGGTGATAAATGAACTTTTGCACCTTGCCTAGCTTGCCTTCCTTCCAAGGGATGCAGTGCCAGACGAGTGGTTGTTATGAACATCCAGAACCATCACTCCTTCAGCTCAAAGCTGCTGTCTTTGGTCATCCTCCTGCAGAGATGTGCTGCCTCACAATCTAAACACATTCCTGGACCCCTTCTTGTTCTCTGGCCTCTCACCCACTACCTTGAGGTGGGCAGATGACAGGGCAAATCATAAAGGCTGAGTTCAGCCTGTTGGGGTTATTCTTCTAGGAACCCTAAGAAGAGGCTTAACCACAGCTCCATTCAGGGCCATCATCTTCCAGAAAACTTCTTCCCCCCTGAATACAGAGGAGCCTGGTGGACAAAATGTCCTTGCCCTTGCCAGTAACAGCAGAGCTCTGAGGCATTTCTGTCCTGTCTGCTCAACACAACAAGCCAAAGCCCAGATGTTCTCTCTCTTGACCCTTTCTGTTGCACCCTTAGAATACAACATTACAGAACATGGCATTTAAAGGTAATACTGAATTATGTGTCTGCCCTCACTGCCCCATCAGTTCCCATCTGTTGATGGGACAAGAGTTAAAGTTTAGCTCTGTTTTTAAGGAGCACAACTGTGGGCTCAGTCAGCTCTGGCAAGGAGATGGATACAAGTGGGCAGAGGTTTTCTTCACAGCTTTCCCAGCCCTTGCATAGCACAGAAGCCTGCAAAGCTTCAGGTTTTCCAGCCCTTCCAACCCCTATTCTGCTCCCCGGGCTCATCTATAACCTCACCAAAGGGTAAGTGAGAGCCAAGCATCCTCCCTGGACCTCCTACAGCCCTCAGTGTGCAGGGGCTGGTGAGCAGCAGCTGCTCTCCACTTGCAAGCTGCCCAGCATATCTCAGCGTGCCCTGTGCCTCATTCTTTGCCTGTCCAGAGGGGTTAATCTCCACATTTCTTTCCTCCTTTCAGAGAGAGAGCCTCATCTCTCCACCATACCTCATAAATTAACAGTAAAATAGCTTTTAAAGAATACATAAGCCTGCTTTCTCCTCCTTCTCTTCAGCATCACGTCTCTGTTGTCTGTTTCCCAAAGCCCTCAGTGTCCTACCCACTGCAGATCTGGCAGGGTCACAAACTGTTTTGAGAACCATGCAAATTTCATTCTCCTTTTTATATATGAATCTGGGGTTTTGTTTGTTTTGTTTTGTTTGTTTGTTTCCCTAACCAGCCAGGCATTGAGCTTTTTGGGTCCAGTTTGTGTCCACTCTTACATCAGATATCCATCTGAAGAGTGGCCCATGATGATTTTAGGTGCATTTTGCTACCATTATTCCATTTTCCTTTTCACAAGGTCACTTAGTTGAAAATCAAGTGAGGGGAAGCTGAGCTGGGAGAGAAAACAATAAAGTGAATACAGGGCAGTGAAACAACCTCTTTTTTCTCTAAACTGTTATGCGAAGCTCTCTGGAAGCCAAGCAATTCACACTGATTTATATAATTCAATTTTTTAATACTATTAAAAAAGGAATTGTAAGCATGTAAAATTGCAAAGGATAACAAATACAGTTTTGTTATTTTCTTAAAGGTAAACAGAAAGAAAATACCTTGCAATTTTAAGCTTAGAAGACACATGAAGAAGTCCTAATGACACTGCAAATACAGCTTTAAAATCTTTTATAGTCAACTTTCAATAGGGCATAATAGTTCTGTTCATTACAAAAAAATATGTGTCTTTGAAATTACGAGCCTAGTTTGACTTTCATGTGTTATTAGCTCTCAGTGGAACTGAAGCATTCAAATTGATTGTAATGAGACATTAGCAGACACTACGACTGCAGCAAACCATTCCTGCTTGGAGATGGCTGGCACAGGAGGCCTCGACAAGCATCCCAACAGGGAGCAAGTATCGTGCACTGACAAAGGGAAACAAAAATCAGCTTTGGAGAGGTCTGCCATGCAGCTGGCATTGCTGTGCAGGATGTGCCAAGCGGCTGCTCTGAAGGCAAAGGAGGGCAGCGCTTCAAAGCGTGGGAAGGGATGCTGAGGGAAGTGCTGGTTAAATGCACATCTGTTTTTAAACATACCCAAATGAATTTCTGCCAGATGCTAAACCAGAAAGAACTAAACCTCTAGTTAAAACAAAACAAAACAAAATTAAAACAGTCTTCTCAAAGCTTTTATAATAATAATAATAATAATAACAACAACTTACATATCTCTCTGACCCCAGGATCCTGAAGGCGAATCTATTTCGAGAATTGTAAGACTTCTTATCTTGTGACTTCTACCTCAGCTTCTTCATCTTCAAAAGACTCTCTCACTCCTACCAACCTTTTCTAGTTTCTGCTGCAGTTTAAATACAACTCAATGAAGGACCTATATCAGAGATGCTATTTCTCTTTTCTCCCCTCATCTTTCTCCATTTCTTTGCTATCTAATTATGCCAACAAAGTGGAATAGCCTCTCACAATTAGCCTGTTCTCATGAAGCTTGTAAGAATTTCATAGCTCTAAGACTGCTGTCAAAGCTTGTCCATGTATATACACATCTTTTTGTTTATTCATTTCTAGTGCTTGCGTAACCTACATTTCTAAGGCAAGTAACCTGAAAAAAAGGATTATGAAATACTCTGAAGAGAAACCATTGCAAATGTGACAGCTGCTGAGAATCACTATGACTTTCCTATTCCTCCTTCCCCTAGAGGTTACTATTGTTGCAGGCTGAGGAAACAGCTGTAGCGTGCTCACGAAGGGCAGAAAAGGCCTGGAGAAGACAGATTTGCCCTTTGGCAGTTTGATGTCTTGCTGGAAAGCTTGTCAACCTTATTTACATTTTAATTTGCATGCCAGCCTCTACAAGGTTTTATGTTCATATTCTGCTTTAAAGTATCTCCTTGATTATAATCACAACGACCTTTACATGTCTTCCCCCATTACCCTCCAGGCTGCAGTCCCTGCTCACTGGGACATCCAGGGACCAGCAGCAAGAAATGTCAGGCTAAGCATGACATTTATCCAAACAGTTGGCTGCTTGTAAGGTAGACTTTTCTTACTTTTTTTTTTTTTTTTAAATTATTATTTCCTTCAGGAGATAAAAGAGCAGTGTGGGCAATGGTCACATCCTGCTAAAGGAGAGTGGCGAGGGAAAATCCCTTTCCTGTAAGACTGGAGCAAAACTGGCAATGTGCATCACCTGAGAGCAGTTCCCCTTGGGGGCAAAGAAGGCAGGAGGGATGAAATTGGGCAGTGACTGATTACTATTGACATTATTTTTACCAACAGACTGACAACAGAACTTGGCAGGATTATGCTCCTGGCTAGTTCAGAGAAGCACTGCCATAAACATGCCCTGCTCCAAATAAATCAGGCACAGGCACAGAAGTATTGTACATGCATTAGCCCCCAGCCTGTCAAGCTGCTACAAAAACGAATGGTTTTTCTTCCACTCAAAATAATGCCAGCTGAAAACATACACAGATGATTCAAGGTTATGGGCACTCTGTGGCACCTTTCAGTCATTACAGAAAAGACTTCACCAGAGATATTTTAATCAAGTAAAGCTTTCAAAGCCGCTGAAGTATCCCTGGCACACAGAGTGGTGGTTTTGTTGTTACAGGCTAATCCTGACTTTTTGACGAATTTACCATTTCAGGATTTCCAAGTACAAAAGCATCCTCTTCACAGAGTTACAGAGAACACTTCTGGGGATATGGTTATCATAAAAAAATTCAGATTCCATAACTTCTAAATTTCTGATTAATTTTGATAGACATTTACTTATAAAAAAATTTTGTATCCTATGACTGTGAACAGACATTGTAAGAATGAGGCTAAGGTGGTCTACACTGGTCAGAGTGAAATGAAATACCATATCTGGGGTGAAAGAGGATTTTTTTTCCCTAGGTCAGATTGCAGGGACAGTAACAATGGCTTTCTGTTACGGATCTGCTTTCTGGGACTATCTCTGAGTTTTATTAACATGTTCCACAGTATCACAAGGAACCCGATTTCCCTTTTTACTCCTCTTGAGTATCTACTTCGATGCATCATCACAGAACCCCTAACTAAATAAACAGCACCAAGCTCAAGTTGGTGTTTGCTAGTTTTTCTAAAGAAATAAATGGGAGGATCACGAGGGCAACAGCTGAACTTCCACAGTTCAAGAGTTAATTAAAATTGTTTTGCTGTCAGTGGTGCAGCCTTATCAAAACAGTGGTGAAGAAGGTTAATACATTACATATTTGTGTGGACAAATGTGGACAGCCAATACCTCTTCACTTCAAGGCATACAAAAGTCCTGTCCAAGATAATTCTGAGTTCTGCACCTCCTCAAACCTGGGGATGCAAACTGGCTGTATTGGCACTGATCCTTTCTGTTTTGTAAGACAGTATGTGGCCATGACAAGAGAAAAGCTATTTAGTTTTTATTTGTTTTTGACTGCTCTGATTGCTTGACTGGTCTCCTTAGCCCAGGCCAGACACTCTTTATCACATGGATCTGTCCTTGTAAGCTGTGCTTTTTAAATCAGGGGTAGAGGTAATTTTCTTCATGGTAGCTGGTATGGGACTATGGTTTGAATTTTTGTTGGAAACAGCATTGATGATACAGGGATGTTTTCATTACTCCTGAGCAAGGCTTGCACAGAGTCAAGTCCTTTGCTGCTTCTCACCCGACTCCATCAGTGAGGAGGCTGGGGGTGCACAAGGGGTCAAGAGGGGACACAGCTGGGACAGCTGACCCACCTAACCTAAGGAGTATCCCAGACTATCTCACATCATGCTCAGAATGTAAAGCTGGGGAAAGAAGAAGGAATAGGGGAACGTTCACACTGAGTGATGGTGTTTACCCTCCCAAGTTACTGCTGGCTTGCTGGAGCCCTGCTGTCCTGGGCATGGCTGAACACCTGCCTGCCCATGGAAAGTGATTAATGAATTCCTTGCTTTGCTTTTGCTTTGCCTATCAAACTGTCTTTATCTCAACCCAACAGTTTGTTGCCCTTTTACCCTTCTAATTCCCTCCCCCGTCCCCCTATGGGGAAATGAGTGAGCAGTTGCATTGGACTGATCTGCAAATGGGGGCTTAACCACGACACAGCATAAAGGAATATGGATGCAAAATGCCATAACTGCTGGTGGATGACACCATACCTACCATCAGTCTGTCATTTTAGAGCTGGAGGTTTCTGTCAACCTCTCTCAAGCTCAATCTGCCACAAATGTCTACCCTGAGTAAAGAGCGCTGACCTAAGAGCACAGTCTGTCCTGGCTACAGGATGGCTGAGATTGAGGACCTGGGAAAGAAATGGCCACATGGAATGCTGTGGTGATGTCCCTATTTTAAGCCTTGTCATTCTCATTCACAATTTCATGACACAGTTTTGAAGTAACCAGCATGGACAATGTCAAAAGAAATAAAAAATTCTGGAAGGGCTGTGATATGCTGCCTACAGCTGAAAGGAAAGCAAACTTCTGAAGAGATCCAGGATCAAAGGACCTGGTAAATGTCAGTTGGATGGTACTTCTGTCACGTTACAAGACTCGATGCAGCAAGTACAGGGGAACAAGTTCTGCAACAGATCAGAGCCAATTATCAAAGTAATCCCATTTGGCCATAAAAAGACCTAGTCATTTAATACTGCTAAGCCTTGTTTGTAATCACAAAACTTAATGAGAACAACTTACACTGAAAGGAAAGAAGGGAAATCTCTGGAGTAGAAAGACCGCTAACTAGAAAGAGGACACTAACAAATGCAAGCAAATTTGAGGTTTTAACTTCTTTTATGTAGACCATACACTATTCAGAGAGGATTTTTCTTTAATCCATCAAACCAGTGCTGAAGCCAGCTACAAGATTATGCAAGCACGCTTTTGTTTTCACACTCTGTGCCATGTAGGCAAGTCTCCCAATTAAGAGAAGGTTTCTTTTGTTTGCATGAGATTCTGTTCAATTTCCGGCAGGCAGATTCAGAAATAATTACCATCCATATAGAAGGATGAATAGCAGTCAAACCTAGAATTCTCATTACCCACCAGAATTTCAAAGTGAACTTAACTTCTAAGCAAGCATCTGGCAGCTCTGAACAAAAGGGAAAAGGTATTGGGTGAAAGTAGTGTTGTCTGATTTAAACTCCTAACACCAAGAATGATATTTAGTAACGTCCAGGACCTCACATCTGGGAAGAGCCTGAGAGTACTCGCAGAATGCTGAGAAGGATTCACATGTCTTTTCAGAAGCCTGGCTCCTCCTTGCCACATTTAAGGCATATTGAAGGTCATACCTCAAACACTGAGGTATGAGAGAGAATGGTTTGGTCAAGTGAGGACAGTAGTGCCACATGTAAAAGATTTTAGCCGGTTTACATTTGTGATGGAGGGCTGTGAAGAAGTTGGTTCTTAGTGGTTCCTGGCAGTAGGACAAAAGAGGCACTGGGCACAAACTGAAATACAGAAAATTCCATTTAAACATTAGAAAAAACTTTTTTATTCTAAGGATGATTGGATAGAGGAACAGGTTTTCCAGAGCTGCAGAGATCTCAAAGACTTGACTCTACATGACCCTGAGCAATCTGCCCTTGTTGACCCTAATAGAGTGGCTGGCATTGGAACAGATTGTCCAGTTACCTTCCAGCCTTTACTATTCTTTGGGTTTGTGAAACAATAGCTCTTTTGCTCTGTAGCTATACAAATGTAACATATAGGCAAAGCTCCTTCTCCTCTTCTGCTTAGGAACACAGAGCTGGTAAAACCCACTGGCAGGAAAATGTGTGGTTAACAACTTCAACCCTTCAGAATGCAAAGATTATTAGACTAAATAAAATATTACACTTAGCTGTATGAATGTCCCCTGGCTGGCATTATTCTCCCTGGTGACAATGCTATTGAACAACTGGGTACAGCAATATAAAGGTTTAATATCTGGCTATATTTAATATCGAACCCTGATACAGGCAGTGCCCGCGACGGCTGCAGGTCTGTCAGCATTTTCAGAGTTTTATAACAGCCATGAAAACTCATGGAGAATAGAAATGAGTCAACCAGTACTTATAATTGCTGGCATTTAGCACCAGAGATGATGACTAAGAATCTATATTTGAAATACCTGGAGTTGGTGGAGTCCAAGTACAAATCCTAGGGAAGATCAAGGAAGCACTACATTTTTGTGAATTAAATACACTGAAATGTGTGAAGCTTGTAGAACTTTTAGGTGAGTGCTTAAAACCATATTTATTCACACACACACCACAAACATATTTGGTTATCATACAAAGTGAGTATTGATTTGATTTGGTTTTCCCCTAATGCAGAATATTGCCATGTTTGGCATTCATCTTCCTACCCTTTCATCAGCAGAGGTGGCTGCATTTCACGTTTCAGAAAAAATGTTTAGGGAATTCCCTGGAGCATAATGTTCAGTGGCAGATGTCACGTATCTCATACGCTCAAACACAGTTTGACAGCATGCAAGTGGTCTTTGCTTTCTGCATTAACCAACTTCACAAAAAAAATTAAGTTGAAACAAAAATTCAGCGAGTTAGAGTCAGAATATCTGAAATGTTTCTCTGAGAAGGAGCTTCACTACAAAATACATATCCCAAGATTATACATTAAATTTATTTTTATATGGCAGTTTATGTAATTCATCTGAAAGAGGAGGCATCTTACAAATCACATGTTAACATAATTTACAATTATCCAAAAGAATCCTGATGTGTTTCACAGACTGCAGTACAAACTCCATATATCAATGGTATCCACCTCAAGGCTGTCAGTCACAACTACAGAAGTGCTGCAAGTAAATCAAAGGGCTGAACAGTGGCTAAATTAAAATCATGCTTGATCTTCAAGCTGAGCAGATCAATTTAACTACAACTTTGTCTGAAAGACCTACAGATAGTTGAGTCGCAGTCAGCAGGAGACATATCCACCAGAAGATGAAAGGCTGTCAGGCCTCACAGATGTTAACCAGAAGTTAAGACACACTAACTACATTTGTGTTCTCAGGCTGGCCTCTGAGTTACAGGTTTTTAGTTACATGCAAGTGGTGTAAGAAAGATCCCAATCAGGCTCTGGATGTTTCCACATCCGTGCTTACACCTTTACAGTTTCCATTACCAAATTCAGTGAGTGACTTCAATATTTGCATTCAAGTTATTCACTTGCATATTAAACTCAAGTATTCTTTTTTTTTTTTTTTTTTTGGCTGGGAAAACCAGTAGATTAAATACGTTTCTTCACCGAAAAATCAACTTTTTAATCTAAATGCAATTTGCCAGCAGGGATACCATTTTTCAGCACAAATATTCAAACATTAATTCCTCCTGCCTCTCTTTTCTCCCTCCCTCAAATGACAGCTTTGGAGAACTGAAGTTTTTCAGCACTGTCTACCTATGACTTTGTTTTTTGACTTTTTTTCCCCATATCAATCTCTGTCTTCAACACATATTTATGTTTAGAGATATAAGCCTGAAAAAAAATTGACATATTTCTGGTATTTTGAACCTCATATTGACAGAAAATATCACTTATATTTTATCTTCATGTATACTTTAAAAATAACTATACCAAAATTCAGCAGAATCTAGGGTCTCAGGCATGATAACTTAACACTGGGGAAAGGTATAAGGAGTAAAAGAAAGATAAAAGTGTTATTATTGCATGATTCATAAGAAAACATACCAGCTAGCTGATTAATTTAAAATAAAACAAGTGTTCGTAATTTTTCCATGTTTCAAATCTGAAAAACAACTCCTATGATAAATACAAGAATCAATAATTCTTGATCAAACATATTTTTAGATTTAGTGACAAGTCTACAGACAACCTCTATAGACTAAGCTTGTTTCTTCTGCTATTAAACAAGCATACAAAAAATAAACTGAAACAGAAAATTTCAGTGTTTCGATCTTGATAGATTTAGCTGCTTCTTTGGCCAGTGACCAACCCATGTTTTATATTAAGGATCTCAAACAATTGAGGAAAAATGTTGAATTTCAAGTCTTAGGAATAGTGTAGGGCAAAAGCTGGACTAGTTTATGATGGATATATAAACCTGAACTAAAATTTACTGATGCACTTTACAGTAAATCTGCTAGAAAATTGCATCAAATGCTGTAGTCCTTCCTGCTTTCTGTCTTCTAGCACTTGCACTTGTCCTGTTTCAGATTCCTACATGCAATACCTATAAAAACAAAGCAGCATTCATTTGCATCTCTGAAAAGATGGGAGGAAGCTGAACACAAGTGTTTTCATTTCAGGGGTCAGGTACCAGTAGCAAGACATGAAAGAGTGAAAACCAAATAAAGGTATTTGAGTGCAAAATATTTGCACCACATTACCTTAAAAGGCCAACATGTAATTGCTGCCATAAAAGTATCTGTGTTTCTCTGTAAAGCTGTTTCAGGTATCTTGTACAACTAGACCAGTCTACCATTATAATTCAAAGATGATAAAATTTGAACAGAACTAGAAGAAACCAAACATGAACAGCAAACGTTTAAAGTGCATTCAGTATTACAGAACACTTCCTTTTATTCGCGTAAGAACATTTTAGAATATCCACAGAAAATTTTAACTAACAAATTGCAAAGAAATGTGAAATGAAATTCATTCCACACCCAGAAAACCTGTTTTGAATGGAGGAGTGCTATTTTCCCCACGTCTCAAACTTGTTTCTGTGTTGGATGGGTACATCTCACTGACATAATTAACACTTGTGGTTGCACCTCAAAGAGAAGAAATACAGACCACTACAGCTAACAGCCTGGTTTTACCTATGACCTAATAGTTCACCTAATATTCACCTAATAATTTTATTTTGCATTTCTGGACTACAGCCCAACCCAAAGCCAGCAGCAGCCAGTGCACTGTCGTTTTCCTACAGAATGTCTACCAGAAGCACATGCCTGAGGAGGGCAAGGACAGTCCATGGAACACTGAGAGCAGATAATGATTTTGCCTATTAGCACTTTTCTATCTGGAATAATAGATTCCTTTCACAAGGAATATTTTGGTAGTGAGGGACAAAGATCTGCTCCTATAAAAAACTAAGATTAACAGTACTGTAAAAAAATACAGAGAGAATAAAATATCACTTACATGAAAAAGTACACTATACTATATTTATGTTTATACTTTCTTAAAACCTATAAGCAGGTTTTTTTGAAAGAAAGTAGAGATTTTCTTTAGTGAGTAATATTTAATTAGATACCAATAGTCTTACTAGCTGCTGTGGGTATTTTTTTCTGCTTGGGGAATACAGTATGGAATGCAGCAAGAAATGCTTCTGAGAGTACAATTTCCTTAAAATACAGAAATAGATAGCAACAGAAGGAAAAAAACCCAACCAAACAAAAACTCCCCACAACAAAGTGAATAGATTAACCTGCCTAGCTCGCTCACTCGTTCAGTTTCAGTGTGGCTGCACACAACACAGTTCAATCAATTCTTTATTATTTTATAATGTTAAAGGTTATTACCACAACATTCAAAAGGAATAATAGCAGGTTCTTAAATTAGCATTTGCTTAGCTCAAATGGCAGTGCACTAATTCCTTTCCCTAGAATCCAGCACAAACAGTATCCAAGTCATGCTTACAGAGTGGTGGCCTTGTGCTGGCTCTGGAATGGGACACATCTCCTCAGGAGCACAGGAATGAA
>WAAE01023736.1:0-14262 GCA_013400495.1 Nicator chloris
CAAAAGTTTTTCTTACAAGTAATGGAACTAGAATTCTGATGAACATGGTTCTGATGAACATTAATAAACATAGTTTATTAAGCTGAATGGTAGCATTAGTCATGTACATGCATTGTCTCATTACCATTTTGTGTTCTTTGCCATACTTGTTTTTAGCCAATAATTATTTTTCTTAGTATATACACTATAAAGCTTGGTAAGGCAGCCTTCTGTCCTATACCTGCACAGAAATCAGCCTAAAGGATGTAGGACTTGATGAGACACCCTGTTTGTCATAGTCCATACAGAAATTCATTTTAACAAACCTTCCTCCAAAATACTTGAGCAGAGGATTGACTTTGCTCTGAGTCTGAGCCTGTTCTGCCCAACAAAACCCTCAAGAGGGATTGTTCAGCAAATATCTATTGCTCTCCAATTAATCATGTCACTGCTGTTGCCTGTAGTCTAAAAGACAAATTATGCTGTGTATCTAAAAGAATTGCATATCTATAAAAGACTGTTTACTAAAGGACTAATTAGTGTATGAGCACCAACTACAGCTACAAGCACTGGAAAAAGAATTAACATAAAGGATTTTTATTCATCTATTCTAGATAAAACAGGTGTAGTAATTATATTGGTACTGATGGCATTTGGCTTGTACAAAGCATAAGCCTTTTGTTGTGATACTGCTAGTTCTGGCATGGGAAGGGTTGCTTATTTAGTGAGACCAAAGTCTTCTGAAACTGTGAGAGATTTACTTCTCCTATTAGATATGCTTAATTTGCTCTCAGTGTACTCATTGTCTGTAAGAAATGGCCCATCCATCCTGAAAAACTGTTTCTGTTTTGTAGAGTGAAACTTGACTGAATTTATAATAGGAGATGTTCTGCATCAATTATCCAGTTAAAAACGAACCAAAGAACTGCATTGTTTGCCAAGACCCGAGTTCAAGGAGCCTGTGTCTCCCATACAATTGTTGGTGGTGATTTTAGCAACCAAGCGGAGTGGGACGCTGTATCCTTTGTTCTTCTCTAGAGCGTCAAATGTGCAGACACATGTTTACTGATGCAATTTGCACACATATGGACAAAGCTGAGGGACAAACCTTCCGGCCCTCAGAAGAACTAAAATGCAGTTCCTGGACTATTTTATCTATATGACATAGCTGCATGCATTATCAACACCAGCAGTGTTGCAAAGGTCTGGAGTAACTGGCACCTCTGAGAGGTAAAACAAAGGGTTTCTAGTGACTGGTTGTAAATTACTACAACTCTCAACTGTGGTCAGACATAGGATGGCTTCTTTCACAGCTGTAAAAACAAATGCTCTAGACTTTTCTTCCTTTATTTTTCTTCCACCAACCTAATGCTGTTTCATAAGCTGAGGCTTCTCTGAACTCCTGGTAGGAATTTTTCTAGGGGAGATATATATATCAAAAAAGCAAGGCATGAATAAGCCATCATGCCATATAATCTGAAAACTGTTCTGTTCTGTTTCCATAAAATCATCTTTTTCCATTTGTAAATCCAAGTTTTTCACTGGTGAGGCTGAGAAGAATCACAGCTAACTTTTACGACAAGTCTTGGTCTGGGTTTGTGTCACAATAGACCAACACATCTTTCTCAGCAGGAATCCGTTTCTGCTTCTGGTATTTTCTATTCAGAAGAGATGATCTGGGCCATTTTCTCTGCCTGGTAATTGCTATGTGTCTTTCAATCCCCTTCCTGTCTATGTAGCATGTGAATGATCTCTCTTCCTTAGGCATTTTTAGGGGTGATTCCAGAGCCTTTGGTGTGGAATACGAGTACATTTGTGCATCTCCTAAGGACCTTGCTCAGTAGAGAGCAACTTATCTATTAGCCCATTTCCATGCTGAAGCGTGGAGTAGTCACTGTGTCATCATGAGATGAGCAATTAATGAGTAGTCTGCTGTTCCCCATTAATTTCACATAGAAACAGAAATCTTTTTCCTTGACTCCCTTTTGCACACGGTTCTCTGATTGAGCTATGCAAGTTAAAGCATCTTCAAGGAATTTCACACTTAATTTTAAAACTTCAGAGGTTTAAATCACAAAAAACTTTGATTTTGCGAACATTTTTGTTATACAGTTTATTGATCAGCAATTAAAAATTATCTATGTACAAAAATGTGCCAAACTTCAAAATAATTTAATATTTGAAGTGTTTCTTCTGTTACTTGGATTGGTCAAGGAATAATTAACATAGGCCACAATTCCCTCCTCTGTGACAAAAAGATATAATGAGGTTGTTTCTATGTGTTTTATTTACTTGCTAATTTTAACAGTGTCTCTAATTACAAAAGAAATCCTGTCATATTGTGAAACAATAAGGTAGGGTCTTTAATCTGCACCTGATATCAAACCATTTTTCAGAGTTATTGTTTGACATTTTCTCTCTCCCCATGAGCATTCTTTCCTGAAACCTTTTTCTTTCATTAAAAAAAAATCCATTGAAAACGCATTTTTAAACAAATAAACATTTCAACATGCATCTTAGTGATCTGCAGTACATCCAAGAATTTCAGAACAGCCCAGGAATCTCCTCACTGAACCAGCTGAGTTTGCACACTAGGGAAAACATATGTATTTGTGCTTAGCATGTAAGTTTTGCTGAACAAATGACATTATAGGTTTAATCTTAAAAAATAATATTATATCGGATGTCTTCATACAGGGAGATGATCTCTGAGGTCCTCGTTATGGCTATGATCCTGATCATGTTCTTATAGGCACAAAAGTAATTTTTTCCTATCTGTGCTTAGCTGAAGGTGGTTGTCAAATTAGAATTGGAATATATTATGGAGTATATGATGCAAGATATCACAAAAGCTATGAATTAGCTGCAAAATGGAGACTGAATGCACCTGGAAGAACAATATATCTGTGCCTGGCATCAGAGCAGATGCCCAGGCCCTTCACAGCTCAAAGACACATTTAAAGGAGGGCAGCATCTCAATGCACTGTCAGCAGTTCTTTGTGTACTTTCCCCCATTCCTCATTTTTTTCTTATTTCTTGTTCTTTTGCAAGAACCAGCCCACCAATTTGTAGGAATACTGGAGATGAAATCTCTTAATCTGATGCTGACTTTGGAGTTTATGTGGGAATCCAGGATTACAGCAGTCCCCCAAAATTGTATTTCACACCAGTCCCCAAAATTGTATTTCTGAAGTCAAAAGGGCATGACATAGGTTTTGGTTTTGGCTTTATCTCAATTAAAATGGAAAAGTCTACAAACTGTTGTTTTGCAGAAAATCTGTTTTGGCTGTCAAAATATAACAGTGAAAACATTCTTGCCCTGAGGAACACGCATGACAATATGGAGACTGCTGTCCAAAATTTCCTCATTTATACTCTGTGGAACTGCAATCCTGATGTGTAAGTGCTGATATTCAGAAATACTGCTTCTTCATGTACTCAAAAGTAAAGCTGCGCTCCCACAGCTTGCTTCTCCGCATCTTTGTCTTCCCACTCTTCTCACAGCATGTGAGCAGCTCTGGAGGGTTCCTCACTGTGAAGTTATAAGAACAACCTCAAAGAAGTGAAACAGGCCAAAACACATTGTCACATCTGGCATAGTATTTCTTCTTTTTTGTGATTTGTTTTTTTTTTACAATAACTTACGGTATATTCCTGTCTTCCCTCAGACTTTCTTTTACTCTTTATAGCACACTGCTCAGTCAAGTCATAACTGTTTGTGTCGAAGGATGGCAGAACACCCATCTTCTCCACTGAAATGGTAAAAAGTGACATGTTTTTCTTACAATCTTCTCTTCAAGTGCTTGAACTCACCTGCAGGTAACCAGTATTAAGCTGGCAGAAAAGAGAGGCAATAAGGCTGTTGGTTTAGAACTTGGAACAAATGAAAATATTACTGTCTTGCAAACAATAACTCATTGCTTTTCTGTGCTAAAGAGACACTGCTTTGTGAAGAATCATCCCTGTCTAAATAAAATGACCTATATTGATTCAATTTAAAACTCTTTATTGTCTCAGCTCAAGTAAATCAAATACAACTGATACAGCTCAGAGGCATTTATCACATCATCAGAGCATTAATTTCCTAGATGACTGCATCCTAGAATTACATTAAAAAGTTAATTTTGTCAGGTGATAAATATAGGACCATTTAAAAAAAATCTCTTTATTCCAGCAAAGAATTTTTAGAACTTTGCACCACTGTCTAAATGTCAAATTGAAACAAGAACTTAAGAGGAAAGTTTCTATTTTTGACAAACCTGCCACCTAAAATGAAATTTTGATTGTACTTATCTTTAAGTACATTGATTACATCAATCCTTTAGAAGGATTTTACCAAAATGTGTTTCTTATGCATCAAGAAAAGAACAAACTAGAACAGCAAGTCTACCAGGAGTAGCGCTGTGCAGTGAATACAATGCTGTTGGAGTTGGATCATCCATTCTGCTTGCAGTTTGGAGGTAGCTTAGCTATACTTTCCTGCCTCTCTTTTTCAATGCACAGTACTTGCTGCATCAATGAGCATGTTTAACTTCTTGTCAACACAGTAGAAAAGGTGTTTCTTCCACAGGCAAACTGCATGACAGGCTTCACACCTGACTCTTGGCATATAAGACGTATGTGACGATCTTTCAATACATGAAAAAAAGGGCTGATGCCTCCTGGTTGCCCCATACTCCCTGCAGGATAGACAGACATACATCTTTTCATAGAGAAATCTCAGCCTTGGCACATGGTGTTGATTAGTCACATACCAACTGTACTTACCAAAACCCCCAAACATTCACTGAAAATAAGTGATATTTCCTGAGAGGGAAGCTCACTTGAAGAGGCGACGATTCTTCCAGGTTAGAATGTCTCTCATATGACATCTCTCATTCACTCAGTGAACTTGATCCAAAGCTTTATGAAGTCAAAAGGAGGTTTTGCTCCAAGTTCAGTGGCTTTGAGTCAGGGCCCCAGCAAATTCCAGTGGGAAAATTTGACCTAGTAGTTTAGAGGCCTTAATAAGGAACTTGTTCCCTTATGGGATCTTGACAAGGACATTGCTAGATAAAGTCATAACCAGTCTCTTCTGAAATACCGTGTAGAACCACCATCAGTTAAAAAGAAATATTGATGCATTTTCAAAGGGTTTGGGTGGGTTTTGAACAAAAAAGGACAAGGATTCAAGTTGGTAAATTACTCTTTGACTGAAATGTTTTCCTGTGAGAATGTGAATCTGTAGACGTATAGCATCATCAATGTTTTCTTTTATGAGTCTACCATACTGCTCACATTTCACTGGTCTTTTAATGACATTTCTTGTTTCAGCCCTTAAGAGAACTAGAAAGTTTTAAGGATGGTCTATTAATGCTTCATAGCTTTATTTTGCCTTTCTGTGGTCCAGTAAATGTTATCAACTTTTGTGTGCTAAATTCATTTACTGGCCAATTTAAAAATTCACGCTCATAAACATTTCACCTTTATTTCTTTTCATATCAGCACCATATGGGATGAATAATAGTATTAGCATGCCCAAGCCCGACTTCAAGGGCCAGGGTCTCTGCAGTACTAATCTGGAAAACCATGTGCTCCACAGGAAGGATTGACTTCACAACAGTAAATTGGGCTTGAGCTTTGCTAAAAATTCAGAACAGCTTTCTGTCCAGCAAGAATTTTTTATAATGTACCATTTGTAAAAAAAAAAAAAAATAAATCAACTGACCTCAAAGAACACTGGATTTCTCTTTCATTTTTATTATAGGTAGTTCTTTACTAAGACCTTTACTTGATGCAGAAGTTTGCTATTACCTTAAGAGTAAATATTCAAAATCCTTCAGAAACATTGACCTTTGTATCATGTAAAAAATTCTGATTAAATAAAAGCTGTCCTGGGATATAATATAGAGTAAGTAGGTCCATACAGATATTTAGTTTTCTCTGCAGATTCCCATGTTTAGACATACATCAGCTTATTTCAGAATATTAGGGCTCTATATATTTAATTGTTAGTATCCTTTGCTTATCTCTTTAAATCTTGCCCCAGCTGTCATTATCTTTACATTTTCTGAGTGTGGGTGTTGCTGTGGCCCAAAACCAAAATGATGTTTCTCTAAAGTGGAAGCGGAGCTTTAAGAGACAGAGCTTTTTCAAAATGAGGTAGTGGTAAAAATAACAAACTAATTGCTTACTGTTAAGGACTACAGATGTAAGAAGAATCAAAAGTCAAATGGCATAATGGCAACATTTTAAAATAAATTTTCCTTTTCATAGAGCATATATTTCAATTCCAGAGATACGAACCATCTGTAGAAAACCCCTGAGAGAACAGCAGTAGTGCAGATTGCCTGTCAATGTCCTGGCCCCCCTCTTGTTTGCGATACGTCTCAGGCTATCTTTATTCCTATGTACATTTCATGATCTCTTACACTAATTATTTGGGATTCACTTGTAATAAATGCCTTCTGTCTCTCTGCAGTGTGGCATGCCCACTGGATGTTCACTACTTTTGTGTGCCACAGGATGACTATTATAATGGACTTCCAGACAAAGATAAGCTTTTTTATTGAGGAACGTTTATTTAAGCAAGGCCAAATATATTTCCGTCAAGGTGCTTTCCTTTCCTATTTTGATTATGACAAGGAACAAATCAAAAAATGTTATTGGAACAACTTAAATTACCTTTAGTTGTGTTTCTGCAAGCACTTCAGTGTTTTAAAAATTATGCTTTGCTATAGAAATAAGAAATTTTCAAATTTTAGCCCACAGAGTTTTGTTGGAAAATACCTCAATATAATTGTGGTTGATTTTTTTGCTCTTTGTAGAATGGTAAAAGAGCAGAGCCTGTCTAGCCCAGACAGAGAAGACTCCCAAAAACTGGGCTGAAGCACGTCTCTCAGGGACTGAACATCTCCCGAGCCATGTGCCCTTCCATCCCAGAAAAATGAGATATATCAGCATCTTATCTATACCTCTACCTTAAAATAATGAATGCTTTCATCAAAGGAACTGCAGTGTCACATAGCTAAGACTTTAGGGACTCCATGCATGACATCAGGCTTTGCCAGGGGTCAGAGTTTCTCATTTTTCCCAGAGAGTTAGGGCAAATGATGTGAGCCTTTTCTTCTTAGCTTGATGCTCATGTAGTCGGTCTTGGACTATTAAGTTATCAGAGCTCTTGTCAAAGTTTTCCCAGGAAAGTATCATCAGACTGTGGTTTCTTTTTGGAAGACACATTTAGGAGATGAATCCTATCCCACTGACCCTGTCTGTTATCCAACCTGCCGTCTCCAAGATTCCTTATGCCCCAAGAGACAGCAACACCATCATATAACCAGTAAGTATGTTGCCAATAACTTTCTGTTCCTATGGGGGAGACCAGAAGGGTCACTGGAGCTGGAGTTGATAATTTACTTATGAAAAACACCTTTACAAGGGACCAGAATTTTCAGAGCCTTCTGACTTTAAAAGCTTTCCCTTCTGCCCTGCAAAGTGTGGATCTTTAAGTTAGTATTCCTCTGCTATGAAGGAACAAGGTTGTCTCCAATTAGGTGCTAAATGAATCTAAGCCAGGTACTCAAACTTTTCAAACTTATCTTCCAAAACATAGGAATTTGAAGCTTATTCCTTGTTTTAACCTTGGCACAGACCTTGAGTGACTATTTGTCCATTCAGTGTGAACTGCATGGGATCAAATCCATCCAGATTGAGTGAGAAATTGTGAAGGCTTCTTCCTGAATTACTTGTATGGAAAATTCTGCTCCTATCACTTCAATTCAGATTTACATCTGAATGAATGTGGAAGCCAAGGATAGAGTGTGCCAGTTGCTGCTTTTAGTTCCTAATGCAATAGGACGTAATTCATATCAGTGTTTGACAAGCTGGGATCTTTAAAGGAAATTGCTTAGTCCCATGTTATTGGAAGTGGCATTTATATATTCTGGGTGTTTTCTTGTGGTTCTCTTTTTTCTCTGTAGTTTATCTCTCTGGTACTAATAAGTTTTCCAGAACAGAAATGCAATAAAGTCAAGCAGTGATTTATGTGCTGAAACAGGGGTTATTCTAATGTTGAAAACTGATGTATATTTTTTACTTACCTTCTTTGCTATAAACAGTAAGGAACTAACTAGACCAATTTCTTAATCTTTGAAGCCTTTATGCAGTGTGCACATATACCAGCCAAATGCCAAATGGATTTCAGATCAGACCTTTAACAGTCAAATAATAAGATAGTATGAAATAAGCAAAAATACACATATTTTTCTCTTATATGATGATGTCCCTGCTGTTGTGGAAGTGCTGTGTCTACCATCCAATGCCATTATTTGTACATGTCCACTTTATTGTTCTTATTCCCTCAGGATTTTTTTATGAGTATCCGTTATTTTTTAGGCATTTCTTCCATTACTTGGTGTATCTGTGTTACCAATAGGTAAGGGTTTATAAAGGGAAGGCCTTATAACAGGGTTCTGGCCTGTTATTTAGGCTAAATAGAAGTGGGAGAGTGACACAGCTGGAATAGGGATAGAGAGACGTGAGACGCGTGAGAGACGCGAGACACGCGAGACACATGAGAGGCGTGCTGTGTGACCGCCACATGTCCACATCATGTCCACGTCATGGTGTATGGTGGTTGGTTGACTTGGGCTTGTTGTGCCTTAAAACCGTGTAAACTGAAACCCAACCAACTGCATTAAAAGGCCAGGTTTTTGGCAATAAGGAGCACTCCTTTGCTCCTGCCTGGGGTCCCTGCGTCGCTCAGTACCGCAACATATCTGATATTGTGCTGTGGCACGAGGTTAACCTGTTTGTGATGCAATGTGCTCTAGGGTGATCCTGCCTGAGCAGGGAGTTTGGATCCACTGTGGTTCCTTCAGACCTTACCCAGTCTATGATACTGTGATCTGTGTGTGTTCCTTCTGCCAGGCCAAATCTTTTTTCCCTTCCCCGATCTGCAGCTAGACCCATGCCCAGACCACAGTGTTTAATTCCTCAGACCTTTCCCCAAGTGCTCACTCTCCCCTCTCATCCCAGGTCCCTGTTCTCTCCAGATCCAATCCCAAACCCTACCACTTCCTCTCTTCTCCTCAGCAACTTCCTCCAGGGCCTATGCCCTGCTTAGAGCTCCCCCATATCCCTTCTCAGCTCTCTGAGAGATCCCCACTCCATCTACCATTCATAACTGTATTTTCCTTGATTTTTCTTTCTCTTCAACAGTATACTTGAAAAGCCACAGTGAACAGCTAAAACAAGAGATATTGTTTTGCTGGAATGTGATAGTGGTCTTCTGAGAGTAGGACTCTTGTCTATAGACAATTAAAGAGCTTCTCTGTCAACTAACCAAGTGCCAGGGGCTCTGCATGTCTCCGTTCTCATTCTTTAACATTCTGATTTCTACCCAAACTCCTAGGTTTCTGCCCATTGACACAAGAACATTCTGCAGAAGTGGCTAAATGTGGCATTCCAAAGTTACTGTGTTAATACCAAACATCCAGAGATGCCAGTCTGCAATGTCTTATAAGCTCAGACAATAAATGTCACCACAAGTGCCCCATATTTACTGTCTCTCAAAAAGCAAATGTTCTGTCTACACAAGCAAAAATATGTTTTTGTTTTCCTAATTATCACCTTTGTCATCATAGGCTGGACCCTGACACTCACATCTGAGTTCATTCCTTCTTATTCATCAACAGCAGTACCAGCAGTCCTGTAGATCAAACAAGGCCCTGTTCAGCCTTGCAAAAACAATTTTCTTCCTGCTGTGTTCTCAATGACTCCAAGGCTCCCCCTGTTCTTAACAGTAATGCCTCTTTCAAGCATTCAGCCACTACCAGGTGGTCCTAAAAATCAATACCATGAGCTGGCTTAAAACTAACCTGTGTGTTCTTCTACATTTAAAATGCATGTGGGTTGCCCTCTCAACCCTTTATCACTGTGAAAACCAGAGTAGAATTTCAATGTTACTACCTGCAAACATTTGATTCAAAGAGGAATCTTTTAGAGCAACACTAAATACCGTCAGGGGTCCATGCAGCATTGCACAGAAGTTAATGTAACTGGCTACATTAATCTGTCATTCTGCCATTGACAGATTGGGTGGATGAAATGAAAATCCTTGGCTCACTCTGGTTGTAGGTCTGTGATCACTCTACACTGACGTAAAGGAGTAGCTGTTGCCAAAGGGGGTGGTCTCACTCCTGCTACATTTCTTGTGCTGATTCTGCTTTGCAGTAGCTTCATGATGAGCTGGATCAGCAAACTAATTGGTATTCTGACAGGATAATTGTAAGAATTGAATTTTACTGGTACTAGTGTTTCAGGATAAAATAGAACATGAAATTGAGGAAAAGTACCTAAATAAGAAATTTTTAGCCATTTAGCCATTTTTCAGGATATAAACCTACATTCTCCAATCAATATTGCAGCAATTTCCACACCAACTTGAAAATGGAACTCAGCCTTAGCAAGAAATCAGCAGCATTTCCTGTGCAGTTCCATCAAAGGTATCCCTCCTCTAAATGTCAGGTTCCTGCTGCTCTACTGCTCTGTGAATTATGACTAATGGATGCTGGGTGAGCATCATCTACCTGTTCTCTGGGCCATGAGAGCACTTTTGATATCTTTACACAGGAGATGAAGATTAGTAAATACTTCACAAGTCTTCTCACCACCAGCTTTTACTTGCAGCAAATACAGATTGTGTATAGATTCCACCATAACTATATACGCTGATGAATACATTATAATATTATGGTCATTGTCCTTCAGGTTAAAGGGACTTAAGATGCAATATTCTTTAAATCTTCCTTGGTTAAAGTTTGAAAACACATATTTTAACTGAAAAAGATCTCTAGGAATTGTGTGAAATATTTTGAAGGTATCTGCATAATTTTACTCATATAGTAATTATTTATTTAGAATGTAAAGTTGCAATAGCATGGTCAATACTTTTAAAATACTACATTTACTATACTTTTTTGAAGGAGTTTCTAGATAAGTGTTATTTCCCAGGCTGGAAGATATCATAGCTTTTTAAAGATTCCAATATTTGGTTTTTTTATGGACTGATCTCAGCAAAGATTACTGTAATATCTGAGAATTTTTTTCTGACATGGTCACATTTCATACAAATACATATAAAAGACAGCTTGAATATTCATGATTAAGTTTCATACCAAAGTAACTCTTCTTGAAGCAAAGTTATTATTTTCTACCATTGAAAACATGAACTATCTGTCCATGCTGACAAAAAACTTTGCTCTTTCTATTTCTGAGTCTTCCAGACAGCTTCTTGGAATTTGCTTAATTATATCCTTTAGCAAATATCTGACCCATACTTTATGATGTCCTTAATTAGATATGCTAAGATTTCCCTCATTTACAAAATCTTTGATGTACACAGATTTATTAACAACCAAAGAGTGAATCCTGAGCTGAATTGTCTTCACTTTCTGCAGAATCCAACAGCATAAGCCCCTTCTAGAAAAAATTGGAAATTATTTTAAATGGTATTAAAAGACTCTGCTGCGCTCCCTTATTTATCTTCACAGAACTGGCAAAAATAGATTTTCTAGGTTTCCAAAGAAATTTAGCCTGAAATGAAAAGCAAACATGGAAAATTCCAGCTTCCATAGTTATGGTGACATTATAATCAGCTAACTTGAGGCATTCAGAATATACGAACCTACCTTAGTTATAGCTTTTATTACCACTGTTTCCTACAATGATTAGATNTGGTGACATTATAATCAGCTAACTTGAGGCATTCAGAATATACGAACCTACCTTAGTTATAGCTTTTATTACCACTGTTTCCTACAATGATTAGAAAATGCTATGCAGTACCTGAGTATATCTGAGGCTATGCAATATCTGAGTATATCTGAGTAAGGTAGGATTTGTAAATAAGGAACTTTATCACTACGGACACTTGTGACATGCTGCAGTGAGGGTTATATGATACACTGGGCTCCTTGGTCAGGCAGTAAGACTGAATTCATTGTTATTCAATTCAAGCACATCCTGCACCATCTTCCGAGGAACTCTGTTAAATTTGACAGGATTTAGTTCAGTCATTTTAGTAAAACAGCAGGGTGCAATATTGCCTTATTCTGACACATCCTTGAAACCAAAAAATACAAGTATTAATCCGTTCCAATCCCTGACATATAAAAAATATTTCAAGTGTTGTTTTCCAATACCGCACAAATTGACATTTAACAGTCCCTTTAAGTATAGGGACTCCATGGGGACACACAGCTAAAGAAACACAACTATTAAACCAAACCAGTGCCTTTCTCAACACTTAAACCCAGTTTTACTTACTCTGGTGCAAGCAGATTCAAGACATGCAGCAATTAATCAAAGTGTTAAAGGGCAATTTTATGATGTTCAAATGCTTTGAACATTATAATGTGACTGAGAGTTTAGAATTGTTCCAGATGTTGAAAACATCATGTCATAAAAATGAATAGAAGTTCAAAACTCTATTGTATCCCATCAGCTTCTATTCAGGCCAACTCCTCTAGCACTGACTCTAAATCACGGATTTTTGGAGACATGCCAGGAAAACAAAAGAGTCCCTTGCTAACATCTCCTTGTCTAAACAAAGTTATTTACAATTAGAGAGTCTCCAAGAATGATGCCAAGGTACCATTTACAAATTGAAAGAAGCAAAATGGCTTTCAAATGAACATTCAGGACCTAGATGAAGAGAATATATAAAAATAAAGGCAAATATAAATATGAATATTAAAATATACATGCACATATAATATATATCTATATAGCTATATCTATCTGTCTACCACCCAGTGCAACCTGACATTTGTCAGAGCTTGCACCTCACATACAGAATATTTCAGAGACAAGAAAGCACATCCATGTGGAATACACTTAGAAGTAGGATTTAAGTAAAAGGATAGGACAGATGCTGGTTCTTCCTGAATCCCTTCTGATCATTCTCTTTTCCTTTTTTCCTTCCCTTAAATATCTGTGAGTAAGTTTTGCACCTTCCCGCAATCCCATTAAAAGGTCTAATAGCAAGTTTACCCCGTCCCACAGTTATCTGTCCCCAGAGCCCACGAGAAGCCATGTGCCCCTGAAGGCAGTAATCCTGGCCAGTTTGTGCAGTGTTTTTCTTGAGTCCCTTTGATGGGTTTCCTCCCAAAGACCATGGCCTGATCCTTTTTAAAGAACCCTGGGAGTGGCCAGATTAGGGCACTCTGTTTGAATGGAATAGATTGTGGGGGGTTCCACCACCCCTCATTGTTTTTCTTTGCTCAATATGATTAGTTTTTGGTAACATAACCTGATATGCAGATACTCTACTTTTAACTCATTTGTGTGCATGCTCACAACTTTGTCTCTCCTTTCCTCCTACACTGTGCACATATCACTGCTCTGTAACAAAAAACAAAAATATACCTACATTTTATGTTAATGAGGATCCAGCTGTGGCAGCATGGTATCCAGCACAAGATAATTTATTTCCATTTCTTAGGCTTCACACATTCCATTAGACTTTGACCTATTTCTACTAAACATTCTGAGAAACCTTCATATTCCTCAGGATTGCAAAATGTTGTGTCTAGTATTTTTCCCTTTTCCCTCTGCACTTTCATCCTTTGTCCAAATGTCCTGTTTGTGCTCCTGCATGCAGGCAAACATTTGCATATTTCTTTGCTTACATCCTCTGACCTGCCTAACTGTTTCCAATACAGTACTGTGAAAACCAAACTCCTTCCCAGCAGGTCTTCTGTTTCCTGGCAATGAACCTCCTCCCCCAGTCCTGGTCATTTTACAGTTTCAGTGACATTTTTATGTTCTCTCTCTGTTTCCCCTCCTCATCATCTTTGCATTTCATGCTTGTCCATGTCCATGTCTTTCTCCTCTCTGTTTGAGCTTATTCTAGCTCTTATTATTTGTTCCTTTTTGCTGCATCAACCTCTTCTCCAGCAGCTTATCATGGTTTCTGTTTCATTACTTTATTCAGCCTCTCTGCTGTCCAAAAAATCATTCATGTTTTCCAAAATCACTCCCTATCTGTGTCTTCCTTTGTCTTCTGCACAAAGCTGCATTTCTTTCAGCAGCTACCTAAGCCAGTCGTTGTCAACAAGTCTGATGTGATTCATAAAATGCTTACTAAAGTCTTCCCTTAGAAGACTTTGGTAGACACCCTTCCGTATGCTGCTCCAGTTTACTCCAGCTTCTGTTTAAAACTCTTCATTGGCTTCTTCTTCAGCAGAAAGTCACTATTTTTCTCACATCTGAGATGGGAGGTAAACTTACATCCCTACTGAA
>WAAE01023737.1:0-46896 GCA_013400495.1 Nicator chloris
TAAATTCTAATTAATTTGCTCCTAATGAAGGGGAAGGTGTCATTTTCTCCATAAATGATATTTTAATGGAAAAGTACACTATCCTAATATTAATCCTGCTATGTTATTTTTAAGACTGTAGAAAATGTAAAATATTTGCTTCACTGACAGTAAGCTACTGTAATAAGAAGTTCTGAATGAAAATGATTTCCTTTTCTTTTGGTCACAAGTCAGACTAAATCTGCATCCTCTGAAAGTTGTATTTGCTTTGAATAAATTCAATAATTTTAGGATATTTTGCTCAAATAGTGGGATTTTCACAATAGCAAAAATAAAGACAAATGTTTCTATATTTTCACATAGTTGGTTGGACTGTTTTTCTCCTAATCTTTAATGTGACAAATGCCTTTAACACTGAAATGATGCAAATAGCCAAATGAACTTCTAATAAGCCTAGAAAAATTACAATGCTAATATATACCTTAGAACAGTGGAAAGAAAGATTTTCTGAAACAAGAGTTTGAAGTAATTCTCTACAGATCAACAGAATTTCATGGAGGAAATATTCTTCCCTTGTTTTTTGCACAAGATCTATACCTACTTTGGGCAATCTCAACAACTATTCTGTGACAATAATTTATGCTAAAAGTACAAGTGGTATGGGAAACGATCCTCTTTTTCTGTATGAAGTACAGAAATTATAACAAGCAGTTTAAGAAGGGCAAATCATATACGGGTGTGTGTTGGTGGAGAAAGATAGAGAGCCTGGAGCAGCCTGCAGAGGAACTTTGCTGGAGAAATAACTTGAAAAATAAGTTTTGATTAGATTGATTCCCTTGGTATATTTAAAACTTAGTAGGCTTAAAACTCATGCTTGTCCTGAATCAATTGCAGTTGAGCTTAACATGAATTCCAGATGTAATAAGAAATGCTAGAAACAGAGGAATACAAAATCCCAGAAAGTGACTGAAAAATCCCAATTGTGTGCAAGCCAGTAAGGGCAAGGAATTATTAATACCACTGTAAGAGGACTGTACAACTGAAATTGCAGGAAAGGAACTGGCACAAGAGGAAAATAAATCAAGGCTAAACAAAACCTTTACACTGAAGAAAAAAAAAAGAAATTAATCTAGAAGCTCTCAAGGAACTTGGAGAATGTAATGTAATGAATGAGGCAATGCCACAAGGAAACAAATGCGGAAAGAGATAAGAAAAGTGATGAGAATGCAATAGGAAAAGCGTCAAAGAGTGACAGAACTGATGAAGTAAAACAAGAAAACACGGGCAATAGGATGGGACATGTGTCAGTTGTGAGATCATCAGTGCATGCTGCAGATCCTTTTCATATCAAGAAAGAACCTGCCTCAAAAGCACAGACTTCCACTGCTTCTCATCCAAGTGTTAGTCACATACATTGTATGTATTTGTCAAAATATGTGAGAAGTGGTGCTCTTCAATTACATGGCAATTGTAACACCCTAATGGAAGTCTCTGCATTCTGAATAAATCATTAGTTATTTAGAATCAGAAATACTACCAGGGAGGAAAAGTTTAGGGTCTGGTTCTGGATGAAGAGCTGATGCTGATGTTTTATCAGAACAAACTAAATAACACAAGAACATGACAGTTTCTATGCTATTCAAAAACAGCTCTGTGAACCTTGTGGAAGAACTGTATGGAGTCAAGTCATTCAAAATTCAAGCTGATGCAGGAAATACTCACTTTTGTTGCTGAAACCAGAAGAGTTTGTACATTGACACAAGTGACAGGTTTCTGTATCCAGCTCCAGAACATCCACAGCTCAGAGCAACTTCCTCTTCACTTCCAATGCAGTGTTCACCTAACGAAAATTAGGAATCAGAAATTAAATGTTTGTTCTCTAACTTCTAACATTTAGCTTCATTCTGTCACTTCTTCAAGATGTTTGTATTTTGTGGTAAGTTATCCTTATGGCTAGAGTCTATTTGAGAACTTAATTCTCAGGCAGAACTAGTGCCACAATGACTTTAGCCCATACAAATGTAAGCTAGTACTAAAAGCAAGGCTCAATCTTTTTATCTTCTCAGAAATATCATCGTAAATTTTTTACTTTGAGTTAAAAGGCTAATTTAGAGATGTGAAGACTTACTTCTGCCTGTTTTATTTCCAGTGAGATTAACTTTGACATGCATAATGCATCCCCATAATCCTGTGAAATAGAGCTCCAGATTTGTCCTGAAGTTTTGTTAATACATATAATTTGTCATACAATAAATACAATGGTGTTTTGGAAGAAGAAAGGCTACTGCTTGGCTTTGTTTAAAAGTCAGGGGTAATACCAGACAATTGCAATTGTCTTTAACAAGCAGAGTTCCTTCAGACAAGAGTTATGAATAGTAGATGAAAAAGACAGTGGAATTCAAAGTCAATAAAAAAGGCAGAGCAATGAAAAACACATTTAATTTGAAGAACAGCAAATTATTTCAAGTCACAGGAACTTTTTTTTTTTAATAATTAGCATTTTATACATTAAAAATGTGTTAAAATAGTACCATTCATTACAAATGTTTGGCTGAATTGAAATTAATAAAGTATTATTATTATTTTCTTTTAATACATGGAACTATGCCTTGACATTGTCTTGACAACATGTGCAAATGGTACGTATGTTCACGTTGTCTGGTTTACTGATGAAAACAACACAACCCATGACTTCCAACTCTGCAAGCACCCCAAGATCTGAAACTCCAGCTTTGTGCAGTCTCACGTCTTTCAGCACTAGTAAAGGTGCTGAAGACAAAAATGTTTTTCATAGAAATATACCCAGATATCCCCAGTGTGTTCTGGTGGCCTGACACTTGCTAACACCGCAGATTCCAATAAAAAGAACATAATCAGCTAAAATTTGGCACTAGTGTGAGATACAGCAGAACAAGCTTCACATTTGCTCCACCCTCCATTACCCTGGATACACACGACACACACTGATCTGTGTAAAAGCATCATTCTGCACAGGCCTACAGTAGAGAAGAGAGAATGGGTAAATTTGAAGGCCTGAGATGGGAAGTCAATTCTTTGGAAAGTATAATTGTTCTCTGATCTTTGATAGGCGTAGGAGCTCCCAGCATTAGATAGACATTAAAGCACTGGCCTAAAATTGTTTCACAAAAATGCTTTTATTTGAGAGACATACTCTAAGTATGTGTCCTTTAAACAGAATATATCTTTACCAACTATTAAAAGAGAAACCCAAGTATTTTACTGCATTTATCATCATTTTTTGCTAGAGAATAAATACTTACACAAAAGCAGGTGATACTGGTGAAGAGAAAGTTAAAACTGAAAAATCTTAGTAAAGATTCTTAGCAAAGGTATGTTTAAAGAAAAAAGGGCTTAAAAAACTTCACATCCACAGACTCATTTAAGTGCCAGGGCAATTTTCACCAAGTTAAATGTACAATTTAATGTACAAAATCAATATGATGGGAAAGGTACCGAGTAAGAGTACATATAAAAAATGAAATAATATTCTCATATTCCTCCCACACACATGGGAAGCTGAACTGAAATTTCCTGTAAAACCCACCATATTATATTTGCAAACTGAATCATAAAGACTTAATTGTATTACAATAGATATAACAAATAAAATCCACATATTATCTAATTTCCTAGTAAGCTTCAGTGTGCAATAATGAAATAAAATACTAAGACAACCAAAGGAATCTGTAAGAATTCCAGTTCCAGCATTCCCATTAGCAATTTGAGGGCCCTTTGCTGTTTATTGTCTCAGCAAGAACTCCTCCTGCTCTCACAGTAGCTGTTCTGGGTAAATTACAAAGCCTGTCTTTCTACATGCCTTTTCCCTCCTCAGAGTCTCAGAGGATCAAAAAAGGGTTTTTAAAGTCACAGTCAAATCATCATTTGCAAACTTAGGGGCATCAAAAAAGTATGTGATCACTGGATATTAAGGACTGCATCTTTCCTTTACATGGCATAGATCCCAGAATCACACAAGAATCATCAAAGTTTGGAAGAGGCCTTCAATACCACGCAGTCCCAACCATCAACCCACCCCAGCCCACAAGAGTCACCCCTAAGCCAAATCCCCAGGTGCTCCATCCAGATGGCTCCTGAACACTTCCAGAGAGTGTGACTCCATCACCACCCTGAGAAACTTACTGCAGGTCCTGGCCACTCTTCCAGTGAAAATGTTTGTCCAATAGATATCAGAACCAGATATCAGATTCTGTCAATCAGAACCTCTGCTGGCAAACCTTTAGGCCATTTTTGCTGGAACCAAGTAATCAGGACACAACATAGGATTGTGACTAGAGCCAAAGCAATTTTGAACAAGGAATTATTAAAAAAAAAAATTGTACTACCTACAAGAAACGTGGGGGACTTATTTTTTCTGAAATGTATAACATTATACATTGCCTTAAGTTGAACAATTAATTATTTTTGATTTCCAATGGCATTCAAACTCTCTCTACATTTACAGGAAACAAACAAATTCCAAATATTTGGTTGGTTTTCCTCATTAAGAATGTATTGTAATTGCTATCAGAGAATTTTTTATTTTATATCCACATGAATTTCTAAAAGTGATTTCCATCACAAAGCAGGTTTCCTAATAATTGTATTATGTCAACCACTTTGGTGATTCTAAGATTAGAACAAGGCTATCAGCAGCTCTGAGTTTTAGGCCATATCATATTAGCTTTTTCAGCAGAAATATGATTTAGTTGTCTAGCTGGAAAGAAATATGGCTGTATCTTCTGAACGGGATCTGGTTGCAGACAAAATCTGCAATTTCATCTTCACTTTAAAAAAAATAAATACATTATAATATTTCCTAGGTGTGTCCCACGAGGAAAACAGAGCAATAAAACACATTCTTTTCTTGTCCTTAGGTTTACATCTGAAAAAATAAAAATGTTCTTTTATTCATTGTCCCATTGTTTCTCTTCTAGATCAGATAAAGGGGGTATGTTCTCTCTCCCTTTGAAGTTCTACCACTATCTCAGTGACAGAGGGATTTGAGCTGTGTATTTAGACAGCATCTAAACAAAAAGCTTGAAAGGCATTGTATGTAGTTTATGCAGTAATACCCACCCTTCATTTGTAAGTACAAGATATCTTGTTCTGTTATGAAAGTACATGAATTATTAGAATGATCACTGAAAAGCTCCCAATCATAAGATCTTTACCATTAGACTACATTGTTTCTTATCAGTAGCTTTTTTCCTGTCCCATGGGAACACTGTTTAAATTTAAACAACTAGCCATTGAATAACCATGGAGGGGTTTTTTAGAGACATTAGAATTTCCATTCTTCCTAAAGGCGTTAAAATTTTGCTGAGACACAGCATCCTGGAAAGAAAAATCTGTTTTATTTTATTAAAGAAAAGGCAAAGTGGCTCAATAAGTTATCTAAGCTTGGTATCAACTGATCCTCAAGGGTACTTAAAAATATAACACAAGTCTGGCCAAAATTAATGTGTGGGAACTCACTCATTTAACAACTATAAGGAAATGAACTACTTTGCTGTACACTTCCTACGGTTCCCCCTTTCTTTCTCGGTCCCATTTGAGTCTCCACCTTCTGCACCACCACCTAAAGTGACTTTCCTATCTCTGCACACATATTCTCTTGAAAATCCAATGATGGAAAAATTGCAGGGCTCACCCACCAGGTGTTGATACTGTCAGGATGTGGAAAAAAATTATTGAACAGCCTGGTGAAGAAAAGTGGTGGAAATGTTCCTTGGCTAAAGCAAATTCAAATGTTCTGTTCAATCTACTTTTGAACAGTATGAAGAGTCTTTGTGTAACTCACAAAATCCTCACCAAACTCCAATTTTATTAAATAAAAATTCAGGTGAACATCCTGAGTATTTAGGATGTTCCTGCTGTCTAAATTAAACTCCAGGATCTGTTGTATTTAAGATGAGTTTGTACACACTAATGGGAAGTTTAAACAAATGGAAAGAAATTTACCAGTGTAACTGCATATGTACTCTCTCTTGATATGAAATATGTCAGGGATTATTATGTTTCTTCTCTTTAATAAACTTTATTACTCTAACTTGAAATAGGTTTGGGCTCCCAAAGCACCAGAAATGCTGAACTTTGATTACGTGCATCTGAGTACTTTCCAAATGTTGTTGTTGAAGGAGGGAAGAAGGGAGAGGAAATCTTCTCTGACAATTATAGCATTAACCAATAAAAAAAAATTCAAAAAATAGTAAATTGGAACCTATTTCAGAATGCAAAGGTAGCCAACAAACCATCCACATAATATAGAGTTTGAGATAATATGAACCAGCACCAGTTCCCAGCTTTATTTACCTGTATTTATTGTCACCAGAAGGATGGCTGTGCTCATTAGAAGGAAACTAAAGCTGCCTCTCTGGGCTTGTTCCTCCTCTCACTTGGACTTGCTTGAGCAGAAATAAATGTAGTACAGCCCAGCTATTCCAGAATCATGAAGTCTCTAAATCACACACTCACCACACCTCAGACTAAAGATTCCATTTCGGTGAAAAACAAGACTTCTCTTGGTTAAGAATTACACAGACATCTCAGGAAAGGGAGTGCTGGGGTGGGGGGGAAATCGTTTTTTTCCTCCCTTTTCCTTTGATATATTGGAAAATAATGGTATAATCAGAGAGAAATATACATGATTTGTTGTCAAGGACTATCTATTCTTTTGTCTCTATTAGTAAAGCAATTTACAGTAATAAATGAGCAACGGTAGACTGCAACATAAAAGAAGGAAACTCAGAGCCACACTTTAGCAACCTGATATCCTGCAACACGTTTTGTAACCTAATTTTACCCTGTGTGAATGTGTGTTAGGGGAGAAGCCACTGCCTAAACATTCTTAGACCATTCAAGAGGCCTTTGCTTTGAGGTGTTACCAAGCCAAAGTGTTCTCAAATACGAATATAAAAGCACTACCTACCGTGCTGTAAACACAAATCCTGGTTACACTAGGGCACTGCTCAGCCCAAAGGCACCGTGAAGTTCTGCTTTTGTGTCTCTGAGCTGTGCTTGTTACTAGGACAGATGTGGTGGCCCGTGTGTGTCACTGCACAGCCCCAGGGACGGACAGAGCTGGGGCTCTGTACTGGCTTTACACAATACACTGCCTATGTTATTTGGATTTCTTTTCACCTTTCACAGTTTTTCGTGGAATACAAGCATAATGACCCACTCCACCCAAGCCAGGTATTTCCTGGTAATTAATTAATGGCAGTTAAGGGATTTTAGATTTTCTGTTGGCACTCAACTTAATGAATTATCCACCATCAGGAAATACCCTCCCTACTTGTCCTATCTGCCAAATCACTAATTAAGCATCTAATGCTGAAAAGCAAACAGCATTTTTATGTTGTTAGTTTCATGCATTTCAATTAATCAACTAAATCTTGGAGTGCCTAAAATCTGAACAGACAATTTGCATTGTGTAGCAGTGATCACTTTTATTGGTAGAAAGAGACTATAAAATAACATAAAGAAAAATATAAATGAAGTAATAAAAGAGATGGGCAACTCTTCCTACAACACCTGTCTTTATTAAATTAACTATTCACTACAGGTATGTATAATACACTCATAAATATTACACATATCCAGCTTCTTTTAGAAGAGTTTAGCGCTGAGTAAAAATGCTAAAAAGCCAAAAATTTCACTAAAAATATTCATGTGTTTGATTTTTATTTCTTGAATATGGAGATAGATGTAAAGAAAATGAGAGAGAAGAAAGAAAGGAGAGAAGAAAGGGAAGGAGTGTGGGGAAAGTGTTGAGATGTGTCTCATTTTGAGGAACTAAATTCACAAAACTATTTTAAAAAATGAAAGCAAAGTGTTTCTTTGGTAATGTTCACCTCGCACATTACAATTCAAAGACCAAATGGCACAGTCAGGATACTTGGGACTTTGGGTCAATGCCTCTCAGCACATGAGTCGGAACAAATATTTCAATAAAATCATTAAAGAATCAATTAATTGATTAAAATAATCCTCTTGAGCTGTTGGTCTCCTACAGGAGATTCTTACACTCTACAGTACACACACTAAAAGAAGCCATCCCTCCTGCAGAAATTATTCTAGTTTAGATAAAATGCAAGTACAGTCATTACACCAAAGAGTGAAAGCACGAGCACTAATGCAGACACTGAATCTCAGGCACCCCAACCATCCCATCACGCTCCTGTGTACCACAGTGAAGACAGAAGGAAGTGTCCCTGACTGCTTGGTTTTGAGCAGCTGCTTCATTTCTATTGCAGCTGGCTGAACTGGGCCTTAAAAAAAGATACAAACTTGAACAAAACATTAACATTTTATGGGAAATAAATTTGCTTCTTTTTGTTAGATATTAAACTAAATTTCTTTCGTAAAAACAAATCAGTCTATGTAGGAGTAAGTCATATTTCTAAAGCCCGCTCACTTAAAGGAAATTACCCTCAGATCTCACTGTTGTACATGTCCAGCCCACTTTACTTAGGCTCTGGATTTATGTCATCTGCAGAGATCAAACCTAGTCTTAATTCTGATTGCCCAAGAGATGTGCTCAACCATGCTGTGGACTGGGTGAGAAAATACACAAAACTTTTTTTGCTTTTCTTATGACCTTTCAGTCTCTTTCACAAATTTGGGACTCTTGAAAACGTTTAGCATGACAAGCATTAGTGCCAATTATTACCTTACATCAGCAGCAGCAGCCAGAGCAAGAACAATGGGAGCAGTTTCCGGGAATGATGAGGAAGCCTTTGTTTGGATTATCCCTTGGTGCAGTGACTGCCATTGTGCATCATCTGAAGCAGTAGGTAATTACTCATTTTTAGCTTCTGGTTCTACAATGCCATTACAAGAAATGAAGCTTTCATAGCCTTAAAACAGACATCGTCTCTTACTTCAACATAAATTTGGCTTACACCAAATCAAGCGTTATAAAAGAAGTTACAGAAAGATGTTTGATGTAATTCTTTTTCAGTTTTGCAAAAATGGAAAAAAAAAATCAGATTTATCAAACATTACTCACTTCCCTTAATTACCCAACATTTCAAAAAAGTGAGATCTCCTGCTAGAAAAATTACAGTTTTTTATTAGATTGCCTTAATTAATTGTAAAAAAGACTTTCTAAGCACAAATCACATGTTCTTTCCATGCTTAATTAGTAGGAGCCCGCAACAGTGCCTAGGCAGTCAGTGAAAGACCTTGAACTGAAGGCATTTAATGAACTAAAGTTTTTGCTATTTTTCATCAAGTTTAATAGGTTTTTCAAGTTTCAATAGAAAAAATGAAGGGTTGACAACATACAATTCCATTTCAGTTAAATAATTTGCTTTTCATCTTTTCAGAGAGATTTTCAAAAGCTGTTGACAAGACACTTTTTACATTTCAACTGAAAGAGAAGACAAACTCCTTTTAGCTTCAGTAGCAGTGTATTTTTATTAACCCTAAATTCTTTTCAATATTCTGCCTGTAATTTTATATTTGTGCCTTAGCTACAGGCCAAGCAATGTTTTGCAGCTGCAGTAACAATCTCTGAGTCAGTGAAATTGAATCTTTTGGGGCCAGCAGGTACTTAACACATGTACTGTAATAAGAGCCAATATTATGTTAAGAAACAAAGTTGATATATAGGATATATTAATATTTAACAATTTTGCACTATAAAGGCTAATAGGCAAAAATGTTAAGTTGGACTGCAGTTATTTATCCTGTTAAAATGAAATCTCATATTTCATTCTGGAGTAACTGAACCCCAGAAAATGACTCTCTCAGAACTTCTTTTGTGTCAAAAGTCTGCATCCATCTACTGTTTTTTTGAGAAAAAGAAGAACCGTGTCCTTCTAGATAACAAGTTTCACCTTTAAAACCACCACATGAAAGTAAAGCTATGATTAACGGAAATCAAGTATTAAATTATCCTAGAACTTTATATGCTTCTAAATAGAAGTTCTTAATTTCAAATGTATTGGGATTCAGTTCTGGGGAGCCACACACAGAATAAAACAAATGTCTGCATCCCTATTTCACATGACCACTCTCCTTCTACTTCAATCCCAAGACTACTCTGATTTACAGCAGCAGCCAATGGCTCCAAAGAACTGAAACTGCAGGAAAAGGGGATGAAACATCTTGGCCACTTTCCTTCTGAAGATCAGCAAGGCAATCAAGAGAATATAGGGAAAGGAGACACCATTGGTGAGGTACAAACAAGTGCAACTTGTCTCTGAGGCATGGACTCCAAAAAAAGGGGACGTTTAGCTCCAGAAATCCTCCCATTTACATCAAGGTTGCCTCTGCATCTAGTACAGGATTTTATTATAAAATACATCAATGCCAGAACTGACAGATTTAAATTCCTATGTTAAACCAACTTCTGTCCAAGTGTAGGCACGTGGATGAACCCAGATTTTGTCTTTCCCAGCTTTAGAGAGAGCAGTCAGGACTTAGTGCATGCAAGGAGCACATACCTAAAGGTATCCCACTCTAGGTGCCAACATTAAATGCAGTGACCTACAGACAACGCTTTGATGAGGCTTGTGCTGAATGTGCACTGCATGCTCCATGCTCAGCCTCAAGCCCTTGCAGGGAGCATCAAGTGCATGTTGGTAGGACTGTGGATGGAGGATTGCGTATCTACTCCACCTATGGGCTCTGAGAGGGCTCCCACGGGAAGCAGCATTCCCTGGATGGATGCTGAGGGGCTCCGTGCCACACAAATGAGGTTACTCAACTCCTAGGCAGAAGTGCCTCACATCACAGAATCACAGAATCATTAGGTTGGAAGAGACCTCCAAGATTATCAAGTCTAAACCAATCTTAACACCTCAAATAAACCATGGCATCAAGTGCCACATCTAGTCTTTTCTTAACCACATCCAGAGATGGTGAATCCACCACCTCCCCAGGTGCTGACATCCAGCCTGCTGAGCACACAGGGAGGGCAGATCTATAACGATTTGTTCTTGTACTCTCACACAGGTAGACTAGTTCATGTTTTCTCACAACACTGCATATAACTTCCATATCTCTTCAGGCTTTGAACCTGACAGGAATATGATTTTAAGCACAGAGGAAGTAGTTTTAATGAGCAATAATCCACTTTGTCATCGATAAGGGATCACAACACTTGTTCAACTACTTGAGTATCCACTGAAAGTTTGCATAGGAAACCTGTGAATCAAACATTAAACAAACCCAACAATCAAAATTAAGTATCTATTCAAAGGCATCTAAGTGTGGTAAAGCACATCAAAATGCATATATGTATCTTTTTAATTCAGTTAATTGCCCATAGCATAAGTTCAACACATGATCTACTGTGGCTGCAATAAACAGGTGTGAGTTCTAAGCCACTACAATTGCACGATTTTTAGATGGGTAGAAACACACAAAGTCAATATAGAAATAAGCAGCAAAGCAGTAGCATTGAAAAACCTGTGAAATAAAGACAGATATTCCCACAATATTAGTTGATCATCCACATTTTTTTATAAATGTATACCAAACATGTTTGTAAACAAGAATCATTCAACACCAGAATTCATGAAGGTGCTAGTGGGCTGCAAAACCAGTCTACAGCACTGAGCCAAATATTACATGATAAAATAGTAAAAAAAACCCACAAGTTTACACATACACACAAACTTCTTTGCTGGAAAATGTTCTCATGTTTCCAGCCTTTCCAGAAGGTAACTTAAAAACACAGTCCCAGATCTTTTGGGTCGGCCTGGAGGACTTCAAGGTCAGAGAAACAAGCTGCAATTGGAAAGGGTGTAATGAGGTAAGGTCGTGAAAAATGAATAGGAACATGACCCAGCACCACAGAGCAGTGAGGTACAAAAACAAACGGGATGGGAAGGCGCCAGCCAGCATGCTTTCCTATCTAATCAGCTGTGCCTCTGATAAAGGAGGAAGTAAGTTAAGGGAGGGAGTCTTCAGCACTTAAAACAATCCCCAAGACTCCATTTCTGCACTGGTAATGTAGTGTCTTTAGGATGCAGGCCAAAAGCATAACTAAAAGGAAGCTTAGCAATCACAAATTGTCAGCTACATATTTGTTCATGGATAATAATGACCTGTTTGAACCAGGACAGCAGATATGGCTTTTCCCAAGTTGCTCAGCGCTGCAAACACAGCGCTGCAGTCTCTGAAGCCTCACAAAACAACATGACACCCATCTCTACCTTGGCAGGGCTGTGCAGGTGCATTAGAGCACCCATTCCTGTGCTGACTTTTACACTTCAGTTCTCCTTAAACATCCAGTGACATTTCAAGCACACTGTTCTCATTCATCACTTTTGGTAACATTCACACGGTCACTCTGTTCTAGGAGAAATCTGGCTGAATCTGAGTTGGGAAGAAGTAATGTTTCTTCAGATTTCTCCAAATGCTGTGAAGAGATCTCAGATTTAATTAAATTAAGAGGTGATGAAGCCAGTTTACTGCAGCTATGCAGGTTAACTAAGACCTGCCATCCTCCCTGCATGACGATGCACAGGCAACAGAGGCCTACAAGACCCAGATAAACATTTGCTATTCTCTGTGGGCTAGCATTTAACATCAACTGATCAGTAACACATTTCCATGGCTGACTACCTGTAGTTTTACTGTTATAACAAAAAAAAGTGAGTTCCAACAGAAAAAAATCCCAGCAAATTTTGAACTGTAGAGACAAGTGAATGGAAATATCATTACTTATATCATAAGCTATTTCACTGTTCCTTGCTGTTCCTAATTTGCATTTACTTTGCTATTAATTTCTCCCTTGTCAGGTACTAGATGTCATGTTTTGCTACACTTATCTCTTTTTTTAGTGTCTTTACCCTCCTGTGTTCCAGACAATCCCTGATGTTATTGCTTGCATACTGAAACCCAGGATAGTTACTATTGCCTTCACTGGGTTTTCAGCAGTAAGCATATATGATATTCATATGATGGCAAAGGTCTTTAAGATCATTTCTTATTCCAATTATGTCATAAAAAGAACAATCTACATAAGCCTGCCTATGTGCAACTGAAAAGAAATGTTTCTAGACTGCTACTATCCAAAAAGAAGGATAATGAATGACAGAAAAAGTTTGGGTATTTCAAAGACTAAATTCTTGCTTGTGAACATTCTTGCTTTTTCTATATAAGGCTTGTTTAAGATTCATTATCTCTTTGAATACTGCTTATAAATCTGAAAATGTATGAGTTAATTGTATGTACTGGTTTTGGGTGTCAGTTTTTGAACTAGCTGTGTGCTTTGGGAGAAGCTGATTTCTGTTGTCAGGGAGCAAGTTGTTTTGATTCTTATCTGGAGAGGCAGTTTTCTATTGCTGTACAAATTAAACAGAGCAGTGAAAAAGAATAGTCCATCTGTGTCCTCAGCCTTCTCTGCCTGTCATTTTAAAGATATCCCTTTGCTAGGATCCTGTGCCTGTTACCTGGCTGGTTTTGAAGAGGAACAACAGCCAACTGCTTTCCATCCCTCAAAGTGATGTTCTCCTGCCAAATTATCTGCATTCAAAACCTGAGGTAATTTTACCTGAACTGGTGCAGTTTGCTCTGCATCTTATCCAAAGAGACAGAGCTATTATCTGGAGGAGGCAGCAGGAAGCTTTCTCCCTGCACAGCCCTCCAGGATCTCCTCCTCAAGAAACCAAAGGTGAGCAGCTTAGAAGAAGGGAACTAGCAAACACAGAACTTCTGCCCAAATGTCCTTATGCCTATAAGGATTCTCCAGGCAGGCTCCAAATTTTTTTGAGAATTCATTGGTAAGTATATTTCAGTGCTCTGCTGCATTGATTCTGAGCAGCACTCCAGAGCAGAACTGCAACATATTTGAAACAATTGCTTTGGCTTTGATTCAATAATTACTTTAATGAGAAAAGTGAGCTGTTTATATTAAGATATCTTGCTTGCACAAGACAAGCTGCTTCACCACGGCCAGAATTCATTAATCATTATAAAAGCTGGTATACAGAAAATTACAGGCTCCAGCTTCCCAGGATTAGGTATTTTTTTAAAGGCTTTAAAGCAAAGTAGTTAATTCATTTACATGAAGAGCAAACAACATGTTCATGAGCATTGATTTGAAAAACATTAATGTATTTGCCTCTTCACCTCTAAAAGCAAGTGATTGAAAAAAGCTATTTGAATATTTCAAAGTTAATGAGAAAGGTGGTTCAACTGAATATTCCACTAAATTCTAGATTATGTTCACATCCCAATAATTGTCTTCTGTTGTAGCCTGGACAAAAACATTCTGAGTTCTGTGGTTTGCTCAGTTCCATGTGATCCGTGATTATAATTTTATACTCAAATGTAAAACAAATTCTGAAAATCAAGCAACCTGACAGTATTCCACACTTCAAAATTACTTAAAACATGCTAGAACAACAACAAAACTAAAATCCAGACAAGAAAAAACCTTCAAAAGTTTATAATATGATTAATAAAAATGTTAGGAAAACAGCTAAATAAATTATTTTATTTCTTAATTATTTCTAAGTCTCAGTATGAATTTCAAGAATACTTGTTGTAAATGTTTACTTAAAGTGTAAATGCAATACTCATAAATTATTAGGCTGCATGTGAGGCTGCTCAGCCTGGCATTTCTTTTTCAGCAAATGAGCCTCTCCTTTCACAGAGAGGATTATGAACTGGGAATTATCGTGGGAAAGGCTTGCTCATATGTTTTTGTTTGTTGCTACAGTCATTTTATTTATTTTTCTTTGCCTTCCCAGTCAAGTAAATGACTGCCTTTATGTTCTCTGGATCATTTCACGACTAGAACATCTCAAAATATTTCGACAGCAGAGCTATTTTTTTCTTTCTTCTTATTATAGGGAAAGGAGGAGCCCTAATATTCCTTAGGAACAAAAGAGAAATTTCATAAACTGGAAGAGGAAATTTCAGACTGTCATGACACGTCTGCACAAAGGATGTTTTGAACCAGACAAATGTCTCTACTGTTCATCTTCTGATGTCCTTATTATTTCAAACTAAAATGGAAAACGCACAAGAAAGAATAGCTTCTTTCTCTGAAAGGAGATTCCTGGAAAGTAAAAATCAGGCAGCGAAGAATGACAGCTATAATTTCCAAACTTCAAACACACAGCATAAACCAGCTGATGTGCTGGAAAGCCAAGCTCTCTACCTCGGGCAAGGACAGGGCCAGGCAGCAGAATAAAAATCAGTCACAAACCAGGAAACAAACTTGCCAATTTGGATATTCTGAAAACCAGGATGGGGTTAATTGTCATCAGAAAATGTGGAACTGTGAGGCACTTCCTCATGGTGTAAGAAAGGGTCAAATCAGTTGACCAAAGAGGGAAGCGAAAGAGTTAAATCGCTTTCATAGCTGCTGGCTTCTAGCACATGTGGAAAAGAACCCAGACCAAAAGAACAAAGTAGGCTGGATTACTGAGGCACCGATGCTGGAGAAACTTTTTCAATCTGTCTCCTGTTCACTAGAGCACTTCTTCCACAGTTCCTGCTTCCCCAGAAACTCCAGGGAGACACTTACAGTAATGCCTTCTTGCAATAATCACTACAAGCTTGTAATATTCAACCATATTAATTCATATTTACTCATCAATTATTCCTTAAATAAGGGCTTGCCCCAAACAAACTGGTGTGATTCTACAGCCTGCTTCTGAATACCTTCCTTGATGAACTCCTGGTTTAAAATTTTTCACCACTACAGGAACTGATGTATTTATTCCAAATGGCAGAAATAACGGCAGCTCTTGAGATTATGATCTTCAAAAACTGTGCCCACTAACTTGAGGTTTTAATGCTTGCAACCAATGTATAACTATGCCAGGATTTCCAACAATATGCATTTTATGTACATCTTGGAAAAGAAACAAAAACTACTGTCACTTGATTTACTACTTTCTTTGATAACCCCTTGTCTATGCAATTAATCATCAGTCATGAAATACAACCACAAGCTACAAATGAAGTGATGCAGACACTTAGCCAAGCATATAAGTCACTTTTCTAACAGTAAGTTGTTCCTTGGTATGAGGTTTTGGGGCTTTTCTGAACTAAGATAAAGAAAAAATAGGCAATTGACCCATCAGCCAAGAGGCCATGAAACCTTTGATTAAACAAGCAAAGATTCAGCTGGTCAATTTGCTCTTCATATACTTCAAAACAAATTAGTCAAAGAATTTATTAAGTAACAATTGTTTTGTGAGTCCTTTCTACATTATTTTTTCCACATGTGCCTTAGTTATGGTTCCAAAAGGAGGGTTTTTCTCAGCAAGAGTACATCTGCTCCAGGGGCCTATTTCTCAACCAAAATAACAGCCCACTATAAGCAGTATCAAAATTAATTACTATGCAAATTATTCTGTTTTGACAAATATGATTTAATGAGAGGAATAAGTAGTTCTCTAGAACTAATTGCTCCTTTGTAAACAGACACAACTTTCATTCACACCAAACATAAAAAGAAGGATTAAATCTGAATACCTAATTTTGATTTCTCGTCTAATGTTTGTGCTTGTTATTTAGCTAATTCTCCATCTGACATATCCTTCAAGGATTAGAGTTTGGCATAGAGAAGCCCTCCCAAATTAAAATTATGTATAAATGGATTTTCAAAGCTTTCTTAAAAGCCCCCAAATTTTTTTACACGTTTGAATCACTAAACATTGAAAGCATGCATTGGCAATTACTAGCACACCAGAATGGGCATGTTTTAGAAATTCAGAGGTTTGCGTATATATAATAAATTAAACTGAAATGTTAGTGGGGTGAAGTTTTTAAATCTACCCCCTCACCACTATAAGATTTTTTTTTTCAATTTGGATATTAGTAAGAAGATGAATAAGGAGACTTCTACTTTTTCCTTCTATTTTCATCTGTAGAATTCCCACAAATTTAATCAGAGTTGGATTCTGAACAAGCATATTCCATTTCAAGTAAAATCAAAATACATTTCCAAAGCACTCCTAAATATACAGAGACCCAAAAATAAAGTTTCAGGTCCGAACAGCAAACCTCTCTTGCCAAATATTCAGGATTTTATATTATTGACCAATCTGGAGACAGAGTCAGTTATTCTACTGGGACCCTTTTTTGGGCATTACACACACTGTGATGATGTGTGTTTAGAAACCTGCAATGCTAAGGGGGAGATCCTGATCGAATGCTCTTGACCCATCGTAACAGAGAGGCCATTGATGTCTCACAGTCCTGGGGGGCTGAATTGTCCCTTCTTCTGCTCACTAGTCCTTTACATACATCCTTTTGTCCTTCTCATATGTAATTATATACCACAGGCTAACATCAGACACAGCCCTGTCATGAGCCTTATTGGCTATTACCATTCAGGGATTTTCCTCAGGGAAAGAAGAGACTGATTACCCGTATATGAGATTTCTGGAATTTCTCCTCTACCAGGATAGCACCAGCTGCTCGAAAATCCCAGCTTGACCATACAACCTTAGCAACATGTTTGCAACCACAAAATACAATATGTATTTTTCATTGTTTCACATAACACCAGCAAAAGAAACAGTCAGCACATTTATCACCTGCAGCTAGAAGGCACTTGAATTTTATCTCCCAATTTGCTGTGACTAATTTATTTGGTAGGTGCCTTTTTCAAAATCATTTACCTTGAAAAAAACCCAAACCAAACAAAAAACAAACCTTCTCAGTCACTGGTTTGTACATTTGCAAATGTGGGGCTTTGCAAACCTGATCTCATAGTGGCATAATTATAATATTGGTTTCATGACTCACTCAGTGATTACATGCTAAATGCTAACTGGCCACTCCTTGTCACTCACTATTTGCCAACACAGTGTTTATCTAAACCAGAGTGTGCTGACCAAAAAGCACATGCTGTTAAAAAGGCACTTAAATTAGATCATGAAGTTGCTCTTTTTGTTTATTTATTTTTAATATCCCTGTGTAATTTTTGCATGCGTTACACAAACCCTGAAGTTGTGTATCCCTTACATTGTAAAATCAAAGCAGTATTTGGTTTCGTTTCAATTCTTTTCCATTGCGTTTACAGCCAGACCGAAGAGCCAACCATAAAAAAGACTCAATGCCTTCAGATCTGCACTGATTTCAGAGTAATAATATCATCCTAAGCCCATCCCTGAAGTGCGTTATCACAAAACTGACAACAAAGGGTGAGTCGCTCCCTAGAGCTGACACAAAGCTCTACGCACTTCCCATTTTTCTGCTGAAGGAGAAGGGAGGAGAGCAAGTAGAAGATTGCTGGGGCCTTTATCAAATCACACCCCCCTTGCTCTGCCACGATTTGCAGCCATGTGCCGGTCCCCGCAGGGTGGGGAAGTGGCTTTTCTTCACTGCTACCTGTTTTCCCCCAGGTTGTGCCAGGTGAGCTCAAACACAGCAACAACTCAGTGCTTTGCTTCCACCAACCTGGAGATTGCTCAACTCTTCTCCAAGAAAACCACACGAAGCTGTCCCAGGCCAAGGCCCTCCCCTGGGATGTTCCAGCCTTCCTTCTGGGTGAGGTCACACAAGTGAGCCCCGCAGCATTCACACATTACAGACTTCTAATGTCCTATCATATCAGGCCAAAAGTATTAAAGCTTAACAAAACCACCTGTCATGTTTATAGTACAACTGTGTAATCTCAAGATACTTGGAAAGTTCAGATAATGACAAAGTACAAACAGCAAAATTGGGTGCTGTTGGGAAATTAAATTCAACTTCCTGTAACTAATAAAGCAAGGCCAAGCTGGAGAGAGGAAAAAAAAACTAAGAAACACCAGAAATATTGTTCAAACAACACGTAAATACTGAACTTAACCATTGGTGCAAGTGGTACAAATGGCTGCTTGTAAAACCATTTAACTTAAGCCAGTCTACTGGTTGCATACAGTTGCCATACACAGTTTGATCTACACCATACTGTTCAACTGCAAAACTAAAAGAGCTTTGCTACAAATACACACTGAGAGGTACAGAATCCATATTATTTGTCAAGACATTTACACATGATAGGCCAGCTTCCAGTGTTTCATTTAGGTTTAGCTCCTTTTCAGCCACCTGAACACTAGAAAAGGTTGCTCAGAGCGTTTGTAGTCTCCAGCCTTGGACACAGTCAGAGTGGAACTGGCCCTGCACAATCTGTTCTAGTTGATGCTGCCCTGAGTGATGCCTTTCCCTAGTCTTAAAAAATTGAGAGCTAGACATGGTTAAGGGGTAAGGGTGTTTATCTCAGTATTTTAGTGAGGCTCCTTATTGGTGCACCACTTTGCCAAGGAGGACTGTGCCACAACAAACACACATGATAGATCGCGTATACAATTGACAGACCCTACAAATGAGCATATCTAACAAGGGTGCCCCAATGGGAGGCCTGGGTGAATGGTGTGACATTCCCCCTTGTGAGGAATGCTCCCCTGGATGAGCCAGATCTCCAGTTTACAGGGTATGTTCTAGAGAGGACCTTGGTTTCCCAGAGAGCATGGGGTGTTCCAGCCTCCTCCTATGAGGCCTTTAGGATGTTTGGTCTCCTGGCCTAACAGAACACCAGGGCTATGCTAAATTATCAGGCTTAAGGAATTACAAGTATGTATGCTAAGAATACTGAGGATACATGAAAGTTATATAAAAGGTATATTAAAAAAAAGGCAAAAAATCATCTTTGCATGATGAGTGGGACACTTAACTAAGTTATCTCAAGAGGTCCCTTGCAACCTCAACCACTCTGTAATTCTAAAGCAAGGGCTCTCAGATACCAAATCCAGAACAGTGGAGACTTCTGTTTCACTGTGCCTTAAGGTGCTAATAACCTTTTATTTTTTTTCCCATTTTCCTTTGGTTCTTTTTGAACTAGAACTTCTAGACACAAGTGTAACAACCCTAGTGAGAACAAACTTTATATTTGAGATGCCTACTATAATGATAGTTTTCTCTTCATTTATGTCCTTAAAATGACCCTGACTTGCATTACAGTATATTTGCAAAACCATTTTTCTAAAAAAGCTCCATGTTGGGAAAAAAACTCCCAAACTAAACAAAAAACAGGGAAATGAGGTAAAATGAGGGAAATGTTTCCTCTTACATTTCCATTTTTAGCATTCAGCTTTTCATGACCTTGAATTTCCCATGTTATAATCAGACATAAATAAGCACATTTACTGATGAGCTTTTACTTATTATTGGGGAGCACAACTCATGTACCTTTGTAGCCTGATTTCACTCTTATAATTTTTAGATGCACTTTTAAAAAAAAAAAATCTTCAAAACTATGAATTCCACACATACAAACACCCCACACTTAGGACTACCCTCTCTATGTATATATTCAGTTCTCTCTATGTAAATATTCAGCCTGGGTTATACCTAGGATATTAATGTTAATTTTTGTAAAAAATGCATTCTAGATGAAGTATCAACCTAAAGAAGACCCATGACATGACAGTGCTCTAGGTGGATTGACTGTCACACAGACAGAAATATTTCAGGGCATAGGTAACCTCTGAATTTATTTTTTCCTTTGCTACATGTCAGGCAGACAATGAAACAAGCATTATTTTCAATTGTGACGTTTCCCATGCTGAAGGAGAAAGCATAATTATAGCTTAAGAATATTTATCATTCAAGAAAATTAAAACAAAAGAGATTTCCATGTGATACAGTATGCAGAGCAAAATAAGTTGTCTGTAGACACTGGTAAAATTCTGGTGCTGTTCAAAGAATATTTTTCATTTCACCACAAACTGATAGCTGAGCTGAAGAATAAGATGTAAGTTCCTTATTGTTCCGTTCAGCTGTAGGAGTTTCTTAGCTTTTTATGTAAATAACCAATACAAGGTAAGGACTTAAAGGTTCAAAAATGTAAAGATTCTTCTCTCCCTGATTCTTCTCCATTGTGAATGGAATATCAATATGAGTGATATTCACAATGGAGAAGAATCAGGGAGAGAAGAATCTTTACGTATGACTTAGCTTTCTAAGTCATTAACTTTTGATCTGATTTTAAACTGTTCTTTAAAAGTCCATGGAAAGCTCTATTGCACATCCCTGTTCACCAATAAGCAAAGGTCATTGTACTCAAGGACAGCCAGTCATCCAAAAGTCAAAAGCAATGCCAAGTAGTTACAGCAATAAGAAGCATTTAGTGATTCTCTTAAAATATTTTTAAACTCAAGTGTCTTGAGTAGAAGAGGCTCATGGATCAGCAATTCAGAACTCAGTTTAGGAGCTGATAGCCTACTTTTGTTTATATAACCATAACATTTCTGACACACTAATAGCAAACAACCTCCAGCTTTCTGCCTCTGGCTTGGTGTTTTCAGCTTTAGATATCTGAAGGATTCAAGTTTGGTTCTTAGTAAGAGTGGCTAATTTTGGTTCTCAGTAAGAGTGGCTGATTTTGCAAACTAGGAGGTAACTGTATAAGTAACTTAAAAGAATCAAAGCAGAAAACCAATACATACAACCATGCATAAATTATCACCACTCTGTATAACGAAGCATTGTTGGAAGTTACTTTTCCAGATATTTTTATTGCCCAGTAACCCAGTAAACCATTTTTTACTATCAAATTAGCACAACCCAAGGTATAGATCCACTGGTCTTATGGTTTATTACAAAGCAAACAAGATAGGTAATAAAAATATTCTATTCATGGAGGCTGTCTCTGTGCAGGAAACTTATTCATCTTCATTAAGAACAAAACACTTCTGATACTATCAAAAACAGGATGCTGGGAAAATACAATGTAATATTTTGGACATGTGTCTAGGGATATTCACTTTCATTTGAACAACTTACATGGAAGCAGAAAACAGAAAGGTTGAGATTGTTTATAAAATACCTGTGTCTGGGGCGGAGGTTTTGACACAGTTTGGAAGAGTCATGCCACGGTATCAACAAATCAGCCTTGCCTCGCCTAACTAAGGCTGCTTAAAACTCATACATGCTCCCTTATCATGCACCAGAGTGAAGGCAATCCATCCAACCACAAGAAATCATCATCAGGAATGCTGATTTCAACCAGAGAAATCAGCTCCATGAGTCACATTGGTGACCAGAGCAGCACTTGCATCTGAGGATCTTACTGCAGTTCAAGATCAGAAGTCATTTAAAGATCACTTCTGGAATTAACCATGAGAGACTTTAGCACCAGCATAAGTGACAATGACTTCTTACACAGCAAATAAATAAGAAAACATGATTAACAAAATGTAGAGATTAAACCACTCAGTTATACTTGGAAAATATCTGGATACCAGATTGGTCAGGCCTGAATAATTAAAAGATGCAGAGAAATCTGATCAAAAGAACTGTTTCCTCTCTCTCACACACCCCCTCTTGGTCCAACTGACCATTTTTAACTGCTAGTTTCACCATGAAATTTGGGTGGTTTATATTCCTCAAAGTGTATTTCCACTCTTTAGATCTGTTCTACAGACACTGGATATATTGCACAATTCATTCCTTCCTGATTGACCATATTCTCTAATATACTAGAAAAAGGGAAAGCATTAAGTGTGTTTGAAAACTGATTTATCTAGAAACCAGCAAAAAGTCTTGCTATCTTAAGCAACACAAGGGTAGCAAAGTGAAGCCTCAAGCTGCCACTTTTCTTTGCAGTTATGGGATGGAAAGAAACCAACTGTCTGTTAATTGTTATTCCACAGTTTTTGTCAGGTTTCAACAGCTGGTATCAAACCTGGAGGAGCCCACCCCAGCTGGCAATATATTTCCCTGTAACTCCTTCCCTCCAAGTATCCTCATTTGCCTCATTATACTCATTTTGGGTAAGGATACCAAGAAGATTCACTCAGCGCTCCAAGCTCTGGTGGGGGAGTGTGATTTGTGAGATGTTGCTGTTAGAACTTTTGCAGGAATAGCTTGCTTGCCTTTTCCCCACTCTCTAACTTTTGCCTCCTACCACTCTGCTGTTGCTGGCATCAGCCAACATTTCCCTGAGCAAAGCCTTGGGCACTCTCTGGCAGAATTTCTTGGGCAAAGGTCTGAGCTTAATCTATTGCAACAGGCTGAAGATTCTGTAGTAACTTTATTTAAATATATCTCCACGTTTCACAGTTAATAAGTCATCCTAACAGAAATACACCAGACATTTCAGAAACCACTGAAAAAGAGAAGGAAGGCATCTCTTCCTAACTTCTGTGTTTCAACTCCTTAGAGTTTTCTCATTCTAATTAGAAGAGACATTTCTAGAGCCCTGTTCCACACCAGCCAGTTCATGGTTGTAGAAATTTAAGCTTAGCTCAGAAACACCATCTTTATCTAAGAATCTGTGCAAACCCTCACACTATCTGTGCAAACCCCTCATGCAAAGCCCAACTGAGAATGCCACACAAGACCCAGAAGCAAGATTATTACATTAATCATTAATTCTTGAAGTCCAGGATTAAAAATAAATTCAAAATACTTCTGAATAGTTTATTTCTCTTACCTCCAAATTTCTGGCATTGCTCCCATTTCACCCACAGTCTGATACTGAAAATAAGAGTTTGGAGTGGGGGACTCTTAGAAAAATAAAGTTAAAAAAAAAACAAAACACCATTAAATATGTTTCTTATTTCAGTGACACTTCTAGAAGTGGAACGATGAAAATTCATATTTAGCGGAAACTAAAGTCAAGCAGTTATTGTTTAAAAAAATAACTATTCCAATTTTTTTTAAAAGTATACTGGATTTCAAAATACTGGAAGCCAATATGAGAAACTGTTTAAAATTGTAACTTTTTCAAAATCTTGAAAGAAAGAAACACTATCAGAACTATCATCCTCTTTACCTAAATTTACAAGATACAGTGCAACTCTTACTTTAATGGCCATTTAATTAACACAGTACTAAAGTGAACATCAGCTAAAGAGACCATTTAAAATATATGCAAAAAGAAGAGTGAAGAATACCCCAAGATTAAAATTACACCAGTGGCCCAAAAGACTTATGTTTTGAAGAAATATTAAAATGATTGTGATTAGCGACTAGCAAGAATCTGTCATTTCCCTCTTATAATCACATTTATGCAGGTAACAGAGTTTCCACGGAGACATCCAACTCACAAGGCAACTTGTCAAACTTGTAAGAGAATTCTTAAAAACAAAAAGGACTAACATCGAGATCTCACATTATAACATTATATTCAGACAACTTACACGCTTAGGTCCTATTTTGGACCTAATTTATTCCATAAATTACATGCATCAACCATTCTCATTCTATTCCACCTGGATTTAGTATTAAATAATGCACAAAATTACAGCAATTATTACACTTAGCACATAACACCCTCTATTAGCACACTTTTGCTTTCCAAAGCATTACTGAAAGACACGTCCATTATTGCAATTTCCAAGGTCATTTCTACAGGCTCTCTGAAGCACGGCTTTTTTGTACAATGGTAAGTCACTAATTACACTTCTAGGGAGGTATTTTAGGTTCAAGGCTCAGCATGTTAAAATAGAGTGTATGAAAACAGGTGTTGTGGGCTTCATGCAAGTATGTCTCTATTAAGGCCCCTCTGAGAGGATAACATCACCTTAAACATCTTGGACATTGAAACCCTGTGAAGGTAAAGAAGTTGGATGGTAAAATGTAGCCATGTTTTACTAATGATCTTTTTATTTCCCTATCTTCATCACATTCCTTTTATGCATAGTCCAAGGATCACAGGTGTAATTTCACATATTCCCCTGCAGGGAAGGATAATAATTCAATTATACAGAAAAAAGATAAGTCACAGATGCACAGAATGGCTGAGCTTGGAAGGGACTTCTGAAGATCATTCAGCTGAATCGTCCTGTAAAAGCAGCATCAACAGAGTGGGCTGTCCGGGCCTTTGACTGGCTGGGTTTTGCCCATCTCCAAGGCTGCATAATCCACAGATTTAAGATTTTGCTTTCCTCAGCTAAACCCACCTGCACTTGGCACAAATGTAGATTTAAGATGCCTATAAGTCAGCATTTTGCTCCACTAAATTCAGTTTTGACAATTGCACAGCTTCACAACCATTGTCTGAGGAGTAAGAACTGAAGAGGAAAAGGAAATTTCTCTTACTGTGGCTACTAAATCCATCAGTTAAAGCAGGAACTATGTGAGTTTACAGGCCCAATTTTTTTTGTTGTGAGGGCTCAGTCAAGAGCATTTGCACAGGTTATCAAATAAGTTAACATCTCCAGGTTGCTTTGAGGTTATCAAGCAATCAAATGCTCTGAACAAACACAAACGATTTAAAACCAGACATAAATAATTCTGTTATTTGGATAGTGTGTGGGGAGTTGTTAGTTTTTTTGTTTTTTGAAAATGAAGCATTACATATGGGATTAAAATCTGCTCATAGCAACAGTTCCCATAAAAACAGAAAGTAGTTGTGTCATCCCCAGTGTTCTGTCCCTACACATTGGGTGGAAAATTTGGAAAAGAAATCTCTTGAACCTGAATAATCAGTGCATTGGGTGGAGCACTCACTTTGCAGCACTCAATATTCACCTCTGGAATCGAGTTCAAATCCAAGTCAAACTGATGTAACAGAAAATTCTCCAAACAGAGCATTAATAACAAAACATCTTGTCAGAAATCAGCTTCAGAAAGATAATGCCAGCAGCAAATTATTTTTTTATTTTTATTAGCTGTTGAACCTTATGGTCAGGGTATTATAGAGTTGTGGTCTGAAAGATAAATCCTTAATAATTTGCTGTGCCTTTCAAGATGGAAACTGCTAAATTAGATACTAAGTTTATTGAAACTTTACGTCTTAGTATAGATTTCTGAAGGATTTATCAACTGCAAATTCAGCTTCACAGGGAAAAGTATCAAGGCAAGAAGCCTAAGAATAAATATTCACGCCAAATTCCATAAGACTGGGTTTTGGGGAACAGAAAAATACACTTGTATCTCACCCTTTTCTGACTGTAATCATTTGCCCTATCTGGAGCAACCTGTCCTGTCTCTGAGTGAGGCAGGAATTCTGAAAGGCAGGAAGGTACAAAAATGCTGCTGAGTGTTGCTTTACCATGCTTTTTCACATTTTCTGGATCCAAATTATCAGCAGTGCAATGTCTCGAGAGAGGTGGCATTCTGTGTTTAGAAGTCCTGCTGAATTCCCAACCAGAACTGCACAACCACAGGTTCTCAACACGTAGTTGTACTCTTGAATGTTAACCTGTGATTAAATATGCCTTTTATATTCATTCAACTTCATACTAGTAAAATGTTTGGTTTACTTTTGCTAATAAAAATGCAAAAGTCATCCTGAGACTGCTTCAGAGTAGATTCAAGTGCAGACGTATTCTGAACAACAGGGCAGTCATAGGTGACTCCACTGAATACTGAATTTCTCAAAGCCTCATCACTACAGAAACATACATTGAGACAGAAAACAGACAAGTATGCAACATGTAGTGTCTAATTACAGCCTTGAATAAAACTTTAGGCCAGCACACTGGCACCTATGAGACAATACAATGTAAGCCAGTGATTTCAGTGTAACAGGTGACACAGAGATGCATTTCCAAACCCCCAGGCACAATGAGTATGAAACAAGATGTCTCAACCTCCAAAATTTACATGTTAGAGGAGTTTCAGCAAAACTACACTATCCCCTCAGTGATATTTGATGCCCTTCTGAAATTTAAAGATAAAAAAGCTCTGCTGTAAAACAGTAGTACTATCAAAAAAGACTTGTGGCATCGCTGTTCATATTTGGCCTTAAGGATGAAGAAATGAAGTATTAATTTACACCATGTATAGGGCACTGCTCTAGGAAAAAGTCAGATGAAAGAACCCAGCTTCTCTCTACTGTCTATTATAAGGATTTCCATTAAAATAACTAAGAAGTGGTTTAAAAAACTTTGCCCACCACCTTCACCCACCTCATAAAGGCTTTTTTTTTTTTTTTTTCATTTGAAGCAGGAAAGAAAAACTGGAAGTGAATATTTTTTGACAAACCATTGTGATAAAATCAAGCATAAGGCAAAGTATTGCTTTATGCAGGCCTGGGGTGAAATGAGCCCGTTTGGGCCAGCTGAGTTTACAGAAGTATGGTTTCCCTCTGATTGATATTTAATCTGGCTCTAAGGAAAAGTACTTACCTGACCAATTGATTTTCGATGAGAGGGAGCAGTGCAAACTTGGGGAGGAAATGCTTCAATTTCACAATAAATATTTTCAAAGAAGTATTTTAGAAATATATGTATTTTCTTAGGAACATAACATTTCAGCGGAGAGCCTGAATGAAAAGGCAGAGAGTTCACCAATAAGCCTCAGGCTTATTCTGCCAGCAAAGCTTTACATTTCACATTCCTTACGCTGACATTTTCTTACTAGCTGTCCTCTGACATAATAAAGCAGCAGGTCACGATGATTTCAATTCCAGTGGAGGATTTGGATCAGATGCTTCTTCTTAGATGCACCATTTCAAATTTATATTACTGTGAGAAGCATTAGAGTTCACAGTAGAATCACAAAGGCTTTTTTTTCTTTTTAAGGCATTTTCCAATGAATGTGAAGCAGTGCTAATGAATGAAATAATTAATTTTAAGGCTCATTTCAATAACCTCTGTTCTGGAAAAGTCTTCTATATCCTTTTACTATACATTCCATTCCTGCTTAAGAGGACAATGAAGAATTACCGAATCCTCAAAAGCTGCAGAAACAGGTTTTTCAAATGTATTACTATCAACATTTTTTTCCAAAATCGTTACTGGTATGTCACACTGGCAGTGGGGTTATTCTGTTAGTGTCAAAGCTTTGATGCTTGACAAAAAGAGATGCAGAACCTGTAAATATGTGAAATTATAACTGACATTTTCAAGTTATGGAGGATCCCTAGATTATGATTTTATTTTTCTTAGTTTTATTTGAAATAAGCATTTCGAAAACAGTGCCTATCAAGACATTGTAAGATTCACAGTGTTCTCAGAAAGTGTTATTTTGCCCTGTGAAGAGACCCCTCTTAACAAATACTGTGCAATGACTTAAACTGCTCAGTACACCACAGAGAGCAGGCAGTCTGACAGCTCCTGAAATCACTGGCAGGAACAGAGTTCAACTGTTTGAAGCTCTGGGAATTGTACTCTAATGGCCTGAATCTATCTGCCTCTTTCTTTTTGTCAATACTTACTCTCAGTGAATATATAAATACATCATGAAATGCTTTCATGTGTGAAGTCACAGATTAAAACACGTTCTTCTTTATGGAAAAGAACTTGTCTTAGGCTACAATAATATCCCTAAATGCACTGTGGAAACAGACTGAGAAAAACTTGAGATGAACAGGAATTGCTGTTATCTCAATGAAAACAGGATAAAGTCCTAAGGAATATTTGCTTGCTCTGATCAGTGGTATAGCCAAAGACTATGACAAACCAAGATGTTATAAAGGGCATTTTTTATGTCCATCAAAATTTATTCTAAACTAAATGTGTTCTAAGATCTTCCATCTTTCTGACTCAATCATTCTGGATGCTATTGTTTTCTCATTTGCATTGGTTCAGCACTTTGTGCATCTGCTAATTAATGAATTATAATTAATTAAATACATTATATTTGTAAAATATGTGCTGGGAAATGCAAACATACATGTGAGAAGAGAATTTGTCACAGTTAAAAACATATCAGTGAAGATTCCCAATGTCAATCACATCTATTAATAATTGAAAAACTTTAAAACACTTCAGTACCACTTTTACTGTTTGTATCTCACTAAAATAGCAGTGAGGACTCTGTAGGATTCAGGCTTATTTCAAAAGAAATACAGCAGGAAAAATAGCTGGACTTATAGGAACTTTGGTTCAAAAATATGATCAACTGAGATTAGTGATGTTTTATGTTTCTGATTTCTACAACCCCATCTCTAGCCAAATTCTAAATGAACAAATAACAAACTTCATTTGTACAATGACAATACCTGCCAAGAACCCTTGTTTGCTAAGGTTTAATCATGGTGGGCAAATTTAAAAAGTCACCTAACAAAGAAATGAAAATTTTAAACTCAAAATTACATCTGCATAACTTTTTAATTAAAAGCTATTCCACAGCAAAACAATCTACATTTCAAAATAGACAGAAACAGTGGTAAGAGTTTAAAAAATATAATCAGAGTATTTTATTACAAAATTAACCAACACTAGGCTGCTCCAAGCTTAGTACTAAAGCATCAATAATTACAAAACTCAAATATCACACGAACTTGATGGAGAGGAAGAAACTAAAAATGTTGTGTGACTTCCAGAGAAACTAAAAACCTCAGAGCACAGCTCTCACTGGACTTTCATAAGCAACAGATTTTAACAGAGCCACTGATTTACAAAAGAATTTCCCTAGTAAGGCAAAACATCTAGCTAGTGATTTATGACAATGGTAGGAAGTGCACTTGGAGCTGGGGCTGCTCCCAGAATTTTTGCAAGTATAGCACAAAAAAGTCTCTTCATTACAATTGACTTATATGGGTGAGTATATAACAAACACATCATTCTGTGGCTCTGTGAAGTGAGAACAAGGAGCTGACTTAAATAATTTGAAAACTTTCAGAAAGATTCATTGATACCTTAAAATATGCAAAATTGCTTAAAAGAGCAGTTAACATTTCTACCAGAAACTAAACCATTTCTCATGGCCATCAGGTTCTGCCAGGGATTCATCTCTTCCATTATAATTCACTATCTGGTTTTCATTTTTCACGCTTTCCGTGGTAAATGTAATTAGCTTAGCTCTATGAGTAAAGAGTATTTTCCTCTTTATTTTATTTGCAATTTATAATCCTTATAATCATGTCCAGCTTTTCTTTGGTTTTGGAAACCATGAGAAAAAACATTCTTACGCATAAAGCTGGAAGCTTTGATAGATAACACTCAGCTGATAAGTAGATCTTCCGCATTTCTCTTACAGTTCTTCCCAAGATCACTACATCCAACATTTCTTAGGATCAGAGCCCTAGTGACTGCACAGTGACTAAAATCCATTTGCTAATATTAAAAGCAAACATTCATGTATGAAACAGCAATTAAATAGAAAGAATACCACAAATAACACCTATTCAGTTTCCCAGTAGTTGAGGTCTGCACACAAGGCATTACAGGTAAGGAAGAATTCTCTGGGAATAAAGGCCATCCTTTTATTCTGTGATTACACTGGCTTATCAAAGTGAATATGTAGCACCCACTCACCAATGCTGATATTGTGCTGATAAAGCAAGAAATGAAGTAATGGCAATAAAAGTTTAAATAGAGTATTTTTGAAAGGTTCCTGAGGACAACTAATTACAAAGGATCCTGCAGCAAGGACAGGATCTGCAAGGACAGTAGGATTTGTCAGGTATTTTAAAATATTCCTTTTTAACTCTGGTATTAAACAGAACACTTGTTTAGTTTGCAGTTGATGATAAGGATTTCTCCCCCGAGGTTCAGAGTGATTTCATCACTTATCAGCCAAAAGATGCATCAGAACTGTTTTAAGGAAATTAACTTTCTCCAAGACAGATGTTTAAAACTGAAAGAGGCAGTTCACAATTCACTTTCAGGAGAGAAACAGTAATACCATTTAACTAATTTAATTTTGATATCAATATGTATAAGAGTTTTATAATGAAATAATACAGAAGATATCTACCCTTGGAACTAAGATAAGACCTATTACTTGACAGATTACACAGGATTTATAGAGGCATCACAGAAATATGACATCATTCTTTTTAATGAATGGTCCCAACACAAACTAGGTAATTAAGTGCAGAAAGCACAGACAATGAGAAAGTCCCATATAAATTCTGTTAATGACACTGATGTCTTAAAGAAATCCACTGGTGTGTTTATTGCTCTAAATCCAAAGTGATGTTTCAAAGCAAATACAGTAGCGGATTCTTTATTTTCCTGTCGTACATTAATTCAAAGCAACATGCTAAATGTCAGCTAGCAGCATCATGATGTCTTCATGCTACTGTTAGTAGCCAAAAGGCAACATGTGGCAGCTACCACAAACAGTTAAATCACTAGCTTTTTAGCAGTATTGAAGAGGAAAACTTCGAGGCCTTCTGTCTCACAAAGGATCTGTTTCAGCAGAACACATTTCCCCATGGGGCCTGGGTGCACAGACAGCAGAAGAACCACAGAGAAGCTGTTGTTTGTGAAGCAGGGTTCAGTGGGCTCTGGATAGAAGTACCCCAAGGAGCCAACTCAGCACAGGGGGCACAGAAAGCACAGCTCTCTCCCAAGCACTGGGCAGTGCCCTGCCCTTGGGCCTGGCCACAGGACTGGAGTGCACCAGCACAACTGTACAGCCCCATGCCTGCCCCCAGATCCAAAGTTCAGAACAAGCTATTAAGCAACAAAGTATAGCAGACTTCAGGTCCCTGTGAAACACTTACTAAGAGAGATATCCAAACTTTTACTTGCATATCTAACTGTTCACACTCTGAGTTTTGGAAGACCATGTGAGGTTGAGCAAAGGTAAGGAAGTGCTGCCCAACACACGCTTTCTCTGACGTATTATTTGACAACTGAGTCACAAAGATGCCTTATGCTTTCAAAACTGCTGTTTTAGCACGCTAGAACAAAAATGAAAAGGAGAAAGGCAAAAGAAAACTCAAAAGTTTTCCAATTATATTTCAATCATTCTGTAATTATTCCTTTCCTTCTGAGCCAAAACACTTAAGTCAGGAAAGGATTGTTTGGAGGTGTTAGAGTCAGATGCAAACAGGGCCGCCTCTTTGGCACAGGATATCCTCAGCAAGGGACTGGTGCCATGTTATATGTGTGGATCTACACAGAGAAACAATTCAGACTGGGGTCATATAGGCTTCTCTGACCCATATTCATGGTTATGTGGGCAAAGGAGAAACAGTACTACTACTAGGAATAAGCACTGCTAAAAGTGTTTCGTATTTCCTTAATAAAATCCTATCTACAAAAGTTGTTTCCCTGAAAATAAACAACAGAAGATATTTGTTACTCAACATTCACACCACTTTTTCAGCCTTTGAATTATCTGAAAAGCTGCCAGCTTTTCCACGAAAACAGAGCATAGTATCTCTGTGCTATTTTCTTTGAATATGCTCTTGGTTTATCCAGTAAAAAAACATGTACCTCTCCAGCAAAATACTCTGAGCCATTTGCTGCAACTTTGGCTGTTGTTTTGGCAGACTTCCAGGGCTATCCACTCAGCACGTTTCAAAGCAACCCAGAATCAGCAAGCAAGTTGAAAAGTTCCCAGCCCCTCCTTGGGTTCACACATTGGCCTCAAAACAGTTACACAAACGTAAACACAACAGTAATTTTTTCCAGTGTGCTTCTGGAGCACGTTTTCCATTTTAATTTTTTTTTTTTGTTAGGCATTGGTTGCTCTGCAATATGAGCCATTGCACAGTAAGGGTGAACAAGAGAGATTCACTTCAAAATTGCATTCCTGATCTAAAGCAAAGACTTGGGGAAGATGCACTCTCTTCTTATGTTATTACAGAAACGTGAATACTTGTACCAAGTTTTCCTGTTAGAGCTAATACCTGGTTATCTCCTTGAATATTTAGCAAAAGTGAAAATCACCCAAGGTATCATCTGTTGTTCAGTCCTCAGACCAGCCAGCCAGCCAGCCAGTCTGAACCCTTTTCTGGTGATAATACTTCAAAGAAATCTGCAAGACTGTCACCTGCTGAATCCAGGGACACCCTTGCTGCAGAAAGGGAGCAGAGCATGGTAGTAACTAGTCAAAAAAGATATTATTTAAAGATAAGGATATAGGCAGAGATAGGACTTTGTCTGTCTTTCCACAACAAACTTTTCCCTTGTTTTATTTGAAGCATAACATTTTCTCCTCTTTCCTGAGGGCAGTTTTTTATATCTAGGGAGTTAAGAAACTCCAATCAACCAATCAAAACATCAAGATTCTATTTTTACAATGGATTAAATGATGAGCTATTTTTACAATAGGGATCAAAATACGAAGCTGAACAGCAGCAAATTATGCCTCTTCTGATATTTCAAAGACCTGGTGATATTTACTACAGTAAATACCAGTTTTATGGCTGTTCTGTCTGACTAATTAGCAATGAAATGGCATAGATGCACTTCACATTTAGCAAGATATATGTAGATTTTATATCATTGAATCAAAGATTACACAGTTCATTCTCGAGTCTTTTAAATGGGGATAAATTGGTAAGAAATCTTACTCTGTAAAAACACAACTTTAATAGGCCTTTAGGACATTTACAACACTGCTTATATTAAGATTTCATACTTTAAATTCTTGTTAAATATACTCAATTTGTAAATTACTGCCATTGTATTTACTATGGTCAGGATAAAAATTCCTTTTTCAGTGGGATGAAAACAATCTGACACCTAAGGAAATATGCATTCATGTTAAATTTAAGAACTCCCAAACACAAACAAACATTCCCATCCTATCATCACCTCCAACTGTACTGTGTTTGCATGTCCTGGGAAAGCTTCCTCTACTTCTGTCAGCATATACCAACATTTGTTTTTCTGCAGTGCAGCCTCCTTGTATTGTTTATCTTCTGCAAAATGAAGTTATTATTTTTTCCTGGGCCAAGGAGTTTCCATGCAATCTTAAGGAATAGATTAATCAATCAATTTTAAAATCAAGTACATTCATCTCTGTTTCTCACAACCATCTGAGTTTCAGCTAATTTCATAGTTAATGTAATAAATTAAAACTTGGTAAGGAAAAGGTTGTGTCCTGATTGAAAAGACTTCTTGGATTACTTTGACTGTGTTCATACTTTTCTCCAAGGCTTTTCATCATGTGTCTCACATGCTGAGACTTTTTATTCTTACTAGCTAAATTTGTTCCAAAAATCTCAGTTCACAAAAGACTGTAGCCCGTGTTGCAAGACGGAGCAATACAGATGAGGTTTCTAGAACAGAGCAGGTCATACGAAGCAGAACGCCTGGTTTTGTACTCATCTCCAGGCACAAGAGCACATATTTAATGAACAGATGCTGAATTGCCCAACCACCCTTCGTCTGCAAGAACAAACACAGATTCATATTCTTTTTTGCAGGTGCAGTACTATGAGCTTCAGCCAAATGAAAATTCAGCTTTTATAATCTTCAGAACAAAGCAAGGTTCTTCTAATATGGTTGTGCCTATCATAAACTTAAAAATCAAAGTAGCTGATTATCATCCACAAAATTAATGTTTCTTGAAGCTCTTTACAAAACCAAATGTTACATCAGTGTCTCTTTTAAATACTCTACAATGAATATTTCTGGTGGCTTGGAAACTTCTGTATTTCAAAACTTCAGATTTTATTCTAAAAATTAAGCCAACAAAATTTGTTTGGCTTTCTGTTCCAAATGTTTTGATTTTCTATAAAAAGATAATCTACTTGTGGTGTATTTTAACCTCTAAACAAAAGGTAAACACTGTCATGCAAATATTCTAGATGCAAAAGCTAACCAGAATAATCCAGTTTTTAATCTGTATGTTTAAATCCCACAATTTTAAAATCTGAGGTTTAGGCTGTTAAAAACTTTATATTTAGTGCAGAAATTTTCTATTCTTTTCAAATGACATAGACCAGACTTTTTTCATAATTATCGATCACAGTAGCAGTTTGTGGAACTCAAGAGGCACTCAAATCTGCTCTCCAAGCCTCCACCATTTTGCTCTGAGGTTTATTTTACTCTAAAACACAGCAAATAAAAGAGAAATACTTGGAGAACACATGCATGGGAACACACACGCGCATTGACTTCCACCTGAACTTCTCGGGGAAACTTGTAATGAAACAGATGAAAACAAAGGGGAGAGTGACAATATATAATAGATTCTTTTAAAATTAAAATTAATTCTTTTTCTTCCTGACAACAGAGATAGTGTCTTGATGCCTTGATGCTGCTACAAGTACCACTTCCCATCTCAGCTTATGCAATAAGTGAGTGAAGGTTATGAAAGCTTCTCCCATATTAGGCTGTGAGCCTGAGGTCATTCTGTTACTCTGAATCCACAGATTTCCCTTTAAAACCTCCTGCAAGCAAGGAGAACACAGTGACCATTAACCACTTACTCTCTCCACACAGCACAGCTAATGTATGAAGGTGAATGGTTTGTGACCTTTAACAGTTTTTTTTTTTAAACAGAAATTTCTGTCAATCACAGTCACATGAAGATTATTTTAGGGAAAGCCCCAGTTCTGGAACAGGCAGCCTCCCAAACAACAATAGTTTAGTTTCAGCTTTTTTGGCTTTTTTATGAGTCTCTCAGAACAGTGCTGTATTAAACAGCAGAAGTGAAAAGAGTGACACTAAACTGTAGAAAAAAGTGTTTCATATCTCTTTGGACCTGTGATGATATCCAACATTTGTCTGGACTCTATAGCCAATACAATAGTTGACAAAAGAGCTTGAAATTCTCCTAGCTGTTAAGGCAGAATTCTTAAAAATTCTAACAGCTAAACAAAGAAGATCCATATCTTCTCACATAATTTCCTTTTTTTTTAGTATTGCTAATTTGTTTTTTTCTGAATGAAAAGGTCTTTTTCTCTTTTCTCTCTGTCCCAAATGAATTACAGTAACCAAGTAAAATCTTAAATCGTCTTGCTCACCACACACGTCCCTCAAAGAAAGGTCTGAATGCGAATTAATCCCATGCCAGATCAGGAGAAAAACAATCACAGATGTTCTTAAGACACATGACACAGCGAGAAATATGTCTGAATACCTGTCTAGGATCAAATATATTTGGAAATATTCTGGGAAAAAAGTGAACACAGTGCTGAACTCATGAGGTTTCACCAAGAAATTAGAATTAATTCATAACAACCTGGGATTTGTTTTCTTAAAGAATCCAAATGTCCACATGGAGCATTTATTGAGATGCACAACATTTCCTAGACTTTCTTAGCCTTTAATTGAAATCTATCAAGGAATTGTTCAAACTGCTGCTGCTACATATTTGAACCAAATAAAACAACAATAAAAAAAACCCAGAACCTCAAATAAACAATTTAATATAGATAATTAAATTTTTATAGCTTGTGTCTCTAAAACCATAGTCTATGGGTATTTTTTTTTTATTTCAGCTTTCCTAATGAATGAATTTCATAAAAAAAATTATCCTATTGGTGTAATGATTTGAAGTCTAACTGGAAATACAATTGTCATGGTTAAAGGGGGGGTGTCGGGGGGGAGGGGGAGAAGTTTGCCAGAAGCAGGAAATACTTGACTACGGAGCAGAAGTAACAATTTGTGAAACATGATCAATTTTAAAAATAATTTTGTCTTTTCCATCCATTGTGCAGTTGAAAATTCTTATTTGTGATGTTATAGGGCTATAAATCAAACAAAATAGGAAGTGTCTCCTCAAGCCCTCAGCAGTGTACCAGCTGCAATAATAGTATTGTGGAATGAAATCTTTGTTGTACTCAATTAAAAAAAAAGCTTGAAACATTAACAGCCGCTCTCCCATTGTGTTTTATTGTGCAATAATAAAATACTGCTCTACTTGGCAGCTCCCAAGTTTAAGTAGAGAATTATTCAATATACTTTAGCATTGTTTACATTTAATTTTGGACTAGCCAAGATTGGTTGTGTGACCCTAGTCCCAGGTCAAATAACAGACCTTCTACCATATTATGTGATTTAAAGCAAAGTCCCATCTGAGCTAAAATAAGGAAGCTGCAAAGGAAAGAGGAAGCAAGTTCAGGCACCCTCCAACACAACTGATTGTAATAAATCAGCTGAACAGAAAAGTGAAAAAATATTCTTCCTAAGATACCGGCAGGATGTTTGTCCAGCTTCACAAAACCATGCTGGGTTACTGCATTAGCAGTTTTACCCTTGTGCATGCTAATTCTTACTTTTAATGGATTTATACTTAGGGGGAAAAAAAAAAAGATTAGACAATTATATCTTTTCCATCTGGTCTTGAAACCAAAGATCAAAAAGCAAGTGACATGCTTCTGTCATTTGAAACTTATCCCAGGAATCATCAGTGCTCAGCTGCCACACAAGGAGAACAAGGTTCCGTCCCAAAGCCAAGCTAAGATTTCCTAGTGAATTAATTGGGGAGAGAATGAACAATTACTTCCACAGAGATTTCACCTGGAATGGGAAATAAACAAATGAGAAACATTTAAGAGAGGAACAGAGAAGAAAGAGGCAGACAGCAGTTACAATATAACTCTAACGACCAAGTCTTTAATAACCTTATTAAAAAATAAGGCATCTGGGCATGTTAGTTGGAAGCCATTTTCCTTTTTCTTTTTTAACTTTAAAATTTGTTTGTAATTTGGCATTGAAAACTCTATTCAAGAAGAGCTTCTTTCCACTTATGATGGCCAAGTCCATAAACCTAAAATCTAGACACAGATTTCAAGTCCTCTAATCCAAATTCTTTTTTCCCCCCTCAAAATTAGCCAAAGAACTTTGCTAGAAGCCCATATTCAACATCAGGCTGTCACAATATCATGCTATTTTCATAAGATTCCTGAAATATCCTTTAGGAGCAATACAAAATAACACAATTTTTCAATAGGGCATACAATTCAAGACTGAACACATCGGTCCATTCTGTGCTGAAACAACTTACTAAGAACCAAGATACCAAATATGTTGTACCATGAAGCATGCAAATTAATTAACATCATCTTTCTCTGACACTTTAATGCCTATTCTTGTCTACATCCCTCAGAAATGATTGAATCAAAAAAATAAGTGTGTGAATAAAGTATCCTGACGGACATCCATTGCTTCCAAGTACAGTTTAGGCTTTTACTACAGGTCTCTAGAGAATTTCAAATGTTCTGAAAAGTATTAATCTTGCATAAGTTATTGTCTAGGAAACAGCTGCCAGATGGGTGGTAAATATGCTCTTTTACATTTATATTTCACATGTCACAGCCATCTTTGATCTAGAAATGCTGTAAACCTGCACAAAGTAGGTGCATTTTTTTTTATGCTCAGAAGAATACCACCCCCGGCTAGATATCCAAAGTAAATGCACAGTGTTCAATATCTGTATAAATGATTGGGATGATGGAATTGAAAGTACACTCTCCTAGTCTGGGTGTGACACTGAGCTAGAAGGACAGGTAGATACAGCAGAGTCAAGAGTCTCCTTAGGAAGAGAAAGGAGAGCAGGCTGGAGGACTGGGTTAACAAGGAAAGCATGAGCTTTAGCAAAAATAAGTGCAGAGCTTTGCATGCGGGATGAAATAAACCCAAGCAGTGAGCGAGGCTGGGCTCTCACCCTCTCAGGTGTGGCTTTGGAAGTGCTGGTGGACAGAAAGCTGAGCACACGTCGGCACCTGTCTCACAGAAACCATGAGGGCAAACCCTGTCCTGGGCTGCATCGGTAAAGGCAAGTTCAGCAGATCAAGGGATGTCATGATTTCACTCTGCCACACTCAGAACACTGGGTCTCCTTTGACTTACCCCACTTTGAGAGGCACTGGCAACCTGCAGAGGGCCACAGAGGGCCACCAAGTCAAAGAGATGGTTAGAGAACCAGAGGCATGAGGAGAGGCTGAAGGAAAGGGGTTTGCTCAGCCAAAAGAAATGAAGGTTTGGAGGCTCTGACCACACTTGTGATGTTTCAAAGGTGGTTATGGAGAAGGTAGAGATGCTCTCCTCACAAGGATAAATGGTGACAGGACAAGAGGAAGCAGGCAAGTACCTGCAAGAAGAAATCCATACAGGCATAAGAAAAAAATTCCTCATCACGAGAAGAATTCAACATGGCAACAGATCGCACAGAAAAGTGGGAGAATCCCTTCAATTCAAGCTACGTGCTATAGAAAACCTTTATCTTGTTCCAATACCCACTCCTGGCAAAACTCTAAATGGTTTTAAAAAATAAAGCCACCACTATTTCCAAATGTTAATCTAAATTTTTTTGGCTACCTAGACTTTTGGTGAGACTGGTGGACTGTTAGTTAATTCTGGTGGATGGTTAGTTAATTCCCTGTTTATGCATTAAAGTGTAACCTTCTTCCTTCACATGAACTACTATAAAGTTCGTTTCCATTAATTCCATGGTGATCTAAACTGCAATAGAAATGCAACATTCAAGAAATACCAAAAATAAACTTTCCCAACTGGTTTCTAGAGGAAACAGTCATGTGAAAGTCACTCAACAGAGTTCAAACTTCAAACTAAACTGTTTTTCCCTCAACACACACTCCTAGGCTTTTCAGATGTTTACAAGCTATCCATGGGGTTCTTTGTTAATGAAAACTTATTTATGTGCTGGCAAAACTGAGGTATTTAAGCAGCCAGGCTCCAAAATTGAACTTCATGTCATGAAGTCCATCTCTTTTTATCAGCATCCATTAAAATAACATTTACTTAAATCATACAGTAGTGGCTTAACAAGCTGAAATAAATTATTGTCAAATCAAAGCCAAACTCTGCTGGAAGCATTCCAAGCACACTGTCTGGCCATACATATAAAGAGTCCCATTTGGACTGTGCTCTGGGGGAATCCACTGGCTTGACCTACAGCTTAGTTAAATCTGTAGAATTTTTTAACTGACTTGTTGGGCTTTGGATTAGCCCCATGTGTATTTGTTTACTTTAATAAACACTCCAGTTTCTCCCATGTTAAAAAGCATCTGGTAGTTCCTGAAGGAAATTATACTCAATGTAAAGAAATACTCTGCAACATTTCAAAATGTTATCAAATCTAAGCAAAGCTTTGCCTTTTTATGTAAACCACCCCTCTAGTATGATCTTTTACTGTATTACCAACAACTTCAAGGTTCAGGAAATATGAGTAGATATTCACCTAGTGAACACTTCAGTGTTCTAATTAGTATTATATTAGTTAATGGTTTAATGCTAGGTTTTATATGTCCCTTTGAGACTTAGCACACTGTATTCCTGATTTTGTCTCTAATTTCCATAACAACTTCACTACTGAAGGCCGAGATTCTTCAAATTTCATTTAACCAGGTTTTGAACTTGCAATGATACCAGGCAACAGTTTTCCAATTCTCTAATTAGGTTTTCCAGCCACCACTTTTGGACTGTGAGAGTCATGCCACATCCAAATTTAGCTTCTATCCAATACAAAGATGAAAAAGACAACAGAGGTACAAACTGAAAACAAAACTGAAAAAGACCATTTCCAGTGACTGCCCATGTCAGCACACCATTGATTTAAATTGATACGGCCTATCCACCTGCAATCACGAATCTAATATTATTGATAAGAAGTCTGAAAGATCAAAGTTAAAGCTCTGCAGTTAGCAAGATAGGGAAGCGAGTAAAAAGAGATTCATCAAGTCACCGAGCCTTGCCTCACGTAAACAATTCTGAATATATCCCTGTTCACAAACTCTTCATAATGCATCTTAAGAAGTAAGTTGGGAGATTCTCTCTCCACTATTTAGATGGTTAGAAACCGGCTAATTTAGGGCTGAAATTGGTTAATGGATAGTACATTTATCTGATAATTACCTACATATTGTTTAGTTTAGATAAAACTACTCTCAACAGCTACATGAAGGGAGAGAGAGATTTTGAGTAACAGGAAAAGAGAAACCCCTGTATGTATTTTTCCAGGTTAAGCTTTGGAAGGCTAAAAAATAGCAAACACCATAAGACTGAACTCTTAAATAAATCTGTCAAACCCATTTAAAAGTTAGTCATGGTATTGCATGGTTTGAAAATACAATATATGGCTTACAATCCTGACTAACAATCTAAAGGGTGGGAACCCCAAGATCTGTGGAAGCAAAACGCAGCTCATGGAGGAAGGGCTTTCTCCAGTAAATGAAGAGGACTGATTTCTCTGATGACAGAAGCAGTTCCAGTTCTCAAAAACATATTTACCAACAGAATATACATCCCAGATGTTTTACACCAGTAAAATTCCAAGACTCCTGTTTTAAGATATGAGGCCTACAATTCAAGGCCTTGGTTTACTGAGCTTAATAACACATGGGGGACCAATATTCCAAGCTATCAGTTAGGCAGTTTGGGATCAATGAGTGTGGTGGCTAAAGTGACTTCCGTATCAAACATATTCAAAGCAGCATGCAGAGGTACAACTAAAATCCACTTACACTCTTAAAACTAACTAAAATAGTTGTGAATCTTTGGCTTGATGTAAACCCAGAAAGCCTGGTCTAACGTCTCAACAATGCAAAGCCCTTCATCTTAAAATCTTCTGTAAGCATAAGAAAAGTGGATAGGCCCATAGAGATTAATCCCATTTGTAATCTCCTATCATTCTGAAAAAAATCATTTAAAGCTGCTTTTCATTCTGATGGTGAATTTTCTCTATAATCTTTTCCCTGCCCTTGTGTATTAAATCCTACAATGTGCCCACAAGTAAACAAAAATATATTAAGGAGGTTTAAAAAGTTAGTATTAAGCTCTGTGGGATGTCACATGAAATAGATATTTTTGTTTCATCTGGGGGCCGTGTCAACACAATGACTTGTAGTTAAGCTGCAAAATTAGCTCAAAGCTTTCCTGGTGAAACTGCTGGACATCGAGCCTTTCCTTGAACACAGCACAAGATATTTTTCTCCCTCACCACTCCCTTCTCCCAAAACAGAGAAGCAACAGGAAAACCTACCTGATATATTAGACCCTTTCTTAGGAATACAATGGCTCAACTGAAATAGGAGCTTTCTGAACTGAAATATTGCTTTCACTGCCTTTGCAAATGGGGAAGCTGGACTGCCAGAGCAAATGACCCTTAACCGTTCTTACCCACTGTTACACTGCACCACGTACCTGTCAGCAGAAATTGGTGTGACTCCGTGTGTCAGCAGTTCCAACAGATTTAGCGATATTTTAAAAGGTCTATTCTCTCTCCCACCTGTCAGATTAAATCACATTCCATTCATAAAAATTAATTTTTCCTTATGCCTTCACTTCAGACTTTTCCTATGCCTTGCTTCCATGTCCAAACCAAAACTTACCACTGAGATTTCAGGTTATGTTCTCTCCTCCCATAAGGAGGAGAGAAGGAGCACCAGAATAGGATTGAGTTCCTAAAAAAATCCATAAAGGCCTCCAAGAGCAAGCAATGCTAAACAGCACATTTCTGCTTCTTGCCAAAGAATCACTACATATTAATTTCCTAATGTCCCTGCCAACTACATACATGCACATACTATCGCACCAGAAAAAATACGGCTTCAATCCTAAAGGCCTTGCATGTGATATCTTTAAAACCTGATCACTGATGAGGACAAAGCAACAGCATTGAAAAATGACTTGAACATGATTTTTTATTCAGAGGTGCATAGCCACAATTCTGCATCTGAAATATTCACTGCCAAACATTGTGCCATAGAAGAATTGCAGGAATATAGGAAAATATATAACTGGTCAAGAAACACAAACCAGTCTTATTTTGGCTGTTCACTAACCAGGGTTAAAAAGCTCCTCAAAGTTTGTATTCCTTGAGAAAAAAAAGCCACTTTCACTCAAGGAGCTCCTTATGCCTGTTCATAATTGCAGAGGTTCAGTGGGCCTCCCATATAGGCACAATCAGCTCTGCCAGCTAAAACAAGACCTGTGTGCTGCTTTCCTTGTGAAACAAAGCTCACTGCATTTCTTTTCTGTTTTCACTTGTACCTAAATAAAATTTAAAGGAACACACGGACATTTTGTATCATCTGGGATATCAAATTATTCTCTTTAGGAAAAACTGATTCTATATTATGTGTCTCTGCCACTACAGTGGTGAATAGGCTACTTGAAAGAGCAATAGTCCAGGCTTTTTTCTGAGACCAACTGGGGGTCAACTGAATTTACACTGACTGTACAGACACCAGGCTGGTAGGGCAAAGACCTTTTCTGCTTCTGAGTAGAGCTAAAGATATTTAAAAAAAAATTGTTACAATATTAGCTCAATATTCTCCCTTGCATGAGCAAATAACACAACTAATCTAGGTACAGAAATCTTCTGTTTTTGTAAGACAAGTACTTATCACATTTTTTCATTACTTAAATTGGGAATATCAGTAGTAACTTTATTTATACCATTTTAAATTAAAATCTGTTATGCTTCATCTGATTTTTATAGCTCATAACACACCACAAACATGTTTTAATTCTACAATTAGTTATGCACTTCAATTTTTGTTCTTTCAGTTTAAGGAACTATTATTATATTCTAGAAACCCAGGCAACTGTTCAAATGATACAAATAAGCTTAATTTCCATTAAATTTGGAAATGCTGTCTTTTGTTACATTTAAATGCAATTTCAGACAACAGAATAAGGAATTAATAAATCTTTCAGAAAATGGCAACTGCTTTTTTATTTTAAAAACCTTCTTTTGGGTGGACATCTGGCACTTACTTCTGTTTAAATTGTCTTTCAAAGCAATAATAACAATAATGCATCTGTGTTTGCTAATAGGAATCTTATAATTCCTTCCTGCTATTGTAAGATGTTTCTGTCAATTTTTCTCTACAAGAGCTCTACTGACCTTTCAAAGGTCTCAGCAGAGTCTGTGAGCAAAAATCAGGCCTAAGATAGGCCATGAACTTATCGGGGCCCATTTTCATTTCACTATGAAACAAACCTATCCTATTTATCCAGAGAATCAAGAAAAGACAAAACTGAGGTATACTTTTAATCAGTAGAGTGGAGCAATTCCAAAATGATGTGGTCTGACTGTACATTCACAATCAAAGTTTCAGGCTACCAAGTAATTAGCCTGATGTATGAGACTTTGTTGCTGGAAATTTGAACCTTTCTAATTCTGGTGATCCCTTTCCAATGCCCTTCATTTATTCCTCCACTGTTTCACTTCACAATAATATCCCTCTGAGGTTAAACAGAGACTCACTTGTGCTCTGGCAAGTGAAAACCATACCCATATGCCCTACACTTACTCACTTGTCAAAGTCCTCTACAATTTTCCATTTCAACAGCTCTGTCAGCTCACCCATCACCACCATGATTTATTTGCAAGCTGCTGCTTCTGCCATATCTTCCCTTGGTAAGAACCTCTTAATGTAGCTAATGCCTCCACACATACTCTGATATTTTCATTATCCAAATTACTAACCACATCATCAAGAAAGCTCTGGATTTCCAATTAATATACTAGATATCCACTTTTACCACAATCAGCTGGGAAGCAGAATTGAGATGAGTTTAATCTGTAATTAAATCTCTGGAGCTAAATGTGGAACTACCATTTAAGGTAGCATACGGTACATGCAATGCAATTACCAAGAGTGGTGCCAAATTAGGAAGGTATGCTTTAGGACAAGTGGTAAAGCTCAGCCATTTGATACCAAGAAAACTATCAATCAGAAAGTTAAAATACCAAATTGCAAAAAGGAAACATCATCATACCTAAGCATTTCAAGATTTAATTCTGCTGACAATCTGTGGAAGAGAGACTGCATCCTTGCAAATCAGAGGACAAAGAGGCTTTTATTTGAATGAAAACACAAAATACCAAGTTTGGACATTATTCACATGAAAAGTTTGCTCTGTAGTTTGACATCTGCAGAGGGATTAATATGAAAAGGGTGCTGCCTTTATTAACGTATATTTCTAAGGATTACTTGGTTTAGAAACAGCAGAAGAAACAGTATTTAAGCAGCAAGGTCATGATCTAACCAGCACCATCAAATCCAAAAAAGAGGCTCTGTTTTGTTGTTACAGGGCAGAGTCAACAATCAAACGACAGGAAGTTAATTAAAGATTTGGCTTAAGACCAGGCTGACAGCAGTTTTAGGAGCCTGGAGGTATTGTTTTCTACGACACTATTAAATAAATGTAAGGCTACATGCACACAGCCAAGAAGCTCCAAACTCAGTCAAATCATTTCTCAATCCTCCTCTAGTGTCTTGACATCGTGGCCCTTCTGCTTCTGTGGAAGAGACTTCCAGCACATCTCTTAGGAAAGGTATCCAAGTAAAGAAGCTGCAGTGTCATCTCTTTTCCCCAGCTCCCTGGGAACCAGCTGAAATTCAACTGGAAGAGTTCACCAAGGTCTTCCTTCAGTGTTTATTCTGGACTCAGGGAGGTGGGTTGATTCCTGTACCAATAGCCCTGCCCTGCAGCTGATCAAGTGGCTATTCAGGAGAATATTTTATCAGGATTTCACTCGGCCTGGGCCAGTGCTAGTGCTTGCTCAGCTCCTCCCTGTCTGCTGCTTTACAGGCAGTGATCTCACCAGTACGGTAGAAGTGCTGGTAAGGCAGGAAAAGGTAGAGGGGGGAGCACAAAAGCAAAATGAAAATAGCACTAGAAAATTCCCTTTCCCACAAATTCTCAGAATTTTCCATCAGCATCTCTTTTCCTACTTCCTCTGATTGCCACCTTCTTGGACAAAGAAGCCGAACAAAACTCTTTTGCCTTTGGGACAGTTACCTGTAGTTTTAGAAAGTTTAAAGAATTGCCTTTGCTCCCCACTGTAACTTCTTCACTGAAAGGAATAATCAAACATGGTATTTGAAAGTTGTCATTAAAATAAGAGAATAAGAGGTTTAGGATTGATTGGCGAGGTGGGAAGGGAATGGCAGGCAAAAAAAAGAATACTGACAAAGGTAAAACAAGAATACAATAAAAGATGAGAGTGAAAATAAACAAGCTAAGAGAAGTATAGGCCAAGACAAATAGAGGAGAGTGACCCACAAAGAAAAGTAAATGAAAGAACCACACACAAATAGGAAGAGAGAGATAAAGGGATGCAGAAGTACTAAATGAAGCACCACAGGTAGAGGGAGGGAAGGAGAGGGAAATCCCTTCCATGCTCATCAGTTTCAAACTAAGTCAAACATGCAATCTAAAGATCTAAATTTGAACCCTCAACTTCACATTCTTCAAACCCAGCTGCTTTAATGCAGAAAAATTGTTATTTTCAGGCAAAACTGGATTAAAGGTTCTTCAATTACTGCCTTTTCCCTGTGTGGCTTTATCATACACTTACTTTTCAAGCAAACACAAAGAATACTGTCTCACTGATATGCTACAATATCACAGAGCTTCAAAATTGACATCACAAAATGGTTAAGATTACCTAGCATTGAAAAGGTTAAGGCAGTATATACAAAAGTGGTGTCAGAGACAAAAAGTAAGCAAACTGGGAGTGAGGAATTTTAGTTTTCGCTAACTACTGAACTATTGTTATATGTTAAAGTAATAAGTTAATGCAATATCAGGGGGAGAAAAGACACAATCTCAAATTTTCATTCTGTTAATACTGGTGAAGGAACGAACCTACTAGGAGAAAAAGAAGGAAAAAACCAAACTCAGGTTAAAATATACAAACTTTTTTTGTTTGTAAACTCTGCTTCCAAATTAATTTCTTCTCTCCACTGTTCTACTCTAACATGAATTAAATCCTTGTTCATTTATTAATCCTTTAAGAAGAATTAAAAAGAGAAACGTTCTTCAGATCTCACAGAAATTACCAGCAGCAGCTTTGCATTTATGCTTCATTCCTGCAAGTGTCTACATGTACGAGTGTTTTATTCAAGGAACCCCATGAGATCACACTTCATAATTAACATCATAAAATCCTCACTTCCTACAGGTAGCTGTGTAGGAACAAACTCAATAATAAAAAGTAATGCCACATCAACGTCTCAAAAAAAATTGTTCTGTTTTGAATCTCCACCTGCTCAGCTGATGTGCCAAGATGGAATCTGCTTCTCATAATGGCCATTTATTTGTGAGGATATCTGCTTCCAAGTGTTCGCAGTCCCACAAACAGAAAGGGAGCTACAGTGCATCCAGCAAGTGCTGAGAACATAAAACTAATGCCAAGAAAGATACTGCTCCCTACTGGCTCATCTAGATAAGAACAGAGAGCAATCCCCTTACATATTTCTCGAAGTAAAAAACTGTTAGTCCACAGATAAACCATGGTTTTGAACTATAAAACAAATATCCCTTAAAACAGTCGTTAGACGTTAATTTTAAAAGTTGATTAGATGAAGCACACAGACTGTTTTCCAAAGGAAAACAGAGTGAGAAGAATGACAAAAACCTC
>WAAE01023740.1:0-10544 GCA_013400495.1 Nicator chloris
ATTTTTTGGAAAAGAAATGTTTCATGGACTGTTAAATGGATAATGAATGAATAAATGTATACCCACCAGACAGGATATACATTTCAAAACTAAGGAAGCACAGATGCTCCATTTATTAAATGTTTATGAAACATGTTAACACATTCCACACTGAAAAGTAGCAATGACTTCTGTAATTATTACCAGTATACTACAGCCAGTAAAGTGAGAAAAGGATATGTATATTTTTAATTGGAAACATCCATCAATAAAATGCATTTTTCAGCAAATCTGATTTATCACCATTTCAGGAAGATTCACTCTGTTTTACAGGTACAACACCTCAGTTAAGATTTCCCAGCATAATCCATGCTCAGAAGCAAATTCTGTTCAAAATTTATGTTGACTAAAGAATCCCATGAAGACAAAAACAAACAAACAAAAACCAAAACAAAATCCAAACAAAACACACAAACAAACACCCCACCAAAAAAAAACATTTTCTGCTTCCATAAAAACACTGCCTTAACAAAACATTTATTTCCACCCTCCTGTGCACTCCAGTTAAATAACTGTTCTGTAACTGGCTCATTTTGCAGCTCTGTCACTGCCTTCAAATATAAGTTTTTAGGAAACATGCCTGCCTTAGCAGGCAAAAAATGGAAGTTTCAATTCAAAAATGCTTCTCTTAGGGACAGTAGCAAAATTTTACTTTATTTTCACAAATGACAACAATGAAAGAAGTGTTGGTTCCTGCAAGCTCTCAAAAATCTTTTTGACAATGTGAAGAAAAGCTAAAATCACTGTTCAAGCACAATTTGGGGTTTGAAGGATACCTGAACACTTGACTAAAATAAATACTCTCTAATTTAAGAAAAAAATCTACTTTACCGATAAGAAATTTTTAAATGCAATGTACCTTAATAAATAATCTGCATATATAGCTGGTTCTGGCAACACCTGTTCTAGTACAACTTCACCTTCTTCACCTTTTGATTTTAGATATTCACAAAGACATCTCCAATATAACACATTCTCAGCTGTTAAATCGTCCAGTGGAATCAGCTTTCTAAACAAAAATAAACAAAGCAATATGAAGAGATGAATGAAAGAGTCTAAAACAATAAATACACAGAAGTATTAGAAAATAAGAAATAAATTTTAGTTCCTAAAATGCAAATAAAACCCTGTCAAAGGTATTCCCCACAGAAATAGTTACAGACTGAGAAAAATAATTTCCTCTCTCTTGAGGACGCAGAGCTCCACAAGTCATTCACAACATTGCCCTTTTCAGTATTTTGACTCAAGGCTGTTCACACCAGTTTTCAGAAACATTCTGCTCAACCCTTCAGACCTTCTAGAGCAACCCCCGAGGTACTTTATGAAACATTGTATCACTGCACAAGTCTGGAAAACTGAACACCATTAATCCGCAGAAATGCAAAACTGCATGAAAATACTCTTCAGCTTCTGTGAATTGTTTCTTCCATTCTTAATACAAGACCTTGACACAATACTGGAGTAGCAATCATAGCACGACAAACAAAATCTAATACAACTTCGTAAGCTCATTATCCGTCTGCCATCATAGATAGATCATCCATCATGAGACCCCCACTCCTTTTCAGATTCATAGTCTTTTTCATGCCAAGCACAGCAATTAATCTGTGTTTTCAGAAGCAGAGCATTAAGTTGTTCATTACTTCTACCTCAAGACAGAAAAGACAGTATCACTGCAGTGGTACTTTTTACTCTCTTGAATCCCATTTTACCTGTAAACTATCAACAATTTTGGTTTTGCTTTAGATTGCTCACATACAAAGCAAAGAAAAAACCCAGCCGAAAACAGGCAAGGCAACATGTAGAGGAAAACTGATCATTTAACAGCTTCTCCCTAATCTGAGAAGCTTATTTTTCTTTATTTAAATGTAAATTTACCAAACAGAAATCACAGACTTCAAAAAACTAGCCATTTATCATTCTGATACTCCATCATTGATGCTGTACTCAGAAACTTCATATAAAAACAACCCTAGTGTTTTCTATAAATTAAATTAATGTAAGCTTCATTACAAACTCAGTAATTTGACTTACTTTCCAAAATGTCATTAGTCTAACAGATCTGCTACTTAAAAAATTCTCAGATAGTCCAGTTTTTCAGAATGGAAGCTTCATTTTGCTCAGGATCAAAGTCAGACCAATCAGAACTGAATGATTTTGAACTGTGGCAGGAGTCTAATCTCAGACTATAAAATTAAATGACTAATTGTCACTGATTTAAAAGCAATAGCAGAATCTTACTCTGCATTATGGGAGAAAATGCACAGTATCATATCAAGTGCCTTGCATTCTGATTAGTAGCATGACAGATGTTTTGAAATCAGTAGATGCTGCATGCATTGCACTCCAAAGCTATAGACATGGGCCTGTTTGGCTTTAAAAAAACATCAATACAGTGAAATAACTTTATTACAGCCTCTGGAAATATGCCCGTATCTTAAGAGGTTAAAAGGAATTCAGTTTTATATTCTCATACAAAATACTCATCTTTTGGAAATGAAGAATGCTCTGCATACCTGCTGTCAAGGTTTTTACAGTTCTGAACAATGTCATGAAGTGGAGATAATGAAAACATAGCATTTAGTGCTGGGATGGCCACTTCTGGGCAGTTTTCTACATCCAGTCTATGAAGCAATTCTAAAACATCCCCTTCAGTGAATTGTAACCAGGCTTGAAGTAGCTTCTTCTTCATTACCTCCTTAACAGCATCTAATAATACAGGAATTCAAACAATTCAAACAAGTTTGAAACAAAGTTTAAAAAATATCAAATTTTAAACATACTTTCACAAAACATTTTTCTATAGAAGTCTTTTTGCAAAAAAGTTATTACACAGTTAACATTACCTTAAGTAAAGCCCAGTTGAGCAAGAACTACCTAGGGCACATCCTTTTTTTGAGGCAATGTGATTTTTCCCCTCACAGGGAATTAAAAAAAAACCTCTATCCAAAAAAAAAATGCTACATCTAAAGACAGCACCTCAACCAAGAAAACCTACAAACCACAAACTCCTGTAGAACAAACGTTCAAAATCAGAATCACAGAATAGGTAATACTGGGAGGGACCACAGTGGGTCATCTGGTCCAACTTCCTTGCACAAGCAGGGCCATCCGAGACTCCACAACCTGTCTTTTGCAAGTGTTCCAGTGTTTGGTCACTTGCACAGTACAAAAATTCTTCCTCATATTTGGGCAGAACATTCTGTGCATCGGTTTCTGCCCATTGCCTCTTCTCCTATTGCTTGGCAGCACTGAGCAGAGCCTGGCTCCATCCTCCTGACACCCTTCCATCAGACACTGACAGACATTGATGAGGTCTCGTCCCAGTTTTCTCTTCTCAAGGCTGAACAGGCCCAGCTCCCTCAGCCTGTCATTGTAACAGAGATGCTCCACTCCCAAATCTTCTGGGTAAGCTGTGTTATATACTTGCTCTGTTTCAGGAACCGGCCACTTTTGGAGGCAGGATACTACATGTGAACTGACATACAGAATTCTCATGCTATTTCAATCATGTGAATGGATTATGAAGTTTACATGTGATACTTTAACTCCCTACTCACCACTGCCACAAGAAACAGTTCCTGGATCAATAGAATACTATTTAATCAATGAAAAAAGTATGGAAACATCCAGAACATATACATCATTAATGCATTCACCCAGACATAAGCAGGAGTTGAAAGGTTAGGAGTCTGATGGAAGTAACAACATAATAACTAGGGAGCAAAACAATTATTCTCTTAGGCTCTTTCAGGAAACAATATCCAGTGTAAGGGAAACAAAGTCCACACACACTGACAACATTCTTTCCTCTTATATGTAACTCATGATACTAAAAGTAGCCCTTTAAAAGACAGTTAAGAGTTCAAAAAGAACTGTAAAAAGGTCTTGAAAAAGCTGATTTACAGTCCTAAGAATAATAAACCTCTCCAAGAAGGCAAAAAAGCATAAACTAGCAGAATATAGTGGAATGAGAGCTAAACTCACCCTGAAAAGTAGAACTAAGCAGAATGTGGATTATGTATTCTGGGCTTTCTCTAATTATAAGCCTTTGTTCTGAAGTCAATATGGAAAAACATGCAAAATTTCAATGTAGATACCTTGAATGAGCAGGTTCCTCTCTTGTTAGCTCAGGAGTTACCCAAATAAGCAAATTCAATAAAGATATATATATTCAGGGTTTTGCAATATTTGCAATATAGAATAGCCAATTTGGAATACCAACCTATCTTACCTGGCAAAGAACATATGATATCAGTCAAACTACATACCCTGGCAGATGTTTTCCCCTGTGATTCTAGATGTCAAGAAAAAGAAAAGTCCTCAACAACTGTAAAATCATCCTAAGGAAGATACAGACACTAAGAAAGTATCTGTCCTGGATCATAAAAGAAGGCACCTCTTTACATTGAACACATCAATGTCAATGAAAAACATGCCACCTAGAAAGGCTGTACTTTCTCTTTAAGGGAACACAACAAATACCTGTTCCTGTTAAGGGAAGTATCACATGAAACATTAGGGAAAGTAGTTTCCTCCCTGGTCTGGAAAGATTACTAAGACAAATGCATTCACTCTAAGAAGTATCTCTCAAGACCAAGCATTACTGGGGGAGTGGTGGCAGCCAGCAGACAAGCAGCAACTAGTTTGATAAAATGGCAAACTAGAAGAAATAAGAAATTAATTCAGAACACAGGTTTTTCAGTGCTGGACTTCAGAAACAGAACATGGCAAACCTCTGTAGGCTACTACAGACCATGATAGGTGGGGCAAAGTGACTCAAACTTCTTATAAAGAAGGAGGTGGTCTTTTTAAGGGTAGTTCTATACAGCATAAAAAAGGACTCAGCTGGTTATCTCTTCCTTTCCTGTCAAGAATACGATCCCCAGCTAGCCAAAAAGAATAGTAGATCAATAAAAACACACGCATGGATGACACACCTTAAAGAGCTCTAGTTCCCAATGAACACAGTACTTTAGTCTTGTTTTCTAAGTGAATATCCACATAGATCATAATTCTCACAATTCCCAAGCAGCACATCACTCAGCAAGGGAATGTCTCAGAGTAAAATTCAGCTTAGTGCAGACTTTCCAAACAAAGTAGGGGGATTACACACTAGCACTCAGTAAAACTGGTGGCTTCTATTGTGAAATTCATGCATATTATTGCTGCTGTTGGGGGAAATAAAAAAAAACAAAACGGTGTTCTGCATAGGAAGGCCAAAATTGTCTTGCTCAGATGCAGGTGATATTTCCATCTTTTGGCAACACCACCACACACAATTATGCCTACACTCTGAATGGCTCTTTCTATAGAGTGATACAGTACAAAAGACATTAAAAAGAATAAAGCTGTCCCATGGTGAAATGCATAAGGGTCAAAGAATCATTAAAAGAAAATTCAAGCTAGTTAAACAAAAAATAACCAGCTGAGAAGATTTCTCTCTGAAAGCACACAGGAAATACTTTCAAACTGATATTAATGTTCACATTTAAATTCTTTAATACACTTAACTAGATACAAAAATATCTGTAATGAAACATTTCTGAATACTCTAAATTAATTACATTTTTCTACTTCTGTGTTTAACTGCATTATTGCTTTTTTAATTTTAATAGTATTTGGTCCTATTTTAAAGCTGATTGGCTTTCAGGCTTTTTGAAAGTGCAATTTTTATCTGGTTTGTTCACTATTAGGGGCCTGGAAAAACAAAGCAACAAGCAGATTTCATGTGTCTAAACACTCCCTGGTACCTCATTACTTCCTTCAGGCTCCTTATTATTGCCATCACAGCTTCTGCATACATCACCCCAACACATTAGAAAGTATTCTCCCTTGAACATTAGTATTAAGATATTAAGAAACCTATGATTTCTTACCAGATCTGTCATTAAGTCCTTGTTGCAACAATTTAACTCTCTGTGCTATTGTCAGAGCTCTCATGTGAACTTTTTCTGCCAAAACCTTAAAAATAAGTAAAACATTAAAATATATTTCCACATATGATGACAAACAAACCCATTATCTACCTATGGTTTTACACTTTGAGTTTTAACTATCCACAGAAATCCTAAATCAATAGAAGCCTGTAATACCTATACCAACAGCACTGTACCAACACATTAACAAGCAGATCCTTGTGCATGGAAGAAAATGTAAAGTAAAATAAACAATAAAATTAACACATAGCTTAGAAGCTCATCAGCTGTGCTTGTATGCAACACCTGGACATGAAAACTCTCTCTTTAAAGTGCCCAGGGTAATGAATACCTGCAATAAATTACAGAAGTTAGTACTTTCCTCAAAAAGCCTACTAACACAGAGATTCCATTGAAAAAACCAATCTAACCTAAGACTAAAAAAGCAGAAGACGGTTCTGTGTGAAAAATTGAACATTTTGTTTCAAGATCCCGCCTAAGATGTCTGCATAAGAAACAGACACGTTAGCATACTTTACCTCTGCATGTAAACAAGAGGAATGGTTAAAACTTCTCAAAACTGCAATACCAAAATCATGCAATTTTTTTACTACTGCTGGTCCTAACATCCACTATGTAATAACAGAGAAGAAAATTTGTTTCAATCACAAAATGTATAAATAAAAAACAATAGACTGCATGCATAATTTATACTGTTACTACCTGATCTTCAACAGACAAATTCTACCACACAAGTAATTTCTATCAAGCAAGTTCTACAGTCAAGTTCAGGAGTGTTAACTAGAAAACTTGTATTAAATCACTCCCCCTCCAAATTTCAGTAAATGAAAATAAATTATTTAACTGTTCTTAGTGTTAACTGAAATATAATAAAAGATTTAAAGCCTTTTTCCTAAGTTAGCCTTTGAAATTAATGGTAAGTGATCCAATTTACCTCATATGCCAGCTTTCTGACAGCCTCCTTTACATCCATAGTGCGGCCTACAATTATTGGCAAAGTCCTTTCTGATGGAGCAATACATGACAGTACAGCACGTCTCACATCTGAGTTTGAATCATTTTCAAGCAACGTGCTGTAAACTGAAATAAAATAGTCATAAAAATGCTTTCATATGAGTTTGAAACATAGAAAAACAAAAAATACTTTAAAAAACATGCAGCAGCTTTTACCAAAATCCCTCTCTTGCCCTTGCAGAGCTGATAATTTAGGAAACAGTTCAGAGTCACAACCCCAAGATTTTACAGTAACGACATGCTGAGCTATGATGTCAAAAGAAATAATGTTCACAATCATAAATAAGATCTTTAGTTAATAACTCCAAAAATTGCTACTCTAGATCCCACCCACAAATAAACACTTTATCACTTACTAGCGGAACAAAAACATTTCCAAATATTGGTTCTTTAAGACCTCTATTCACTAGTTGTACTTCCTCTTCATTATCTTTGAAGTAGATCCTCAAATTTTCTGATAAATGGAAAATTGCAATCTCCATTAAGCCTACCAAAACTCTTACAGTAAATCCCTCACGCTTTATTATATTCTTGAACCTTATTCAAAATTCAAAGCAACTATAAAATTAGTTTAATCATACATGAATTCATCTTGCTGTGTGAGAAAATGATTTCCTATGAAATTTATGTCCTCCTAAATAAGTAACCTATAAAAAACACATAGAAAATAAAATTTCAAAGAAGCTACCTCAACAACAGAAAACCTCAACTAAGTAATTCTTCACAAAAGGCAATATATAAAGATTAATCAGGGCACTATTTACTGGCTGTGCTGGTGCAAACCTACGCTTTGTCTACCTCGAGGCAAAGGAAGTAGAAGCTTAGTCAAGAATCATACAATACACAAAGAAACCCGCAAACATCATCAAGATACCTGTGCTGCACAGATGCTGATCTCTTCTAGAAAAGTGATCACAATTTGAGACAACAATAGTTTTTCTCTATTACCTCTACTCTTTTCTAAGAGTTTGGTACTAATTCAATTAATAGCACCAAAGGGTCTTTACAGGGTAAGAACTTAACAAACATGTATAATACCTCCACTCTAGTTCACAACACATTTTCAACAAGCCCACTTCTACATTCAGTTCACAGAGCAGCCTGAGCCCAGTATGACTGTCTAGCAGATCCCTCCTAACAGCTGTCTTTTCCCCTTGAATACATATAACATTTGCATCTTCCATCTCCTCTAGCAAAGAGTTTCACAGTTTACGAATTATTACAAGAATACTCTCTAGGATCCATTTACTCAATGCTAAAAAAAAAAAAGCTTTAAAATGCTTTAATGTAATGTAATTTAACAAATGTTCTTAGACAAAAGAGAAAGACCAATACCACTTACTATTAACAACAGGGCAGTTTTCATCCTTAGGATCTTGAAGTCTTGACAGGGCCAAGACAGCTTGAATTCTCACACTTGGAAATTTATCTTTAAGTCTAATCAGCATAGCTTCATTAATTTTATCAAATAAGTCATCATCAATCTCAGCATTCTCTGGCATATTTCCCAAAATCTTATTAACAAGCTGACAGGTTCGAAATCTAACTGCATGGCTGTTTGCATCATGAGACTTAGGGAAAGAAAAAAAAAGGTACTCTTATAATCACACTTTTCTTATTTCCAACATAAGGCTATTAATATGCACATCTAAGTGGCTAATATTCTACAGAATAAATGAAATATGTACTTCCATGTTTCAAAAGCCTTTCCAATTTAATTTTATTTTTAAGATTAAAAAGTCACAGAACTGAAAAGCAATTACAGCCAATTGCCTGGATCAGTGACTCTAGAAAATTGGCAGTGCCTTCACAAAAGAAGCAGCATGCTGACCACTACATGCAGCCTGCAGTGCATTAGTCAACTTACTGCTCTGCCTCCATAAAACATTAGAAGAAAAAAGAGACATTAGCAATTATGATTAGTTATCTTAGGCCTGATCCATAATCTTTCCATGGAAAATCAATAGTTTAGGAAAATGTAATTCTATTTGTGTGTTCATACTATTAGAACTGTTTATCTTTCTATGTAACACTTGCAGTAAGCAGAAAGGAATAATACATATGCCAACCACAGTTGTATAGAAGATCTTTCAATATTTTTGTTATCAAAGGAAGAGTATAAATTAAATTCCACCACACTTCCACATTTTCATGCTTATAAATATACTCATAGCAAAGCCTACAGTGACATATATGACAGCCATATAGAAGAAAATTCAGTTTTTCTCAAAGGCCCACATTTTGAAATCCAGTTGTTGGATTATTGCGTGGGAAGTGCTGGATCTTTTTGTGTTGGGGAAATGGGGATGGTGTTACTTGTCCAGCACTAACTTTGTTTTGCTTTCACTTTTTAAGTTCTAATTTGTAAGTATTGTCACATACCAGCAAGTTTTCCCCACTGCAAAAAGTTTCCATTTTCTATGTTAGACATCTAAGAATAAATGTTAACTGTACCTCAAGCAGAAATTTAAACACATAATTCAGAAATAAATTATCCTCTTCTCCCTCCTCACTACCATCTTCTTTCTCCATCTGATAGAATGAAGTAACAAATCTAGCCGCAAAATTGATCACTTGTTCCACTGCTGGTTCCCGCCTGTAGATTATCATAGCGTACTTGAGGAAGTGAATGAATTTTTCATTAAAGCCTTCTTTATCATCCAACTGGGGAAAAAAAAATCAAACCACAACAAAAGGTAACTATCCGGTTCATCTTTCAAAGCTGTACCACAGAAAAATAAAGTAAGTGAGCTTAAAATTGACAGCTTCCAATTGAATTTAAATTTTTAAAGGCTTACAGCCAGCTGTCGGGACACACCCGCTGTCCGCCCTCCTCAGTGAATATTTTGCTGTAACTCCACAGCAGACACATTACTACCGCGGGATTCCACCCAGCTGACAGATTTCAGGACGACAATCAACACCCAGTCCATTATATCCTGTGTAATGGGTATACATTACACATGTCGGGTAAATAAACACCTTCCCGCGGTATCACCGACACCTTCGAGCAGCTCTCACCGCCGCGTTCGCAAGAGACAACTGTGCAGAACAGTTCAGCGGCATTTGGATGGGATTTTTGGGGAGGGTTGGGGGTTCTTTTTGTTTGTTTGTTTGTTTTAAGTCGCGAGCTCTCCTTAGGCACACTGCTGTTCGTTTTAGGGAAACGCTGCGGAGGCGGCCCCTGCCCCCCGGGAGACCAGCGGAGCAGCCGCTGGGGCCCTCAGCTCCCCCCGCGCCAGGCCGTTCGTGGGCAGCCGTACCTGAGCGTAAGTGCTCTTCAGAGCCACTACGAGCTTCGCGTGGTTCTGGTGAGGCTTCTGGGCCAGCTGAAAGGCTTCCTGCACCTGCAACAGCTTCTTCTTGGCTCCCATGGCCACGGAGCGGTTGCGGGACCGACCCCTCACAGCCCCACGCGCGCGCCAGCAACGGCCACAGCGTCCGCGCGCGCAGCTTCAAACCGAGCGCGGGAGCCGCTCCCGATCTCGCGAGAAAGCCAGGCGGGCGCGCGCTCGTGCCCGCGCGCAGGCGGCGGGGCGGGGCGGGGGCGGG
>WAAE01023740.1:10782-23828 GCA_013400495.1 Nicator chloris
GGGCGGGGTGGGGCGGGCGATGGCAGGCGGCCAATGGCGGCCGTTGGCCGGGAACGCGCGCGGAGCGTCGCCATTTTTACACAATGACAGAATGAAGCGGGTTGGGGGAGTGTTCTGCTGTGTTCAAATCCAAGCTGTGACCGAACACCGCCATGTCAACTAGGCCATGGCACTGAGTGCCACGTCCAGTCATTTCTTGAACACTTCCAGGGATGGTGACTTTACCATCTCTCTGGACAGTCCACTCACCCTTTCTGTGAAGACTCACTCTGTCTAATCATTCATTCTGTGAAGAAATTCTTCCTAATGTCCAACCCTAAGGTGGCGCATTTTAAGGCTATCTGCCTTGGTCCTATACCTGGTTGCCTGTGAGCAAATGCCGACCCCCATCTGGCTATAGCCTCCTTTCAGGTAGTGGAGTGATAAGGGCCCCTTCAGCCTCCTCCGGGGTTTACAAGCCCAACTCCCTCAGCTGCTCCTCCTGGGATTTGTGCTCCAAACCCTCCAGGGAGGGCTGGGGCCGTGCGGGGCTGCCCTGCGGGATTGCCCTGCGGCTGTTCCACGGTGGGAGCCGCTGTTCCAAAGTGCATACCCGGCATCAGCCCTGCTGCGGCTGAAGGGAAGCGCCGCGGCGAGGGTTCCAGAATTATGTTGGCCAAAATAGTTAAATGAGCCTGAAAAACCCGCCCGGAGCGGTTCTCCCATAGTCCTCCCCGGAGGTAAGCACCAGGCGAACTAAGTACAGACGGGTCTCGTAAACCGAAGCATGTGCGGCAGCAACCTGAGAAAGCTCAGCCGCTGTCTAAATAATAAAAGCTCATTGAAACTCCCGCTCTTCTGTGTATCCGCTGCGAGGCGGCTGACAAGGCGGACAGTGCGGATGCAATGCCCATTTGTGCTCCTTCCAGACTGATTCCCTTATTAGTGGAAATTTCCTCCAAGTTTTCAAGCGTTTGTTGTGAACCTAATGCTTTCCCAGAAATCCTTTACTCGAGAAAAGTAAAAGCCCCATTATCTCATTATCTCAGTATCTCATTAAAAACGGGAAAGATAACAAAGCTCAAACCCCAGAGCTGCGTGACTGTTACGGAACGTACAGTGAGCATTTAATGATACAGTTAACGAGAAACAAGGCCGGGGGTGATTAGCTGAGGGGAAACATTCTGAGCATATATCAATTACAGAGTTACAGACAGCATTCAAAGAAGTGAACACAAACTTTGGACTGCAGGAACTTAAGGTGTTTGACGTCCATATGTGCTTGGGCTTTAAGAAAAAAAAGTGCCTGACGGACCTCAAGGGACGACAGCTATTTAGTAAGGACAGGTGACAAACCATCAAAAGACAATAGGTCAAATAGGCACGACCTGTCTTGAAGAAGGGTCATTTTTATCTAAGAAAAAAGAAGAAAAAAAAAAGAAAAACACTAGGGGTCAGTCTTGTTCTAGATCTGAATCTTCCTCGTGTTTTATTTAAGAAGCAGATTTTCATCAATCAAATAATTGGAATTATTTTCTCCTTACAATGGTGTCAGGGATCATGGGATATATATGAGCTGTATGTGAAGAATGGAGGGCAGCAGCTGGAGACAAAGTGTTTTCTTTTATAGATAAAAATAAATTCTAAAATAATTTAAATATGTGGCAAAGGGCTTTTTTTTCTCCTGATATATTATACTACCATGCATTTGTGTATGTTTAAAAAAGATACTTCCATTTTAAAGGTGGATTTTATATTTTTTATTAAGTTCTAAAATATACGTATCAGGCCTAATCACCTTCTGCTCCTAGAGACTAAGAAATTGATTCTATAGGCACAAATACAATAGTAATTAGAATCTTACATGTTATCATTTTTGTAAAAGTTTTCATTTTTTGTTGGAGAAATAGTCACTCTACAAAACCACTATAATCAACAGAAAATCCTCAATGAGTTGAACTTTTTTAAGGTTAAATTTTGTGGGGAAATACAATGTGTAGCAATCTTTCTATTTAATGTATTTATACTGGATAATTACCTTCACATAGATTTTCTTCTGCAATAGAACCCCTGTATGTGGACAAGAAGATGCAAATAGGAAGATGAGCAGATAAACCTTTGTAATTCTTGTGGCATTAAAAACACAGGACATTTATTTTAAGTGAAATCATAATGCAAACTGAATGATTTTTGATTCACATGTTTAGCATCCCAGTTGTGCCTACCTGCATCTCAGATCTTCAGAAGACCTTTCCTGAAGATTATCTTATAGTCCCTTACCATGGATTTCATCTGGGATGTGAGATTTATTTCTTCAGACTACTTTATATATTTCTGCTAGGCTTTGTGCTTACAGATAGAAGTAGAAAATTCTCAGTACAAGATATTTCATGTGTAGGTAAATAACATTCTGAAGTAGGATCACAAATGCTGGCCATGTTTCTGTGATACCAGATACCTTGTTCAACTGATAGAAGTGTTGCTATCATAGTTTTTACAGCTTATTTTTCAGGGCCTTGACTGCACTAATCAGTTTTAATGAGCCCTGACCTGCCTCATCTGAGGCCTGAAGCAACAGCCTTTGCCTGTGGGCCCAGGAATCCATTCTAAATCCATCCTGTACCTTCAGTTCCTTGCTGAGCTAATGCTTGGGGCTCAGTGAGGACCAGCTGCTTCCTGAGGGATGGATATAATGACTGACTTGGAGAGCAAGGATGTAATGAAGGCCCAGAGGTTATAGCCAGTGGGATTTCACAGTTCTATCCAGAAAAGAATGATGAAACTCTGAACCTTGGATGGTGCTCTGGGCCCTGGAGGGTAATGCACTCTATTAATTCCAGCTTTTTTCCTCGTCCTTTGAAGTAGTGACCTTATCTGCCACGATCTACTTCTGACTCACTGTTCTAGATCCTTTCTCTTTTCTTTGTTGGTCCTGTTATGTGAGCAAATAGAGTGCCACGGGGTAAGCCAAACTTGCTGCATGCCAGTTACTATTAGATGTAGGTCATTGGATAAAAAATGTAAGTAGCAAAAAATGGAAGTTGATGTTATCCTGTTAGGTGTTCATGGGCTTTTATATCTGGTGTGTCTGGTTGGTTCCAATTTCCATATTTAAAACATGATCATAGTAATGTTTCATCCATAATCAAGCCATATTTATGCAATAGAATCTGAGCTTATGTCCACCACATTGCTCCAAAACTTGTATATATGTAAGTCAGCTATAAAATTGTATATACATTTTTGAATAGTTACTGTTTTCAGTCAATGACGAAATCTGTAGCTCTTCTGCTGATTTTGGAGTCCTGTCTGTTTTATGAGGTGGAAAGAAATTAAAAATATAAAGTAGTTATATGTAATATTTTTATATGTAATTATGTATAATGTAGGTAATTACCCAAGATGTATCAGTGGCAACACTTTTTATTTGTCATTTTTCTTGCACTCAATCCCTAAACAAGTTTTATTGGAAATGGAATAGTGAGTTAGGTGAGCAGCATAACTTTTATGAGTCTTCTGACTGTTATTTTTATTCTATTTCCCTTTTTTTTTTTCCCTTGTCAAAAAAAGAGAAAATTGTTTCTGGATTCTCTGTTCTGGGGCCAAAAAGCTACTCTAGGACCAAAGTGAATGTACATGGAGATAAAAATGAGGGTAGTGATTTAGGAATTGAATTAGAATCTCACTTAGGGGCGTATCTTCCTTTATCAACACACTAACTTGAGAAGTCTTAAGTCAGTTTTAGTAATACAGCTTTTTCATTTGAAACATAGAATCACAGGAAGGTTTGGGTTGGCAGGGACCTTGAAGATCATCTAATTCCTGCTGCCTCCCCAGCGCCGCCGTGGGCAGGGATGGCACCCACTAGCTCGGGCTGCCCAGGGCCCCATGCCATCAGTTCTGACATAACATGACAGCTAATAACTAACTGTTGTTCCACCATTTTCAAAGGCAAACTTTGGACTGCAAAACAGCAGAAGAATGCAGTCCAGGGAATCAGTTTAACATTGCTGTTGTATATTAAAAAAAAAAAAAAAATCTCACTGAGCACTGGTATTCAAACAAAAAGTGAAAGAATTGGGCTGTATCAATTGTGTTTTAGGAAAGCTGTTTGCAATATGCTAAACAATGGTGCAAATTTATGTATTAAATATTTATTTGCAATGGGAATATATTTTTAATGTCTTGGAATTTGAGGGCATTTTAATAGTAACTAGTAGCTAGTTGGAGATTGGAGAAGTTATATAGTCTGTATGTTCAACAAGCAGGAGGTATCAAAAATGGAAGGCTTATAGTCTTTTGCTCATGTATGTTTTGTTTCTTCTTTACTGGAAAGGAAATTAGTTAATGTATCTGAACAGCAAAGCTACAAACTTGTGTACAGTTAATCAAAAACTTATCAAAATTGTAGTGACATGACCACCTTCTCTCACAATTTACCAAAAACTAATGCAGCAATAATAATTCAGGCAGAAGAGTATGCATTTTCTGGTTAAATTTTTGATTTTTATTTTAAACTTTTGCCATCTACTGCCCCAAGTTCAGACACATTCTGTAATCTACTTGTGTTCCACGTGATTCTCACAAAACTATATTTGTATAGTACACATTTAGAATATGCTTTGTGACATCCTTGTTTTGTCATCTTATTTAAAGGTGATTCCTAGATCAGTTACAAGGAAAAAAAAAAAGCTAAATGCTCATTGAAACATTCTGGCATTATCTGCTGAAATTCTGTTATTGAAACTAAGCTGGGTTTTTTCTGAATAATTAAACTAATGAACTTGAGTCACCTGTGAATTTATGTTCTGTTGTTGCATTTTCTGGTACATGAGATCTGATTGAAACTTTTCCAGGGTTTTGAAGTATTGCCTGAAGAGTCTTGTCTGGACTGAGAATACTTCACCAGTGACAAATTATGTTCTGCTAAAACATCATCTTGTACCAAAGTCTCAAGTTCTTTCCCTTTAATTCCCCAAAATGCATAAACAGCCTGCTTGAAGATATCCCAGTAGTTTATTCCAATGTATCTGAAGATCTGTGCTTCTGTTCTCTGCTCTGCTCTGCCCGTAAAGGTGTCTCAATTCTCTATCCACCCCTGCACCCAGGTCCAGTGTTTAACAGAACAACCATAAATGTTACTGTCCACTTGTGTGATAACACAGGTAACTTCTTGTAAGTATTTGTAAAAGCTTTTGCAATTTTCTTAATTTCTCTTCTATTTGCACTTAGTTTGTTCTATTTTTTTCTGAGGAAACAGTGTTAGGACTTTGCTCCAGCCCTTGCTCTTCTCTTGATTGTCTTAATAAGCTTGTCAATTTAATAAAAATCTTACATATAATTAAATTCCTAGGCTTCTTCTCAAATTGATGACCAGATAGAGAAGGTATTATAAAATATTAACTGAGGTAAACTTACATGTGAGTGTGTGTCTTAGCAGATATCAGGTAATTAGCAGTGGCATGTCCCTATGTCCTAGTCACAGAAAAAGTTCCAGCAGCATCTTGGACACTAGTGCCAGTGAATAAAGAAGCTGTACTTTGTCATTCCTTTGTGCAAGGATCTGTTTCTCGCATTCTCTTATTAATATTCTTTCTGGGCTAAACATCGTTTCCCTGCTTAGCATCTCTCAGCAACTGTGATCATTTTCATTTATACATTTCATTTCTCAGTCTTCATTTCCTCTCATTCCTGGAGTGAAGATTCTTTCTGCCTCTGGAGATTGAGAGTCTCTCCTTTTCTCCTGGCAGTCAAGGATTTCCCTGTCCCAAGGCCTCATCTTCTTATATCTTTACAGTGTTCCTTCTCCCCACTGCCTTGTAGGTGTTCTTCTGCCCTGAACCTTTCCATTTAGGAGTACTATTCTTAGCAGTTCTTTGTCTCTCTTTGCCCTCACCAAGGCTTTTCTGTTTTCCTTCTGCCCTACCATTAACTGACACCAGATAATCCTCCTCCTTATTTCTGATAGTCCTCAAGAAGTTCTTTTTTTAAACCCTAGCAAAGTGGAAGCTTCTCACCCAAGAAGGATGGCAAGTACTGCCAGGTGATCAGACTGGAAAGCTGCCTGCCTTTCCAGTTGGGGCAGCTGGGAAGAAGCAGCCTCAGGGCCCCTCTGGCTGGCTGCAAGTCAGCCGGGCCTGAGGTGGAGCCCTTGGCAGTTCCATGGGGTCTCTTGTGCTGGCTGCAGTGACACATCAAAGGGGTGTTGGGCAGCTCTTGGCTTCCTTTCTCTGTTCTTTCTCCCTTTTCCTCTTTCCTACTTCTCTTACTTCACCCTACTTGGCCTTCTACTTCTTCTCTTAATTCTCTTCTAGACTTGTTTAAACGTGTTCACCAACAGTTTTCTTCTTGCATAACACTTCACTGAAGCATTCTCTTAAAAAATTCTCTCTGTGTATTTTTCTGCCTTTTCTGTCCCATTATTTATTTTACATGTCCAAGCCTGATCTCTTTGAAACAGTGTGCACACATGCACATAAAAAAAAAAAAGAAAAAAGAAGATCTGTAATACTGTCAGTTTTCTTCAGGCACCTTTCCTGTGCATTTAGTGTAACTGAAGGGAACGGAGTCTCCTTGGATAAGGCAGGCAGACTGGATCCTGGACACAGCTCCTGCGCTCAGCTGTGCTCGTGGCCCCCTTGGCTCCCATTCTGCTTTCAACACAGCAGCAAAAACCGAACAAAGGTTTTCTCATCACTTATGGGCCTGTCGTGGTTTAGAGAGGATTGCCAAAAGAACAGAGCTTATGAAAGGTGCCAACACTCTTCTCAAATGACCTCTGCAGTCCTTGGACACTTAAGAAGGCAGCATGATTTAATCTTCAAGGCAATCTCTACTACAACAGATCCCCGGCAATGCCTGTGCTACTGCCTCTGGGCTGGCTCAGCGTCTCCAGTGGGGAATTTGTAGCACCCAGCCGCTGGCGTCTTTTCCTGGCGGAAGCTCAACCATTTGAAGAGAAGGGGAGGGAAAAAATCCCAATCAGGACGTTTCACATGCTGTTATCCGCTTGCTCGCCTGGGTGTTTTGCTGAAGGACTGGGACATCTGCAGAGAAGGGGGAGCGGCGGCGGCTGGACGTGCCCTGTTCGGGGCTGAAGTTCCTCCAGCGCCGGGGGCTGTGAGTGCGCGCAGCCGGGGGCGAGCAGCGGGGCCGGAGCGTACGCAGACAGACGTGATTAAAATTCAAGCCTAATGGCCTCTGGCATAAACAACGTTCATCAGCCCGGGACTTGCAATGGATCTAAAGCCGCTCGCAGCAGCTCGGTAGAGGAATGCAATCGGGAAATGCACATGAAAATGTGCAAGAAAATTGCCCAGCTCACTAAGGTAAGTCTCGCTGTTGCAGTCTTTCCAGGGAGGTGAGGCTGCCCTGGCCGGGGGTGTCAGGGAATTGTCTCCTCTGATGCCCCTGAGAGGAGGGAAGAGAAGCGGGTCCTCTCTTTTTAGGCTGTTGCCGAGAACATCGGTGTGCCCAAACTTCCCTCTACACAGTTCCCCCAGGGACGCTGCAGCCCATCCTTAGGGGTTGCCTTTGTGGCAGACGATGGACGCCTCGCACTGAACTGCTCTAATTACCGTGCGACCATAACGGGAAGAGCTCCAGCTCCGCGAAGACGCGGGGTTTGTCTGGGAGCTGTTGAGAGGGATTGACAGTATCCGCTTTTCTTCTAGAATTACGAAGACCGCAAGTAATTTGCATTTTATAGGTTCTCAAGTAATATTGTTGCAAAGCTGCAGCCGACGTGTGGTACTACAGTGCAATAGTACTCTGACTCGCAGCTAATTGTTCCTGATGTGCATAAGAAGAGCTACTTTAAATGACGTTTGTAAAAGGAGTTGGAGAAGAGACAGGACTGAATAACGTGGGGTATTGTACTTAAAACTTTTAGTCAATACTGAACTACTCGATATTTTCCACACCATGTTAAGAAATAAGATAAAATAGGTATGAAATTGTAGTTATCTATTAACCTTTCTTATGCTGCATCTTTGTCCGTGAGAAAAACCTATTTACTACCCTTGTTTACTAATACAGCTTTTACATGTTCTGTAACCTTTCTGCAGTTGATAGAGACTTACTAGCAATGAAAAAACCTTGACTAAAAATACAAGTCGAAGAATAACAAGTCGTTTAGATGTTGAAGTTAGAATGGCTTAGTAGAGTAATGCCAACAGCAAGCATGTAAGAAGCAAAATCTGATCAGATCAGCTGAAAAATGGCTATATGGGAAATTTGTTATAATAAATTTTGGCTTAGGAATTTTGAGAGCTCCCTTTTAAAGCACTGTTTTCTTGGTTATATTACAGTCAGAATGATTATAATAAAATCCCTCCTAAATTTAAGTGGTCCATAGTACTTTCCTTTTTGTTTCTAACCCTGTATGCAATACTGCTGTATGTTGTTGCACAGCTGCAACTTCCTTTCTCAGTGACTTTATGTTTTCATTGATGAGATGGAAACAAAACGTGTAAATTAGGTATAAGATACAGATTTTGACTTCGTTCTCTGTTACATAGTCACTAGGGGCCTCCTCCTGCTCTCAAAGGCAAAGAAGAAGTGTGTAAATGCATCAACAGGAACCAAACTGGGTGAGGTAATGAGTTTCTATCCTTGCGTGTAGTGCTGATTATGTCTTCAGGTGTTAGTTAGGGGAATACAGGGATCCAGGGAATTTCAAGAGGTAATTTGGACAGAGACTCTGAGAGCTGCTCCCATTCTACTCCTATTTTTGTTTTTAAAAAGGTAAAATCTAGGAAGTTTTCATACCTTCAGTCATGCATTTCTTCCGTTCTGTACATTTTTGGCTGTAGCTGCAGAAAATGCAAACCTTTAGCAATGTTTTGTTTCCTTTGGGGCACAGACTAGTAGTTTTTTGTAGCTCACTTCTCTTGAAATGGGTGTATTTGTATTGTATTTGATTGTAGCAGAATGCATGACTTTGTAGTAGTTGTTAAGTAATACCAATAATGGGTTCATCTGACTCTGTATTGTGAATCTGGGAGCCTTGTTGTAAGAAGCACATTTTAAATTGCAGTATTACTGGTCAAGTATTCTGACAAGAACTTTCTGTATATATGTTGGATACTGTGAGTTGTAAGAGAGAAGAGTGCTGATGCAAGGAAAAGTTAATTGCTGGTAAAAAGCACTTACAAACCCTTTTTTCCCTTTAGGGGAAAGAAATGTCAAAGGGAAGCACGTGTGTTCCTCTTCCAGAAGCAGCAGCATAGGCAGATGTTCCTTAATGACTCTGTGTGGAGCAGTTCAAAATGTTACACATTCTGACTGCCTATCACCAGCAGTCACTTGGAGGTTTAGCCCCTCAGCTCAGTCAGCAAGGTAGAAAATATGACCATTATTTAATAAGCTTCGGTGGAAAATCAGCCAGAAAAGCAAAACCCTCTTTCCTTCATTGTTCAAGGGAGGTATGGCTGACTTCTGCAAAAAACTGTATGCTCATATTTAGTTCTGTTAGCTTCACACTTGTGGGTGGAAATTTACTGAAGAATTAACAAGTTACCTGGCATGTGTGTGAGGGCATAGACTCTTTACACCACTTCAGTGTCTTGTAGCAGGACTGTATATTAGATCTTTTGCCTTTCCTGCTTTATTTGCCATAAAGCTATCAGGCATTTCTTGGTTTTAGAGATGAAATATGATTCAAATTTTAATGGCTTATTCTGGGAGCACCTAACAGCTGGGTAACTCTAACAGAGCACTTCTGTGTCCTACTCATGTTCCTGTTGAAAATGTTGCCTTTTTCACATAGTTTAAGTTTATTGACCTTGTTTGCTGTGATGTGTTAACAGGACTCAGTAAGCAATGCTTACAGTGGTTAAGCTGTTGTGCAGTTAGTTATTATGCTACCAGAGCTCTCCTGTGTGCTTGAGGCTTTTTGATCTGAGCCCTCTAGAGATGTATTCAATATTCTACAAAAATGAAGAACAATAGAATAGAATGAAAACTAGGATCATGCTTTTGGAGCAACACTTTTTTTTTCTTTGGGCAAGGAATATAAAATAATTATTTCCATGCAGGCAAATAGAGAAAATCTATTTATAAAACTGCTTAAATTATGTGCTAACAAGACCAAAAAAATCAGCCATCCATATCCCCAAGTACCTTCTAATGTATTTGTTTCCATGATTTGGATTTCAGGATTCCTAAGCTACCATTATTTTGGCCTATGAGCTGACAAGAATGTGCAGGCCAAGATTTCTTAACTTGTCATTACTATGTTTTTCCTTACAGAAAGTTCCTCCCTAAAAAGGAACTCCTGGATTATTAAATGCATGTGCAATGTCATAAAATTGTGTTGATCAGCTAGTCAAAAGCAATAAAGCCATACTTCTATTAGAAAAAAAGCCTGGTATCTTATTTGGATAGCTAGAAATTAAATTAATTCAAGGGATAAGAATAGCATCTGTGTATGGAATTACTTCCTTACCGTACAAATTTGGTAAGGAAGTAATTATATCAAGTTTGCAGAAAATCTGATGATATTAGTAACTGACAACTCAAGACTACTTTATAATGGAGAGTAGATAACAAATTCAAGTCTCATTATCAATGAATCCTAGTTAATGTTGTGCACATTATTAATATGCAAATTACAGTCAATAGGCAATAAAATATCTAATGATCCATTAATTGCACAAAAGAAAATTGCAGACTTATAGCTTGTTCATGTTCTGTCTTTTTTTTAAATGGTAATAGTTAAAAGTACCTTTTTCAGTGACACTATAATAGTACCTTTCTCCTAATATTTCCTTTAACCAATATGTACATGTTAATGTCTTACAATTGTGAAAATTAGAAGTCAGTGCCAAGTCAGTTGAAGACACTCATGTAAATATTTTGAGCTATTTTAGGCTTTTGAATACTCCAGCACTGAATATTGTATATATTTTCCATAAAGTATCGTGTTCCCCCCCTCCCAACCCCCAGCAGTCACGTCCTCATTAGTTAAAAGATTTTCTGTGTTTTATTAAAACAGCTGTAACACTGAGGTAGAACTCCCCCTGTTGCCACCTCTACAGTCATAGCTTAAACACTCTCACTGTTTTTCCTGCCTGTACACAACCAGACTGTCTTTAGTCTGGTTCTGAAAACTACTTAACCTGTGTTTTGAAGTAGGAACAGATAGGCATGTGAGTTTTGGGGGCATTTTTTGGCTTGTGCTTAAAGCTGGCAGGAAGTCTGTGAGTGTAGTTAGTGCACTAACAAGTCTGAGTTAATTTATCCAACCCCCCAGTGGGGGACAATAAGTCAAACTTCGCTGTGCTAGTTCAAACTTGGCATTTTACTGAATGTGTATTCATTTGTCTTCCAAAGCTTGGAGACAGCAGAATGCACACAACTCTATTACTGAGGAAATATTGCCTTTATTTCATAAAGAAACTACAAACTGACTGTCTGCTTTCAAATAGGGATTCTTTTATTTTTTTCTTAAGTTAATGACCTGAGTGAAATTTTTCTGAAGGAAGATTATATGTTTTTAATGTGGCTGTCATTCAGAACTTTGTCTGACTTGGATTTTAGGCACTTAAAATAAACACAGTTTTAACTTAGAACAGGTTACTACCAGAGAAGTCTTCTCTTTTAATTATCTTTGGAAGCTACAGCATCTGGCTGTGACTATGCACCAACTGGTTGTAACTATGTAACCCTCTTAGAGGGTTATGGAGGAGCTACCTTTAAATGTTGATATGAGCCTGCAGTTGATTATTTTACTTTTTTTCATTCAGCAAGAGAAAACTACTAGAATTTGGTAACAAAGCTGTTAGGAACTATAGCTAGTACTTTGACATGTTTTACAATGTTGAAATGTTTTTACTAAGATAATGATATGCCTTAGTCTTTAATAAAAATAATGAATTTTCTGTAGACTACAGGACATTGCAATGCAACTTGGTGCATTGCCACTACACTCTTTGCAGACTGTTTCCACTTTTTCTGATGATAAATGATGGTTAAACTTCCTTGGGTTTGTGATATTCATGCAATCCTAGAAGGTGTCCAGCATATGCTTAATAAGAATATCTTCCTGAAATGGGAATGTGAGTAGTGCCTTTATTCAATCTAGCTCCATTTTACTGTTACAAATGTTTGTGTAAAAATGTCCTGGGTACACAAGTAATAGTAGAGTATTATGATTTATGTTGTTATGTAACCCTTTAGTTTCATAACACTGTGTTGACTTGGGGTCCAGTGACACTGCTTTGAAAAAGAGGAGAGAAACTGAAAGAAAAATATCTTTTAAAAAACACCATGCTGAGGTCTGTCTGGCACGATAGCCTGATTCTGATGGTGTCCAGAGAGTTACAGGAGTATGACATCTGGTGTTCTTCTCCAAAGTTTCATTGCCTTCATTGATCCAGAGATTGAGCCATTGATCCTTCATTGATCCAATGAGATTTTCCAGAGATTGGCAGAGTATCTTAATACTTCCTTGCCCTAACTGGATTTTTTTTTTAAATGCAATACATTTTACAATAATTTCTTGAATCCCTGTGATCTTTTAGTTGAATTTGCTTACAGCAGCAGGAACTTAAAATTTGGTGCCTGTTGTAGCAGAAACTGGTATTATAAATTCATAGATACCTGAGGGTTCCGATGGTTTCTTTTCTTAATTAGCAAAGTACCTAGAATATATAAAGAAATCTTTGAAATTTTAAAAAATCCTCTCTGAGAATGCAAACTACAGGAGAGTAAGAATCTGTATAATGCTTTAGTTTGGATTACAAAGAAACAGGACTAATTTTATCTATGCTTATCACAGATATACATGAAGGGCAAAACTTGCAATAAATATTGTGTTTTAAATAAATTATAATATGTGTCTCTACAAAACCATGTATTTATTTGGGAAAAGTCTCTTCCACCTCAACCTGTAATTAAATCAACAGTTCTACAACTTATATTTGCAAGACTTCCAAATTCTACTATATTTAAAGTAAATACTTGGAAAGATAGGAATCACGTGAGAGGTTACTTGACAAGTCTCTTTGGATAGTGTATTTAGTGTAAAATTTGACAATGTTGCTATATTGTAATCTGCAAATGAG
>WAAE01023741.1:0-34212 GCA_013400495.1 Nicator chloris
CTTTTAGCCAAGCAATGGGGAAATTGTGTTTATAATGCAAAAAAGTAGCAGCTCTTCATATCTGAGGGTACTTTAGCAACATTTTGGGTATCATAGTTTTTCTTGTCTCTTTATGCATCAGGGATGACACCTTTTAAAAACAAAAAATACCAAAAAATTCAACCTCCAAATACACACTTCTGAAGTACATGTCTGGCTACATAAGGAATGACAGTAGCCTGTAAATTATTTTATTTTCGGGGATATAGCATCTTCTGCTGTATCAAGCCCAAGATATAATTATGTTAGGATTGTATTGGTTAAATAAATGTCACAAAAGTTGTGAGCAATGCTGCAATGTTATTTTCAGTTTCAAATGCTCCTGACAACCAAGCTGAAAGATTATTACTGTCTTTAGCCGTTGGTCTTACTTCCTGGTGCTTCTCCTCTTTCCATAAAAGTTGGTGTATGTTGTTGAGGGGGTTATTTTTGTGTGCACAGGAGGACTTCAGGAAGAATGGGATAGCGCTAAACCTTTTTGGCATTAAGATGGGGCTGACACCTAAAGTAAGTCCATCATATTGTTGTAATGGAAGAACTGCAGAAGTATATAATTATTTCATGTAAATACCAGTTCTTATGTACTTCTTTCCTTTCCAGTTGTTCCTTTTCATAGGGTGGTTTAAGAATAGGTTACCTCCACTGAGTTTCAGTAACATAAACTACTGATGTGTCAGCTGGTAATATATCCCAGCTTTACGTGAGGCAACTATCTTCTCAAATGTCAGAACTGTTTGTGAATACAGAATAGCTGATAAAACAGCCTATAACTTATGTTCTAAAGCTACCTTAGTTTTGCGAGTATTTTTAATAGAGAGTTGAAATTTAAATTTTCCTAAAAACACATGAAGAGCAGCTGTGTGCTCCCTTTAATGTAAGGACATCCAGTAGCTACTCAGTTTTTTCCCTTTTTCAATATTACCCATTCTTCCTCACAAAAGTATCTCTTTCAATAGTACAAAGCAGTCGTCTTTATATGTAACCCAAAGAACACACTTGACAGATACTGGAATGTTAATACTGAAGACCTGCAGGTCCAATTTTAAGCCCACTGTAACAGTTATCGAGTGGCCATAAAAAAAGGAAGTCCCCTAACTCTGGTGGTCAGTAGTAGATAAAATGTGACTATTTATACAGCATCTTGTTAATCAAATATATTAAATTTAAAATAAATATGTGAATTATAAAAGACAACTGTGCATGTGTTGTTCAAGTGAGAAAATGTATTGTACTACCTCTTTTTCTTCTGTTCGCCTTTGGTTTTAGGCTAGCACAGTTTTTCATACTTTGATATATTTTTTTTCCACCCCATATTTTCTTTGAATATATACCAATCAGCACAGAACATAACCTTCTACATAGTACAGCATAATCAGAGTCAAAAGACCTATTTTTCTGTTTGCAGGCCAGTTCATTCCTGCATTCTGAGTAATGATTTCCTACACTTTGGGCTGATTCAGCTGCAGATTGGAACCTGTACTGGAATTAACATCTCGGTACAACTTACCTCTTAATAACATTACACTTTTAGCTTCCTTTGTCAGTAAAACCTGTTGTCTGTGTAGTATTTTAACTGTTATATCCATCACTGGATAGCCTGTGCAATAGTTGTGCAACACAATTGAATTACCAAGCCAGACAGGTTTTTGACTACCAGACCAATTCTTATGATCTAACCCTACCAGAGATACGAAGTCAAGCATTTTTGCTAAAGCTGTATTGTATCTTTATGACTTTTGGGAACAATGAATGTACACAGGAGCACCATTTCCTCTCTTTCTGTACCCAAGCTAAATGTGTTATCTCACTGGTGCATGTTTTGAAAAATGTCCCCACAGTGGTATTGAAGGGTAAAAAATGGTTCCTGTCTCTAAAAGAATGGCTTGTGTTTGCTGAATACTGGCACTATCTCTACTGTTGGTTTCCTTAGCACAGAAATTACCTTGATGTGTTTGACAGATAATCAAACCAGAGTGGAAAATGGGCGCAGCTACAGCTGCCACTTTTTAGGATAGAAAAGATTTTAACAGCCAAATTACAGCAGGACTTCCTTACAAGTGAGTTCACAGTTTACACTTCTCATGTATGAAGTTTTTAGATGAAAAGTTAAGCTCAGCTTCAACAGTGTGCTCATAACACAGTCCCTTTGTTAGTTCTTGGACCGTGTTTCTTCTTCTAGGAGTGTGTTAGGTTACATTGAACCTAATTATAAATGCTCCTGTATATCAGCCTGAAATATGGAAAATATTTGTGTGAATCTGCATTTTCAGATTGTTAAGCTTTGAAGGGAAAGTAATAAAAATGTTAAAGGGTTGCAGCTGCTGGAGATGGTTCCTAGCCATAGTTCTCCCGTTACTCAGCATGAGGTTTAAATTGTAATGACAAGCTGCATCCTCCCCATAATCTGTTAGTGTAGACAAAATATACCTCTGAGTATTTTCATGCTAGAACCCAAACTGATGCTGGTTTCTGTGTGTTGTTGTTGTTATTCCCCCATCCTGTCCCCTCCATCACCTGCCTCCCCCCATTTTTGTTTTAATAATTCTTAATTATTAAAATAATTCTTGTCTTACATCAGTAAGAACCCTTGCAGCAATTAAAACACTCCACTTTTTTTTTTTTCTTTTTTTCACAATACAAGGGACTGTTCAGCCTCAGAAAACCTAAAGCTTGTCTAAATGTATTTGTATTGATAAAGCCTGGAGGCTGTCTGTGTTGAATACATAGCCGTTTTTGTTAAAAGAGCAACTATTCTCCCTTTCCTTCACATTCTTGCCTTGACATATACATACATTTTTAACATTTCTAAAAATAAGCAAACATTTCTCCAGAGGATATTTAAGTTAGAATTGCTATTATATTCTGAGTATTTTTTTCTCAGTACAGTTTTTAATTAATTCACTGGCAGATTAAGTTAGGTTTTGGGGTTTTTTTTCATTTTTAGCAACTCAGTAGTTGATAAGTTTGATGGAAAACTTTAAATTGTATTAGGAATTTTGTCAAGAGTAGAATTCCAGATGTCTATGATTACTATCACATTTTAGATAAGTTGGTATGTATATTTTAGTTTCTTAAATAGTAACTGTCAGAAGTAGTTAAGAAAATCACTAATTTTCAACAGGTACTATATCAGTAAAATACACATGTTGTGCTTGTAGGAAGCAAATGAAATGTCTTTAAGAGCTACCTGGCAGATCTGTCCTGCCAGCTGCTGGGAGCCAGATGCAGAAGCAGATATCCAATTTGGCTGCCCAGGAGCTAGAGAGATATAAATATATGTCATACATTCCCATTTTAATAAATTAACAAATTACGGAAAAAAATTCATCCTGGCTTTTACTGTATAAATGTCAAAGTTTAGAGGTAAATATATCTAAATGTACACAAATAAAAAATACATCTATACATAGAGAGCTGCTGACATGGAACTCAGTGAGAGGAGCCCCTGCCATTTGGTACAGTATGATAGCAACTGTCTCCCTTTTGATAGAGCTCTGACATAATTCTGAAGCAATAGTATTGAGTTAGAAGCTAGATCTTCTTCATTGGAAAGTAGAGTTCATGGAAATGAGTAGTTGTGTACCCCAAATATACAGACATTTTCTGGCATTGCTTTTGAATTTTAACTTGGAAAAATAGCTCAACCTTTTAAAGTTGTGCTTAGTTCTGATTAATTTTCATTTCAAATATTCCTGTACCTTCATTCAGTGGAATGTTTTGTGTATTTCTGGAGAACTGCACAGTCTGTTTCTCAAAGAGCAGGTCACTGGTAGGATTGTGAAGGGGCTGATCTGCTTTTGCTCAGGAATGACTTGAGACAGAAGGGAGCTCGTTATTCTTCCATACCTGAGATAAATAGAACTCTTTCTTTCAAACAAAAATTGATTTTATTCATCTGCTTTCCATTTACTCCTTTTATTAATATCAGGAGGGACAAAATCAAGAATTTTAAAACTTATAGAAAACATCACTTAATCTTGGTTCTTTACCTGTGGTCATTTTATTTCCATTTACTTTGTATACTGTGTTTTAAAACACTGCCTGAATTTAAATGCTCTTGCATTCTTAGTGGTAGGCATAACTCAGTAGGGTTCATTTCATGTACAAAACTTCAAGGCTTGAACAGTATTTCTCTACCTTTGGAGAACATCCCCTTCCAAGTGAGGTAGTTTGGATAGGTGGTCTTCCATATGAACTTTTGTGTCTGAAGGTACACACACTTGATGATTAAACTGCAAACAGTAAGATACTTCCCAGAAGAGACACACTGTTTCTCTAAATAAGCTTTGTAATGTAAGATAAAAGTAAAGCTGGTACATATCTTAATACTGGGAATATATGAATGAGCCTAGGAGAGAAGTTAAGTATGAAGGATTTATTGCATTCCTGGAAATGCCATCTGCTATAATATTCTCTGCAATCCAGTAGCCAGGTCTTGTTGAGGCTTTGAGAAATGTGCAGCCACTACCTGTGTTCCCTCCTCGACTCCACTGTGTTCAGGCACTTGGAGTTACAGTTCCTGATGGGGGCTGTTACCAGTTTAATTCTCAGTCACAGAGTGCTCTGTTTTCAAAACAATGTGATACAAAGTGGTTATCAGGAAGAAAAAGCATTATGAAAATGGGATAAAAATATAAACCAGCCTATTGTAATTTAAACCAGGTACATACCTCAAAATACAATTTCTCAAGTAGCTTTTAAACTATGGTGTATGTATTGGCACCCACAGTTGTCCACCTAGAAACCTAATGTCTCATGTCTCTAGTCTTTGCTTTTAAGATCTGTTTTCAAATGTTTCTTGCTATCCCGTAGCCCTGAAAGTCATCACATCACTGAGCACGTTCTGAGTGCCTGGTACTAAACCTGTGCATGAAGCTGCTCTTACAGTCAACATGTGTCAGAAACCTCTACTGTAACTACTGTCTGCTTTCATTAACATCTTACTGCCTTACTGCTTTTTTGAACTGTATTAGCATACCTGTTAGATCATCTGAAAATGTATTTTAACATCTTGGTTAAGAATATCTGGTATTGGAAAAACATCACAAATTCTAAAGCAGCACTTTTGAACATTTATGTAGTACTAGGGCTGCTTTTCAGTGAGTTGATAAAATGTCTCAGTATACATTTTACCCTAGCTATGATTTTTTTAAATTACTCACTCTTACCATTTACTGATCGAATTTGCGAAAAAATTACTTTTAAATGCTCATTCTTATTTTGTCATAATTAATTATTTGGGAAAAAAAAATCCACATAAGAAAATAAGTTTATGCTCTGTTGTTTAGACAAGCTCGATGTGTTCCCTGAAAGCATGTGTGCCATTTAAAATTAAAAAACATATTTCAGCTAATCGGAAAGAGGATGTAATTACAATTAAATTAGTTTTTCTTGTAATCTCATCCAAAAACTAACTCTTTTAATTCCCTTCTTTGTTTCCCTACTAATGAGGGCTAATGCCCTTTGATAATTTTGGCAGCTGGGCTCTCCCTGTCTTTGTCACATCAGTGTTATCTTTCAGGGACTTACCTATGTAGAACTTCCACCACTGATGGTGTCATGCCAAAGAAACACTGGTGAATTGATATTCTTTCCTCTCCTTTTCTTCTTCATAATGACACATCTCTAGGATACCTCTCCTCAAGAAAATAATACAGCAGTGTCTGATGTTAAAAGAATAGCTCTGAGGTAGAGAACATTCCTTTGCAGACAAGGATTGTGCACTTTTATAACTGGCATGAAAATTTGCTCTAAGATGGTCTTTGTGGATTTTGCCCCGTGGACTGATGGTTGTGTTTGCATGTTATTTTTTTAAGCAAACAAACACTTGATTTATGTGGATTCTAAGCTGACCAAAAGCTGTTCAACCAGAATCAATACTGTCCTGGGCTATTAAATCCTGATTTCCAGTTATGCATATTCCTGCACCCTCAAGTCAATCTTAGTGTGAGAGCGGAGCAAGCTCGTTTTTGCCTGTCACCCGTTTGTAGATATACTCTGAATCTGGTCTCTGCTTCTGCCTGGCGGGGTCAGCAGCAGTGCAGCGGCAGCGCTGCAGTGCTGCACTTGCATTGACAGGGCCATAGATGGGCATTTGTGGGATGCTGCTGGCCGGGCGCAGCACCACGTGATTTGGCAAATGCAAATAAAAAGGTCTCAAGACATGACACTCCTACTTGCTTTCAGCACATGTTGGATAAACATAGGAGTGTTGGAGACAGCTAAGTTTCTTCTATATTCAACACCTCATTTGCAGTGCTAAATTTTCCCCTTTTTTGTTTTTTTACTTTAGTCTGTCTGTAATAAATAAAAGGTTATGATGAAAAATAAAATAACTATTATTTGTTAATAATTTTAGAGATATTGGACAGTAGATCTGCAAATATTCAGGCCAAAGATGCAGAATGAGGTGAAAGAAGTAAATTTACAGGGTTTTCACTGTCCAGTCAGAGGTGACCTGAGCTGTTTCTGCCATCAACTAAGAAAGTCGAATGCTGATGGGAACTAAAATTGTGTTGTTTTAACCGATTTAAATAAAGGTGACTGTTAAGTAATTTCACAAAAATAGAAGAATAAATTTCAGCCTGCATCCTGTGGAGTGAAAAGTTGAACTGATAGGGATTTAGAGTCTCTATTGTCAACATTAAAAAATGAAGTTAAAAATTTACAAAATGAACTGTAACATTTAGATGTTCTTGTTGCTAATTTAACTAAAAAAGAAAAAGTTAATCTCCTTTTAAATACTGAAATTTGTAGTTAGTGAATTAAATCCATTGCTAGAATTAAACCATCTTTACAACAACAAAACCAAAGAAAGGCCTCTGTTTAGTATAAGTGACTGATTTTTCAGTTTTTGGCCCTGAAACAGCTTGCTCCCCTTTTTCTTATCTAAGCAATTGCCTTTGGCCTGAGATCATAAGCAGAATTATTGTCAGAAAACATTTTCTGGGAAATGTAGATGGTTGGAATATCAAAATTAATCCTCAAGTGGAAAATATGATGTTATTACCATTTCTAATTTTGTTGCTATCAACAAAAGTATATTGTTGTGCCAGAATCATACATTCATATGCCATGCATTAGGCAGACTGCTTCTAAAATTTCTGCTTAGATGACCTAAATTATATATAAACAATGACATAGTTGTATACAGTAATGTATTTATATAGTAAATATACAGAAAAGGTATATGTGCATGTGCTGAAACTTTGTGAATTTCAGCAGTATTGAGATAAAGTTACGTTTTCCAGCTGAAAAACAACAATTTTTAAGCAAGTCAGTCTGATGTATTGTCACGTGATAGACCACACTGTTAATTTTGAGCTTAATGTCTTTCAAACAACTGTATTGAGACAAAAAATCCTCAGTTCTGATTTGCTTCACTGCTGAACATTTTACTTTTTTCTTTCTTTCTTTTTCCTTGATTAAGAGTTTTGAGTGCTCTTGCATATTAACTTTTTTAGTCTCTCTTCTTCCAGTGAATTTCTGCATTTCTAAATGAAATTCTTACTTCTATTTGAGCTGGTAGTACTGCAATGCCTCAAAACCATATTAAGTGTCTACTAAGATTTGTCTCAGGACATACAATTGGAAATAAAACTGGGGAGAAGAAGTGTGACTGAAGCCCTGGGGAAGCCCAGTTCACAGCTTCCCTAGGTTACAGGTGTTTCTCAGAAGTCTTTGCTCATCTACATACGTGGGTGGTTCAAACAGAGAAGTTGGTCCCTTGTCTCCAAGTACCTCATTTAAAGTATGGCTATAATTAGGTCTGTCTGATTGGCCCATAGGGGCTACAGCAGAAATTCAGCTAGGACTGAAGTTGTTACTGCGTAAATATTTCAGCCTTATTATTGAAACAGGGCCATTGAATAGAAAGCACAGGAAACAAAGAGAAACCTTGTTAAGAATTTGAGTACTTTTACCTTTATTCCATTATCCGGATTGTTCCTTTAAAATATCCTCAGTGCTTCAAATTGCCATATGATTTACCATTTTGAAGATGGTTCTGTTAAATTCTGCTATGCATACCCTTTTTCCTTCATCTTGAGGACAAAAAAATGGACTTTTGTAGCAATGTGTTAACTCTGAAGAAATGGGGGTATTCAACATATGTAAATGCTTTGAACTTACTTCCTCTTTCAATTTTCCTGGACCATAGATCTGTGGAACTTTTACCTCCTCCCCAGCCAGCACTGCATGTCTGATCATCTTTTTGTCTATTTTTCCTTCCCACAGGGACCCCAAAAAAATACAGCAGCTGCAGAACCAAATTCGACTGGAGCAAGAAAGCGGACAGTGGTATCGTCACCAACAGCAACCTGATCATCATCAGCACTCTCCCTCTTCTCCTTCCTTTCCTCCTCCCCCCTCCTTCCAGGAGCTTGAGTCCAGCCAGTCTGCCACCTCTCCTGTGCCAATGAGTATTCTTAACTCTCATACTTCCCCAACCATGCAGTCTTCCAGCTCCTTCAACTATGCTCGGCCTAAGCAGTTCATTGCTGCCCAGAACATCAGCCCTGCTTCAGGTTATGTGACTCCATCTTCTGGGTCATCTACATCTAGCCTTCCTTCTCCTATGTCTCCAACTGCTTCTCAGAAACAGTTTGGGAGAGTGCCAGTTCCTCCCTTCTCTCAGCAGTTTGCTCCAGAGGGGGAATATGCCTGGTCTCCTTCTTCTCCATCCCCTCCACCCCCACCTCCACCTGTCTTTAGTCCAACAGCGACATATCCAGTGTGTGATTCCTTTCCACTTCCACCTCCTCCACCTCCTCCTCTTCCTTCACTTTCTTCACCTTCCCACAGCCTGTCTCCAACTCCAAGATTTCCTAATTCCAGCCAGTCTCCAGCAGCTTTTCTCAGCTCCATGCTGCCGTCCCAGCCACCACCCATTTCTGTCAACGCATTAGGCCTTCCGAAAGGAGTGACGCCTCCGTAAGTATCAGCTGATGAGCTCCTTGATGTACTGAAGATTGTAATGAAGATTATTGCACTTGCTTCATTTATACTTTTCCAGGGTCCTTTGCTGCTAGCTGTTATCTGAGAGGGAGAGATGTGTGAAGAAATTGCAAATGCTTCTGTGCTAGAGAGATGAGATAGTTTTTTAACCCTCACAGAAGTGAGATTCTGAAAGAGCCCTGCAGTAGGAACACAAAAGATGAGAAGCTAAAGCTTTAAACTGGAGTTTGAGAAAATATGAAAGCAGCAGCAAAAGACTCTGCAGGCCCAGGGCTGTGGAAGAGATCCAAGAAAACCGTTCTCATGGCCCAGTTCTTTTAAAGTCACATATTCAGTGATATTTGCAGTTTGTGTTCCTATTACCTCTGCAGGTAGAGAAAGATCAAGTAAAGCAAGTACCTTTCAGAAGTTCCTATAGCTTTGTGATACTGAAAATACAAGATATTAAGGTATACATCTAATAACAAAGTGGTCATAACAATTCATTGGCTTTGGCTAGAGACTTTGTTCTGAGGAAGTTTGGGAAAGTTTTTAGGGAGGGATTTACAATAGCAGTGCATACAAACAAACAGAATCCCTATCCGTAACAACTCTGCACATTTATTTTCCCCCTTTTGTCTTCTCTATAGGCCAAAATAGTATTTTGGAGCATGTCAGCTCCCATGATAGATCAGTGTCTTTCCACTGGCACTAGACTCTCATTCCATCCTTAGAGAACAAAGAGACATGCTGAAGAACAAAAATGAGAATAGCTGTATCCAAGGCTTATTTATAACTTTGCCCAGAAGTTTGTCTAAACATATCTACAGTATCTAGGTGACTTGCTCAGCTACATAATGTTGCAGTGGGAACTTCTGTTATTTCAGTCCAAGATATGAAAAGGAAGAGGAGGAAGAAAGAGGACAGATATCAAAGTAATAAGTCTTGTATATGCTTTAAAAAGCATTTCTTTATCTTGATTTGTGTCATATAGCTCATTATGGAGTCTGGCCATGAAACTTTTAGGGGAAAAATTAGTAAATAGTGCAGTTTGCCCTAGCAGTCATAATAGTTGTGATTTTCTGTCTTACTGTGTCCTTTGCACTGGCTGAGTTTCACTATTGATACCAAGCACTGAAAATTGCATGATTAGTCTACTAACAGCTCGACCAGTAAGCACAGCCCACTGAAGCCTGCTATTACCCTTGATTTTCCAAGAAAAGGCTCTAGTCCAGCTATACAGTTCTGACAAGAACTGGATTCTTCTTTGAGTTCACCTCTGTGTGCTGTGAGGGTAATAGCAGCAGCTTGAGCCTCTGCTGTGTCCCTCTTTCCCTGTTATGCTGTGCTTATGGATACATGTTCTCACTTGAAGCATTAGCTGTGTTTTTACTCATTCTCTTTGATCTTTGGACAGAGAAACAATTCTGCAAAGATTCTTCCCCTTTCCCCATGCCCCTCACTTCCCCAACTGCAGCAGCCAGTCTGGGTATGCACATGATGGTGTGTCTATCCATATTCCTCCCTCCCCCACCCCAACAAGGCAGCAACCTTGGGATCTGAGCTGAGGATGAGGTAGTTGGCTGTTTTTCTGCATTCCCTCAGGAAATAAAGTCCAGATGGGAGCTGGATCATGTTAAGTATACCGAATGTGTGTATGTATAATTTATGTATATATATGTGTGTGTGTATATACACAGTGAGCATTTGTCATCTGAATTATAACATTAAAATATGGTAAAATATGTAGTGTGGGATGCAGAAAAGCCATAATCTATTGTTACGTATCTTTGATGCCAATTTTTCCCTGGCTTCTCCTTTTTCATATTACTGTGTAGGTTAATGTCTGGTGTGTCTTGCTGAGTAAATCACTCTGTTTCTCATAATTCTCATACCACTCATGAGCAGTTCTTCCCCTGGCCTCCATTTCCTCCTCAGCTTTGGGTCTTTTCTGCTTTGTGCTATAGGCTCAGTTCTTTTTTTTGCCCCTTTCACTTTTCTCTTCTTTTCCTTTGTCTTTTGCTCCATCCTCACAAGTCCTCTTCAGCATGTTTATCTTTCCAAGACATAGTTTCTGAGCTTCACACAATATTCCATAACTTCAGCCTGTAGTCTGACCATTTTGCCATGATCTCCAAGATCTATTGGTTGAAAATTATAATACTGTTTCCTGACTGTTTACAGGCTGGGTACAAGGAATAAATTGTAGCATCCAAAGTTTTGCTCAGCAGCTGAAATCGTAGTCAAGCCATTTATCTTCAAAGACTTTGTCATTGCTAAATCTTGGCACAGCTACAAATCTGCTCCTCAAAAGCAGAACTTGGTAGGCATCATTTTTTTTCAGTTTCATGTTGTGGTAGGAGCAGAATAAAGGTAAAATAATAAACATTGAAGGTGGAGGCAGTTACTTTTGAAAATGGTCAAAGGCAGCACCAGTGAAGTTCTCTGTGGCTGTGTACAAACCAGTAGTCTTTGTTACTCCTCATGGAGTCAAATCTTCCCTTCATGAGCTTTCTTTCAGCATTTCCATTCCTATGCATGTATCATATTTGTTCTACTTAAAAGAGAAATCAATCCAAGGAGATGCAGGACAAAGCAAGAGGACCTCAAAGCTTTGGCCCAGCCCCAGAGATATGACATCATTGGCATAAGCAAAAACTGGTGCAATGAGTCCTGGGACTGGTGTGCCATGCAGGATGGTTACAGGCTCTTCAGAGGGAATAGGCAAGGCAGGAGAGGCCGGGAGGTTGGCATTGTATGTAATGGAGGGTCTGGAATGAATGGTGCTTACAGTTGGCAATAGCATGGTCAAAAGCCTCTGGGTAAGGATTAAGGGACAAACAAGTAATGCCAATGTCATCACGGGAGTCTACTATAGACCTCCTGTTCAGAACGGTGGTGCGGATGAGTTATTCTTTAAGGAACTAAGGGACATCTGTGAGTTAACCAGTCTTGTCCTTACAGGGGACTTCAGCTTGGCAGATGTTAACTGGGAACACCATCCAGCTAATACAAACAGGTCCAGAAGGTTCTTAAACACCTGGATGATCGCTACATGGTGCAGACACTAAGGGAGCCAACTCAGTAAGATGCCCTCTAAAGATGGTGGTTGTTTTGGCCATAGTGACCATGAAGCAATTGGATTTAGAACTTCAGACTGTTCAGGGAACTAATGAGTAAGGTCTCCTGGGAAAATGTTTTTGATGGTGCTGGGGTCCATCAATGCTGGTGGCTTCTTAAGCACCACCTCCTAAGGGCACAAGAGCAGGCAATTCCAAAATTGTTGGAAAAGCAGGTGAGGCAGAAGGCCAGCTTGGCTAGGCAAGGATCTTCTAGAGGTAAGGCAAAAGAAAGTAAATGCTTGACAAGCAGAAGCAAGGTTAGATGACATGAGAGGACTACAGAGATGCTGCTCACCTCCATGGGGAGAAAAGTGTGAGGCAAAAGCTCAGTTAGAGCTGAAGCCAGCCAGTACTGTGCAGCACAATAAGAAGGACTTTGAAAAATATGCTAATAGCAAAAGGCAGTCCAGAAAAAACAGTGATCTGTTCAATTATGAGGGTGCTCGCCATATGAACAGGGACATAGACAAGGCAGAGGTGGGTAATGCTCTCTTCAGTCTTCAGCACCAGTCATGGACTATGAAGGTCCCAGTGCCCTGAGCTGAAGGATGAGGATTCTGAGAATTATAAACTCAGAGTCAACTCTGAACTTGTGAGGGAATCACCGCTCCAGCTGGATCCCTGTAAGTCTATGAGGCCTGATGAGATTCTTCCAAGAATTCTCAAACAGCTGGCTGATGTCATTGCAAGACTCCTCTCAATGACTTTTTGAACTGTTTTGGGAATCTAGAGAGGTCCCACTTGACTGGATGCTGGCTAATGTTGTCTCAGTTTTCAAGAACAGCAGGAAGGAAGCTACAGGTCTGTCAGACTCATTTCAGTGCCTGGTAGAATTATGGAGAAGGTTACTCTTGGAGTTATTGAAAAACACCTGAAAGATAATGCAATCAGTGGCCAGAACAGCTTCATCAGGGGAAAGTCCTGTTGGACTAGCTTAATTTCCATTTATGTCAAGGTAACCCGCCTAGCTGACCAAAGGAAGCCTGTTCATGTAATCTCTTTGGACTTCAGCTGAGCTTTCAATACTGTCTTTCATGGTGTTCTTCTGGACAAAATGCCCAACATTCAGCTGGGTCAACACATCATGTGATGGGTGCGCAACTGGCTCACGGATCAGGCACAAAGAATTCCAGTAAACAGGGTTACATCGGGCTGGCAAACAGTCACTAGTGGGGTTCTACACAGTGTCTCCACTGTAGGTCCAGTGCTCTTCAAGGTCTTCATAAATCACTTGGACACAGAACTCAAAGGAATACCAAGTTTGCTGGTGATACCAAATTGGGGACACTGTCAACTACCTCGAGGGCAAAGAGGCCCTACAGAGAGATCCGGACAAATCAGAGGGTTGAGCAATCACCAGCTGTATGCAGTTGAATGAAGGCAAGTGCTAGATTTTGCACCCTGCGGGGCAACCCTGGATAGACAAGGGGACTGCGGGTGAGAGGCATGAGAGCAGCCGTTTGGAAAGGGGCCTGGGGGTCCTGATTGATGGAAAGTTGAATTTGACTCATTGTGCCCTGGCAACCAGGTGGGCCAAGTGTGTCCTGGGGGGCACTAGGCACAGCATCACCAGCCAGACAAGGAGGGGATTGTCCCGCGCTGCTCTGCACTCGGGTCGCCTCACCTCAAGTCCTGTGTGCAGTTTTGGACACCACAATACAAGAAAGCCATTAGAGAGAGTCAAGAGGAGGGCAATGAAGATGGTGAAGGGCCTTGAGGGGAAGCCGTATGCGGAGCAGCTGAGGTCACTTGATCTGTTCAGCCTGGAGGAGAGGAGACTGAGGGGAGACCTCATTGCAGTCTGCAGCTTCCTTGTAAGGTGAAGAGGAGGTGCAGGCACTGATCTCTCCTCTGTGGTGAGGAGTGGGAATGGACCAAAGGGAATGGCCTGAAGCTGTCTCAGGGCAGGTTTAGGTTGGATATTAGGACAAGGGTCTACATCCAGAGGGTGGCTGGGCACTGGAACAGACTCCTCAGAGAAGTGATTACCGCACCAAGCCTGACAGAGTTCAAGGATTGTTTGGACAATGCTCTCAAGCACACTGTGTAACTCTTGGGGTGTCCTGTGTAGGGCCAGGAGTCAGATTCAGTTTTTCTTGTGGGTCCCTTCCAACTCAGGATATTCTATGATTCTGTAAAAACATTTCTAACCCTCTCTTCAATTCCTTCATTCTGTGAGCCCATGAACAGTGAATACCAGGCTAATGTTTCAACATTTTCCTTGGTTTTGAACCCTGAGATTCTGTGGCAGTGACTGCATTAGCTAAACCAGTTTGAACCTATGCATATTCTTTCCAGTTAAATTTGCATAGATTTGGAAACATTGCACTGGGAATTGTTAATTTGTTTGGAATGGAGTTGGTGGTGGTTTGGTTGTTTTGGATTTTTTTTAATAACATGTGGTCTTACAGTCTTGCGTGTATTATGGGAATACCTACTTGTGAATTTACTACATTTTATTTGGATGTCTGAAACAACAGAAGGCAGCTTTGTGTCATTAATACCTACTAATTAATCTTTAAATATTTTAAGCATTTATTTGCAACAATATGGTGAGTTTTTCCCTTGAATAAATTGTATCTCAATTTTCCAGTAAGCTCTAGACACTTTGTAGTGACCAGCATTTTCAATCTGTGGTTGTGGTGGTGTTAGCTGAACAAGCTTTGAGAACAACCTTTTTTTATTAATGGAGTAGATTTGGTAGACTTTGTATCTTGCTAGAGCATTGTATTATTAAGCAGAAGAGAAGTGCTGGTGGAACTGCGTAGCTAATTATGTACTTAAGGGAATTATGACCACTTGTCAGTAATTTCTGAGGTAAAACTTGGATGGAGTAAATTTGTTGAATACTGTTCTTAAAAATCCCAGTTCTTTCCTTCTTTTCCTAAAGAAAACTCTAGAGTGGGTGGATCTGTGGTATTCAGATTAGCTTTTGGTTACAAAAGACTTTCAGGGAACAGAGTTAATGTGACAGAAACATACAATTGAGGGGGCTTAGTTCACTGTTAAGTCTGTAGAAGCTAGAAACTGATCTTCACTGTTCATAGGAAGAAACTCAACAAGTTACATGTGAAGGAACAGAAATAAGTATACCTAAAAGTTCTAGATAAACCCATACATTGTATGTTTACATGGGCGTTTATGAAAGCACAAATAATCCCATGAAATGGATTTGGTGACTGTTTAGTGAATATTTGATTTTAAAAAGTGTAAAACCTGCCACTAAAGGGTGTGGGATTATCCAACATAGAGAAATGAGGTCTCTTTAAGTATAAAAAATATATATTGTTAGCTATACATATAATGTTTTGAAGTCAACGTTAAAAATTAATGATTTTCCTTAAAGCAGACCTTTTCTTAAAGTAGATCTCTTCAGTAATACTACCTTAGTTAAAAACAGGAAAAAAATCTGACTGTACAGAATTGGTGAAAGAACATGAATATCGATTTAATACTTTCTGGAAAAGGATGGAAAATGGAAAAGAAAGCATTATTTGAATGCAGGATTGTCCCAATTACCTGGTAAATGGTAATTAAATAAGCTGCTTTTATCATTCTACACAAAATTTAACTGCTGTCTCAGTGACCTTTAGAGCATTAAATCCAAATCATAAAGGAGATTATGTGGGAGTCATGAGAAAAGCAATATCAGAAATTGCACTTTTTTCCACTTTGAATCAGAGCTGCTGGTCTGTTCTTGCAGCTGTGTACTATGACTTGTCTATTGCATTCTGTCTCAAATGGAATTGAAACAAATGTTTTGGTAATCATCACGTTCTTTTAGTCAACTGGCAATGATGGTGACCACTCTGAGGAAAAAATACACTTCTCTATCTTTTTATTTTACAGCCTTCAACACTCTCCCAGGACAAATCCCAGCTTTCATTTTAGAGTAAACTGCATTGCTGTCCTATGTAGATGGGACTTACACTTTTCCTGTTTTTGTAAGTCATGCCTGTCACAATTGTAAAAAATGGAGGTTATCTACAGTATGATTGATGTGAAAATCATGACACATAGGAGGAAGTACCTTGATTAAGAACTCCAGCATCAAACTGAGAAGACAGGTCAGGGTGTTTCCTTGATTCTGAGAGAGAGAGACTCCATCTCTCTTTGCTGCCTATTCAGTCACACCTGGAGGTATTCCCAGATAACGTATCAGGAAAACATTTTTAAAGACAAGTATTGCTGTAACTGGAAAAATTCCAGAAAATATCAGGGTTTGCATTAATTCTCAACCTCCAATTTTCTTAAGCTATTGCTTCTGTCCATTAAACTCTTTTTGTTTAAATTTTCTTTTCCCATAGTTTGTATACTACTTGTGGCTGTTACACCAACACAAGGGATTTAGCTGTGGTATTAGACCAGTTCTTGTTGGTTATGCTAAGAAACAGCTCAAACTGGGGGCTTTTTTTTGCAGTTTTTGCACCTTTTGACTAGGCACGTGCACGTGATTATCATAAAATACATATCCATATCGGCTTTTGTGAAATATGATGAATGCAGGTTTGTTTCACTTGAACTTAGAAATCCGGGTGGTGCCCCAGATCTAATCAATTAAAGCTATGCAAAAGTAGAGATCAAGGATGTAACATGGAGACACACAGACGTTAGCCAAAATAACAGTATCCTGACAATCATTGCATCTGGGAGTATTAATTTTCACGATATTTTTATCCAGTTCTTTGTCAAAATGGTATTTGCAGATACTTCAGAAAATTGAAGATGGCAGTGAACTTAACTAAGAGAATTAGTACACATATTTCCCTGTTGAAAAGACAGAGAGGCTGTTCACAGCAAGGCTTTGATGCTTGTTTTGGTCTGCAGGTTTTTCTTTTCAGAGGACTTAATTTTATAATTTCTTTATTTTAAACAGATCTGAATGCCACAAAAACATCTGTGAATGTGAAAGCCAAGGTACAATGCTTGATAGTCGCAGTGACTTTAACCAGTAACACCACATCAACTGGAATTGTTAATTTTGGATGTAATACCTTTTCCCAGTCCAGTGTAGCTTTTTTCTTCACATGCTTCTTGCAGTTACCTGTTCTTCTAAAGATTTCAGGACGGTGAGGATTGTGCCAGCCTTTTCTACATTCAGGAGCAGTCAGTGCTTTGGTTATTTCTTCTTGACTGTCAGTTCTAGCATACTGCTGGTAACAATCAAAAATTCAGATAAGATTACAGATTACAAAATAGGCATTTGATTTTTAATTTGGTATCAAAATATATGCACATCTTTTGAAAGGTAAATAAGCTTATGTAGCTATGGTAACCAGTGCAGCATGAGACAGAGAGATAGCTTGCTCAGGAAGGGAAGGAACTGAACAGGGGAATGAAAAAGTAGTAACTCTTCTTTTCATGAATAAAAATGCATTTTTAAACATAAGCTTTACAGAAAAAAAAAGAAAAGGTATTAATCATGCACTTTGTGAGTTATACTCTTTGTTATCTAATCATTAAGAGGGATCAAACATCTTCAGAAATATATATTATTCATGTCAGTCTTAACCTTATCCAATGCTGAGACATGATTTATTTTTTCAGCTACGGTTTCAGAACATTGGGTGGTAGAATTTATAATTGAACTGTTCTTACATATTTTCCATTTACTGGAAGTCATCCTTAGTCAGGTCTGTTCCTCAGGCATTCCCTTAATTCAGGTGCATGTGACATCACATTACTGGACAGACCTGAAGCTCCTGGTCTTCACAGAATATATGACAAGATCAGACTAAACCAATTTTATCATGCAGCTGCAGCTTCAAAGTTTTTGACCCGTTACAGTGCTTGTAGTAACTTTGCTTTTACAGTAAGTGAAAAATATGTGAAGTGAGCAGGAATTAGCTGTATTTTTGGAAGACTTTAGTTTTAAAGGAAAAAAATCAAGTTACTGTTCATTACTTCACTACCAGAGAATTAATTTGGATTTCTGTGAAACCAAGCCATATTGGCTGCAAACAGGAATTTCTTCTTGGAAGGATAACAACAGCCAGCCTGTTGCCCTTGTTTACACTGTAAAAGGTACATAGGAAAAGAGGGAATTGCATCCAGCATGCACTCCATGTAATTAAAACATGAAAAGTACTGCTGGTTTGGCCTTCTTTCTAAACAAATGTCAGGGCAAATATTCAAAACTAAGGAGAGCCAAGCCAAGGCTTCAAAAATCTTTGCTGTCAAAAATCTCTTTGTGAATTAAGATGACAGTTTTGGCAATTTCGTTGCACTCTTTCTGACCAAAAGAATTCACACAATTGTGCTTTTATCTATGCCTGGATTCAGGCCCCCACTGACTTAAGTGATGCGTATCTCAGAGGTGCTTAAAATCTATCTGAGTTGCTGCCTACTTTGCCAAGGCTGTTAGTTTCCCTGCACATTTGTGGTGGTGGTTCTATGCTCGAGACTGGTGCTGTTGATAACCTGAAATATGCTTTCTCCTGCTAGCTTAATGCAGCAAATCTGAAATCTGCATTGGGCAAAGAATCAACATACGAGTACATAAATGAATTGGCAGATTTTTTTTGTTTGGTATTATCCCTGAGAGAAGACAGAAAGAAAGCTCATGCGTCACTGAGGACACAAATCTTTGGAGCTAAATGCATCCAGATAAGGGCATGTAAGGATGGTGGAAAATATTTGCAAAAGCAGCTGAAGAAAGTTTGCTGCCAGGCTGTCTTGCCATGTAAACCATTACTCAGGCTGAAAGGATCTGTGCTTTGCAAGATAGATTTACTAAAGTTAGTCTATTTGTTATCATTGCTTTGTAGACATTTTGAAATTCATCCCAAGAATGTATGTCTTAAGAGTTAACTTGGTGTGGGAGTATGTATGTATGCACATATATATATATATATATATATATATTTGGATAGTTTTTAAAGTGTATCTATTTAGAGAGATTCTGAAGGAGGGGGTGGAATCAGAGCATCTGCAGAAAGAGCTGCATTTCCTTATGCGCTGCTTTGGGTTTTTTGTCCCAATTTAAAACAGTACCGAAAGAGGAAGAGAAAAGCTCTGTAAAGGTATTTGAAGAAATTTTGACCTGTGCTCACTTCTATAGTTAATTTTTTTGAACCAACTACTTCCTTGCTTAAACACTTAATAAAGAGAAGATAATCTACTTTTCAGGCAAGTTGCCTTGACTAGGTCTTGGGTGATGCTTCCACACTGACTGTGCAGACCTCAGGATCATCTTACACTAAACCAGAGATCTGGAAGGTTATTAAGGAGTTTGCCTCTCCTGGTAAAAGTTACCCAGGGATCCCCAGGCCATTGCTGTCATATTTTCATACCTTGTTCTTAAATAAAATTCCTATGTAGCTTTGCTACATAACTTGCTCCAGGGTTTAAATGTCACTGTTGTAGGGTGGAGAAAGGAGAGTTTCACATTGTTTGTGTCTAAGCTGGGCCTGTTCTTCTTCAAGTTATTGTGACTTATCCTCAATGGACATGAAGAATGGTTAAATACCAGCTATTTTCTGATGTCAGCTGTTGTCAGATTTCTAACATTTCATTTGATTTGCCTGTCTATCTTCATTCTCCTAATTTCCTGACTAAATAAGCAAGAATTTTTGCCTGCGTGTCACATAGTTTGTCACAAAAGTTATGCTTTTAAAACCATGTGGTCGTTTTCTTGTTCTAAAACTTTGCAGTTTGCTATATTTTTCTTGAAGTGCAGTGGTAAAACTGGAGTCAGTGTCTAATAGCAAGGAATAAAGGAAAACAGCTCAGTTTCATGTCTTATGCTGACATGTCCTGGAATTATATTTGTTTCCCTTTTGAAATAATAGTGTTATTTTCCAGGTTTTAATCTCATAGATTCTCAAGAGATGCTTAACATGTTAATGCTAATTTGCCATTAGCATTGCTATAATGCTTTGAGCATTTTCCTGAGTTTCATCATTAGAATACCTCTAGACAAATCGTGAAGATTACTGTAAGTGACAATTGTTACTTGCAAAAGAATTGCAGCCTCTGCAAGTTCAATGTCATTAGCCAATTTGAGAAATGTGTTTCTCTATTTCACTTTTCCAATTAAGGCTGAAATCCCAAATGCTGAGCTTAGTATACAGAGCTCTTTGCAATGTCTCATTGGACTATATTATTTCAGTTTGATAGAAAAAGAAATCACTGGTTCTCTCTGAACAGCTTTTTCAGACTGAATAGTTTTATACAGCCATATCATAGAAATTTCAGCCAGATTCTGTTTCCCTGATTTACGGAACTTACTGCAGCTCCTGAAGGCTGTCTCAGAAGCCATAAACTGAAGTGTATTAAAGCTACTTCTTGTTGCTTATCTGCATACCCTTCAGCCTGACAGAGAGATAAACATGAGGTTTGACATGATTCAATTTTCATTTTCTTATTACCCTACATTGTTTAGAAATGGACTGTATATTGTTTTTCTGTGTTTAGTGTGGATGTTGAAGTTATTAACTTGTAATTGTCTGGGTACTCATTCCCCTGTAAAAAATGTGTATTTGCTTAGGGGTTTTTGTTTTCAGAGATAATCAATAATGCTTCAGAAAATCCATTACTTGAAATTTACTCCCAAGCAGGTAGCTCATCCTTCTTTTTATACACTGTTGTGATTTACTTGGGTGAACTGTACATTTCACCTTTACAGCCTATAGAGTCTCAATATTTTTGGGCTGGGTTTGGTTTGGGGTTGTTTTGTTTTGTTTGGGTGGTGTTGTTGTTGTTGTTTGTTTGGTGGTTTTGAGGTTTTTGGGGGGTAGTCTAAAAAGTGACAAAATGAGGTTTCATGGCAGTGCTGGCTTAGATAATTAAGGGCTGGGAGGTGAAGGGAAAGACTGTAAGGGGAGAAACAGATGGCTCCTGTCCACTAGTGTTCCTGAGGGACATTCTCTTCTGATCTCCTTCTTCCCACCTTCTCCTGTCCATTTTCCTTCCATATCTACATTTATTGTACCAAATGTCTGTAGTTATTGAGGCATCTCTTTCTTGAAGAGACCTTATCCCTTCCTCTTAACATCCTCATCTCCCTGTAGATGGGACAGTTTTCCTACCTCTTCCCCAAAACAGACTGGAGGAGACTTGCTTTCTTATTTGTGACTGAGAAGATCCCCAGCTGAAAGCTGAGGGAATTATTCTACTTGGTGATCACCAGCTAACAAATATTTCTGGGGCAAGAGACTTAGTTCTCTCTCTCTTTGTGAAATTAGGGAAATGTCTGCTCTTCTGCTGTGATTTAATGTAAAAATGCAGTTCTTTTTCCAAGAACTTCACTGTTTTCACATTTTGCATTTACTTACAGCAACAGAATACAAAATGTTTTAGTTAGGAAGGTTTCCAACTATTGTCTTCTCCATCTATTCAGTTAATTTCTTTTTGGATTTTGACTGTATATGTGTGTTTTTTCATTTTTCTAATGCTAGAAATTACTATTGAAAGTACTTGCTGAAGAATGAAGTTTCTCTAACCATAGAAACATAGAATTGAATAATATCCAAGAAAATTTGTTATCTCTATGATTTTTGTTTAAAATTTTGGCACTGGTAATTAAATTATTATGTTGTGTATTGGAAATAAATTTACCAATTACATGCTAGTCTGATTTTTTTTTCTATCTCTGTCATCTGAGTTTGTCTATTTATCTGTTTCAATCCTGTGTTTTCCATGTCATTCCCATGTAATGGTCTGAGCTCTATTTGCTCAACAAAGATGGAAAACCCCTGTAAACTAATATTGAACCAGTTATCAGTGTTTTAAATGATCATCTGTGACTTCACTGGAGAAACAGGGTGTGCTACAAGTTTCAAATATGATAGCAATGCTGATTTCTTCACACCTGTGTTAAGAACAGCTGATCTCCAGTAGAAACCACCCATGTTGGGCATTTCCAGCAATAAAGTCATCATAACATTACTGAAAACTGTTAAATATTGCTGCAGGCTGGAAAAATAAAAATTCCTGTACAGTTTAAGAAAATGGGAGTAAAAATTGCTGTAAGTGCAATCCTAACTTGTAGGCTGGTAAGAGGAATAAATTAGCCCTGTGAATGTGAACTGCTTCATGGTTGCTATTCCACTGGGAAATCTTGCTGCTGAGAACTGCTTCACAAGGATGATTTTTCTTTTTGCCAATGTAACCCAGGCTCTGTGAATGGCTCTTCTTTGAGCAACCACATTTATATGTTGCCTTATGGGTATGTGTTCACAGAGATACGAAGAATAAACATGAAGTTATGCAGTGTGTATTGCAAAGTTGCTACAAGGAATTAGTTAATAAATAACATAAGAGATTAATAATTAACTGCCTTGTCTTACATCTTCCTCATCTTTATTCATCTGGTACTTCATAGGAACCTAGTTTATCTTCCATCCCCAGTTATCTAGTCATGCTTTCATGTTTCCTCTTGTTTTGCTTTATTGCCACTGCTCATCAGTTTCATCTGTGAGTGTATGGTGTTTACAGCCATTGCCAAGCAATCCTGAGGGCTATTTTAACTAAAGCACAAATAAAGGATAGTTTCATCTCTGTCCTTAAACTAACCATTTAGTCAGTACTGTGAGTCAGTAGGGACACTATAGAAAGAAAGATGTCTGACCTCTAGTTTCAAAGAAACAATGTTGTTTTCTTCATTAACAGCAGTGATTCCAGATACATTCCTAAATATGAATGACTTCAGGAAAGGTCACTATTTTTTTGTACTGTTTTGCAGGGGATTTCCCAAGAAAACAGGCAGAACTGCTAGGATAGCATCAGATGAAGAGATTCAAGGGTCAAAAGATGCTGTAATTCAGGATCTGGAGAGAAAACTTCGCTTCAAAGAAGACCTTCTGAACAATGGGCAACCGGTATAAAAACAGAAAATACCCTGGGGAATGGGAGTGGGTGGGAGTGGCCATCACTGGTAGTTTCTGAGATATGCTGCATATAAAATAATTGTTGTAGATTGCTTTTTATGTGTTTATAATTTTTAATTGAATTTTCAAAACTGCATTTCCAAAAGGAATGATAGCATATATTTTGTTCTATCATTCCTTCTCCTGTTTGACAACTGGACTTAACAAAGCTATGGAGGTTGCAAAAATGGTGAATTTGCATAAGAAGCCTGCACAGTCTATACCTCCAGAACTTTTTGAGCCTCAAGGGCCATTTGCTTTCAACTCTTCATTACTGAGTGGATGAACATGCATTTTCACAAGCTCTTTTTCAGCCCAGGCACATTCTACCTTGTGCCCAGCTGCTGGATGATGGGGGAAGCAATAGGTGGTAACTGGGCATCAGAGGAGGACATGGCAGTTCATAATGAAAAACAACCCAGCAGGAATCAGGCATCATTAGATTCTGCAGTTGAGGGACCAATAGAATTTTGACCAGTAGAATAACCTATAGTACTAACTTACAGACTCAAGAGTTAATGACCTGCTTGAGGAGTCAAGAAATTAGGTAAAATGGGCATATCAAACAATGGAAATGCAGAGCCACAAACATCTCTGTTCATTTTTAAGCACTTAAGATACACATAAAAGATAAAATACCAAATTCTTCCTGCTCAGAGTTGCTGAGAAGCAACTTTCCTAAGAATTTTTACAGTTATTAAGACACTATCTTTGAAGCAAGAATTTCTTTTAAGATGAAAGTAATTTTTAAAACGTAAACTGTCACCCCTCTTTTGTCAATAAAACGTTTTAAAAAACATCCGAATACCTTGGGATGCCTTGGTGTCACTTTGAAAGGAAGTGGAATTTTGCATTTCTCAGGACAATGCCCAGAAGTTTACTAAGTTTGCTGCTAGGTCTGAGCTGTGAACTGTGGTGGTGTACTTCAAGAAAGCCCATTGAGTCAGACTGTCTATCGACAGTTGCTCGATTTCAGTTCTTAATAACATCAATGGACTGAAGTAGGGAGAATGTTGAGAGTATCTGCTGCTTCTGTTACCTTTCTCCATTGACTGCCCAGCATTTGGCAGTTTTCTGTAGCAGTTAAGCAAAATCACTGTCATATTGTATTAGTTCCTGTTTTTTCCAAGGAGGTGGGCTGAGAACGACTGTCAATGCCTATTTTGGAAAGTGAGGGAGATGTTTGGCCTGGGCAAATGAATGGAATGTCCTGAGAACGCCCACATGGCCCAAGGTAAAAAAAAAAAAAAAAAAAAAAATCCAAAAAAACCCAACTGTGATCAGATGATGTGGGAGCTTGAACTAAAACTCTGTTTTGGTGCTTGCCTTGAGGCTTTGGCCTTGCAGATTCCTGTCTTGGGTAAGTTCTGTATGTGAAATCATGGCTGTGGGCACTTGGAGTGACTGCAGAAGAAATGTAAGTGAAGAAAAGTTCATGGTTTTCTTAGACGCTTGTAACCAAGACAACACTGCTACCTAGTTGTCATGAGTTTCAGCCGGTTTAGCTGCTGGTTTAGCTGCAATATGACATTAAAAAAAATTAATTTAATGAGCTTTTTTAAAAATGCAAGCATGAAGTAGATGTAATGTTTACAATTCCATTCTTGGTTCGTTTTTCATTTTCATTTCTTTAAATGAGGTGTGATCACCATGAAATGAGTTTGTCTTCCACAAACTAGCATTTTTTGTAACGTTGATTTGTAAGAAAGTATCTGAAATGCATTCATAAATGCAGGAAGAAAACTAATAGTGAAATAATTGATTTATACATAAAAGTTTTCCTTTAACTCATTTTCTCTTCTTACTGTAAATTGTCTTTTATAAGCTGTCTCCTCAATTTCTGAAAGAGTAAGAAGGAATAGAAATTTAAAAATCTTAAAGAATACATTTTTCTTTATTTTGGACAAAATATTCAAGTAGAGTAGTGTCTCCTGATCATTTTTGGCAGTGTTTTCTGCCTTGTGGTTCTAATGTAAAAACTGAGCAGAATGACTTGGAGTAAGATTTGGGATAATTTGATATGCCCTCTTCTGATGGCCATGCTGATTTAAGCAGTTCCTATTGCTCATTCCTACCCAAGTTCCTGGCACGAGGATGGAAACAAATGGCAGAGTTGGTGCAAGGGTTGCTTAAGCCAAAAGAGCCACTTGTAATACTAAAAAAATGCATTACAAACTGTGGTAGAAAATTTCTGTTAGAAACATATTGCTACTCTCTTTTATCAACATTACTTTAAGCATTGCTGACAGTGTACTGCTTTGTAGTTGGAGAAATAATCTTTTATTTCTTTTGCCTTCCCCCTCATCTCCTTTTTATTTTTTCTTCAGAGATTAACATATGAGGAAAAAATGGCTCGTCGATTGCTGGGAGCAGACAGCGCTGCAACTGTCTTCAATATACAGGAACCAGAAGAAGATCCTGCCGTACAGGTGCCACATAACTCTACAACTTCACAGGAAAAAATGCCTTTCCGTTTTTCTTTTTTACAGACTATGATTGTCATTAAAATTGTCCTACTTAAGACAATAAATATACACAAGATAGGATGGCTATTGATTACAGAAGTCATATGTTATCTATTAGTGAAATAAACTGGAGGATCACATGTCCATTGCTCAGTTTTTCCATAAGGTTGAGACGTCTCAAATGTCTGCTTTCTGCTTTCAACTCTTCCATTTATCCTATTCTGTTCTGACCTTTATGTCTCTCAAGGCAAAAATACATCTACTATCTTGAAGCCATCTTTTCTTTATTTGTGTAATAGGCCTTTTTTGGGTGCAGACCAAAACCACAACAGAAAGTCTGCTTGAAAGGCCAGGTACACGCTCTCCATTGTTCAGATGCCAGAGCTGCTATTCAGAAATGTGTAGCATTCATTTGCTTATGGTGCTGATCAAAGTACATTCTCCTGATAAAAACTCTGAGGAACTGTCATGGATATCTCTTGGTCTTCTTTCTGCCTCTTGATCTTTTTTTCTACTCTTGCAGGAAGCTCGCTCTGTTGGTACTTCTGTAGTGAGTCCTGTGGATATTCAAAAGGTTAACATTTTCACCTTTTTCTGTCTTTTTTTGTCTATTTTTTTTTCTTTCCCCTTTCCATTCTGCTGTTCTTGGTTAATAACAAAAGGTCATCTAGCATTAATAACTGTGAAGAATTGGGCTGCACTCGGTTTATGAGGATGTTCAAGTTGTTCCAGAAGCCTCTGTGAGTGCAGACCGTTTAACAGCAATCACCGTGTGCTCCACTATTACTTTGGCGTAACAGTAACATACACTGATATGATACTAACTGTGTCATGTACTTCATGGTTTACTTCTGTGGTACACTTCAGGGAAGAAAGAAATTTTAAAACTAGCTGCAGTTTACAAGGTATTCTCTGCTCTTCCATTTTTTGCGATTATCGAGGGTTATGATTGGTTCTGTAACCGATGGTAGGAAGGTGTCATGTCATCCTCACACCAGAGGCAGCAACAAAGGATGGGGATGTGAAAGGATGCTTTGCATGAGATGCATGTTCTGTCTTAGATACAGCAAGAGTCAGAGACAATGTCCAAAGGTAATTTGAAAGAGTGTCTGAATTTCTGCTGACTAAGAAGAGCATTGACTAATATTTTATTTTTGCTGCTTCTGAGCTATTTTACAGTCTGACATTATCACTGTTACCACTAAGATTCCAAGCAGGAATTGTGTACTGCAAAGCAGACAGTTCAAGAAAGCAAATAACAGTGTATATCAGTAAATCATAACAAATTCAAACAAGTCATAGTATTTTACACTTGGTGAACCTATCTGCTCTTCCTGCTATGTCTTCAATACTGTTAGGATAAATTTTGTCCCGCACAAAGGGGGCCATAGCAACAGGAATAAAGGGAAGCAACTATCATGAACTGCCACTGTTGCCATTTTCTCTTATTTTTTTCTTCATTTTTACAGACAACTGTAAACAAAATAATTTTATCCTTCTGATTCAGCCTCTGGTACAGTTCTATGCAAATAGCAGATGTGAACCATATGGTCTTCTAGCCATCTGGAAACAAAACCCACCCTAAATCTGTCTGTACCCTCAAGGAAATATTAGTGTGTTCCTTTTGTCCTTATGAACTGCCTCAGAATACTTCTATTCTTACAGGATTTTTTTAAAAAATGGAAAGAAAGCAACCAATGACTTTCTTTCCCCTTATAAATTAGACCTTAAGACAACATGAAATACAGTTTTTGCCTCATACCAGATGTCTAGATTGTTTCATAGGGAAGTTATTGGAGACATGGATTATAGTGTTTTTCTTGAACAAGATACATTTTCATTTTATATGTAAAAACTTAATGGATTGTTAAAGATTAGTAGAATAAAAAAACCCAAACATTCAGAACATATCTTCCTGAGCAATGTGTTGAAGCTGGACTCTAATATCTACCTCTCATTTGACAGGAATATAAAGTCTCCAGCTTTGAGCAAAGGTTGATCAGTGAAATTGAATACAGGCTGGAGAGATCTCCTGTGGAAGAATCAGACGACGAAGTGCAACATGGAGATGAACCTATTGATAATAGTATGTCACCATATTTTGAGATAAAGCTGAAGCACTACAAAATCTTTGAGGGAATGCCAGTCACATTCACATGCAAAGTGGCAGGAAATCCAAAGCCAAAGGTAAGAAAAGATGGTAAATGTTTCTGGAATTTCTTGGAAGTGTTCTGTGTTGGTACTTCACCATCAGGCTCTGGACTCTGTGGGCTGTATCTTACAGGAACAGGAGATATTCACACTTGACAAGAAACTCCTAACTGGCATAAACTGCCAAATCTCTTTTGGCATAACTGGAGTTATTTAGTCAACATTTAGTAAAAAACAGTACTGTGAGGCTCCTGCTCTCAGCTGTCCTGAGACTTCTCAACTGTTTCACCTGGAAGTAATGCTTCTGTCATTTTCAGTTACCTCCAGAGTACATTTATAGCACAGAATGCACTGCAGTGCTAGAAAGGCCCACATGAGCTTGCACTGAAGTCCCAAAAGCTACCTCATCTTGCTAGCATGGTTAATTAGTTCAGGCTTGGCAACATGCTAATGCAAAAATATGTGGGTTCTAGTTCAGAAGCCAGCATGGTATCTCTCATTTTTCAGCATCTACACACACTAACAGGCCTAGATTTTACTGGAATGTAGAAGAAGGTGTAATAAGATACCATAAGCTCCCATATATCCCAGCAGCAAGATGAGACATGATGGTGAGGTTTTAATGCTGAACTTCTGAGGGAGGGTTGGGCTTGGGAAGCACTTCCTTGTAACAAATGTCACAGTACCAGCTGCGTGATGTCAGTAGTTTGGGAGAGTGCCCTCCTTGGGTAGGTTGCATACAGCCATTTCAAAAACTGCATGGCAGTCAACTGACTGGTGATGCAGCAGGCAAACGGCAGCAGCTCCCTCAACTCCCCTGCCAAAACCGGTGTCTTCCCTGTGGAGTCCCCTGCTCCCACAGTGACCTCTGGTGGACAGGGGCTCTTGTCATCTTAGACAAGATCAAAGATGCCCTATCTGTTACAAAGACCTTCACGGAAGCATTCACATCCAAATCTCTCATCTAGTGTAAGCTTTATGGGTACTTAGGATTTCAAACAGAGATAAATGAAAGTGACTTTACATGCCCAGTGATATATGTGTATGATACTGTACAAGCTGTTAATTAAAAAAAAGGACTTTATGAGGTAGCAGAAGAGAACCAGGGCTACATCTACAGCAGCAAGGAGTGCAGACTAGAAGAAGAAAATCTCTAGAATGAGATATCCATCCCTGCACATGTCAGAAGGTTTTATTCCAGGCTAGCTCTAATCTCATCCCACAGACTGAAGCAGATGCACACATTAGATGAGTTCTTGGAGCACATTTTCTGGCTTCGTTTCATCTGAAAGGAATCCAGTTCTGTGCTCCAAGAGCACAACATGACGTGAACCACTGCAAAGTAAGTGGGGTTGATCAGTATACTTATATCAAAAAAGCACTTCTGCTTCAAACTGAAGACACACACACTGAGAAGATAAGCCCAGTCTGACTGAAACCAAACTTTTTGTGTCTAGCATTCTGAGATGACCGTAGGTAAGAGTCTGTTGTGCTGAACAAGGGTGGAATGCAAATGGCTCTGGTGCTGACAGAAGTGCAGTGTTGTGCAGAGATTCTCTTTCTGCCTGAGGCTTATGACTAAGTTGTTAGATTACCTATTATGACTCAGCCTTAGTCAACTTCACCATTCCCTAATTTCCACAGTTTCCAATTTAGGTGTAGTTCCTCTGTCTGATTTAAGACAGATGAAAGGGGATGTCTCCTTTCCCTCACTGAGGTGATAAGGATTGCACAGCATCCTTAGTACTTCCCCTAAAGCATGCCCTTACAGAGCAGCATCTGATGGGAGTGCCCTGTGATTCACAGCCATGTTCTGTTTCCCTGCAGTGTCAAAGCATGCACATTAAGAAGTGATTTGCTCTTGCACCTGGAACTCTGGCCCTTTGTTCCAGATGCTTTGTGTAATTTGTTTAGTTGCTTGGGATGGAACCAATATCAGTCCTGTTGTATGGCTGCTTGTTAGCCGGGCTTTGCAAATGTCCAAGGCAGTGTCTCCCTTTCATCTGCCAGAGCATTCCAAGACAGCAATTTTGAAAAGCTCAGTGGCTGAGGGCTGCCCTTCTGCTGTCATTTGTTGAAGCTGGAAGTGTTGCTTGTGAATAGATTTTTTTTTACTTTGGCAAATGAAAAGCTGGAAATAATTTACTCACTTGAAGCTCCTCCCTTCTAAGTATTCTGTCAGGTCTGCCAAGGAATGGCTTTGGGAAGGACTGCAGTGTTTCTACAATCTGGCATTCATTACAAGGGATTTTTCTAAGCGGAGTTATTGGCTTGATTATTTTTTCCCCTGAACATGCCATGTAAATTGAATACTGATGTGCAAATTCTGTCTTCATATATATGACTTTTTAAATCTGAGCCTACTCTTCGTTATAACCTTTGGTATAATGTAAAACCATTTTCTCATCAAAATGAGAAACCTGTGGTGCTGTAGGAGGGACGTTGGAATACTTCTTTTTAAGGGATTATTTGGCCTCAGAATTAAGACAATGCCATACAAGAGGTTAATTGAGACACAAAGATTACACATATCTCATACTGCTCACTCTTCACATGGCTGAATATAATTCTTGGTAATTAAAAATGCCTGTGCTGCCCAAGATCAAACCCCCCTTTGTACTATGTATACCTTTGTATTCCTAGTCATTACACACTGGTTTCTGAGAATCTGCTGAACATAAAAGCAATCCAGATGCAGTGTTCAGTGCTTACATAGTTTAATGGTGCATTTATTAAAAGTTATCCTAGAAAGAAAACACTTCACTGCAAGGGCCATTATCTCCTGCACTGGTAGTGTTTTACTTATTAACTCCATGTCAGATAAAGGTAATATTAAGAATTTACTGCTCATATGGGATGCCAGTGCTTTTAAACTTAGTTGAAATAAGTTTTGGACAACACACACATGATGTTTGGATAGCTGGTTCAGTTAATATTTGTATGTATTTCTTTGCATGTCTCCTGACATTTCTGATAAGTGTACTGTTATTAAATAGTTACTACTTAATGCAGTAGATTTCTAAGCAACATTGTGACACATGTAAAGCATGCAAATTAAAACTCTTTTTTTGCAGCAATGTTGCTTTAGCAGCCATTAACATGTGTATATAAGTGATCAGATATCTCTTACATCTCCAGTAAGTGCTCTGTCAGCAGACAAGAAGACATGACTAAATCTTTTGTTCGAGCCACAGAGTGTCTGCAAGGCTGCTGACAGACAAAATGGGAAACAAGTATAACCAGCTATGGAGGAAATGAAATCATTTCAACTTACGCACAATGCTTGTTAATATAAAAATCATACACAGTAATAAACTTTTAAGGAAAATTTCCACCCATTTTCACCAAAAAATCTCCATTGTTTTTTGTGAAATTCAAAAGTATATCCTTAACTTTCCCCCAAGTGAGTGAATTTCAGACTTTGAAATGTTAGTACATATGAAGAACCCAGCAGATTAAACTCTGTCAGGAATGGAATTGCACACTGCTCTGTCACTTCAGTTTTTACTAGAGAGACAGCACCCTTTCCTCACTCTTAAGACCTAAATTCCCATTTCAAGAATGAGGCTGGGCAAAATGTGTGTGTTTTCCTCATGCTAAATAGTCGCAGCAGGACCAGGACAAATACAGCTGTACTTTGAATGAGTTGGCCTCGTAAAAATGGTGTCAGTATCTACACAAGTAGCAGTGGTGTAGGTATCTGACAAGTGTCTCAAAGGCTGAACACAAGTGATGTTATGTGTAGTACACATTCCAGAAACAATAAGTAAATAATGTTCTACTTATATATGGGTTTGGGCAGCTGAGTACAGCCTTCCTGGTATAACATTTTTCAGATATTCCTCTCTGTGTGTTCATGCATACACAACAGTTACTTTTGATTCCAACAGACATCAGTATGGGATTTTACTTTATTATTATAATATTTTTTAAAATCCTGAAAGCTAGGTCAATTTTTTTCCCCTTCAAGTTTGAGGCACTAAAAATACATTTTTTGTGTGTGTAATTCCTGGATTACTGTAAGATATTATCCTGCATACATCATTTTTTGGCTCACTGAAAGTATATCTTGGGTCAGCCAGGGAATAAAATTATGTATCCAAAGTACTGGAAAAGCCCTCTGTTTGATAGCCAATGTAGCTGTTCTGTGCAGCTTGGAACTGTGCTGGTGTTGGCATGCAGTTATTAAGGGACGTCGATGTGCTGCTTTGCTTTGAAGTATTTCCTGTTTGTAAAGCTGTCCACTTGCCTAGCTGGGCTGTCACACCGGGGTGACATTGTTAGTTTCAGTCATGACATTACACTGAGCTGCTCACTGACAACAGGAGCAGCTCCATCCCCTCTGGCATTTTAGTCCAGTCCAGTCAGCATAATGGATATGGGACAAAACGGGTGTTTCAACAGTGAGATCATGGCTTCTGTTGTATTCATCATTGAATTAATTCAGCCTATCATTATCTTGGTTTTTTTAATTTATGTTTTTATTTTCTGAAAAGAGAGTAAAAGCAGTCTCAAGTATTTTCTGCAACTTCTTCAGATTTAAGCAAAATAAACATAAAATTAGTAATCTCTGAAATTAGTAATCTTTTCTTTGTAATGATGTTTAGTTTCAGTTCTTGAAATGTTCGGCCCTTATGCACCTGTACGTTTTGTTAGAAAGTTTTCAGGCTGTTGTTTCTCTTTGGTCCACTGATAATCTTGTAACTGTTAGTGAAAGTGGCTCATAGAATGAGGAGTTGATCAAAGCAATTTTCTTTTACTACTTACCGGAGAGCTTCTCAGCAGTTAAATTCGTTAGTGCTATTAAATGAGAAATTATGACAACGAGCACCCACCTCTTACCAGCTGTATCGCATTTTCTCTCTGCAGATTTATTGGTTTAAAGATGGGAAGCAAATTTCTAAACGAAGCGATCACTACCGAATTCAAAGAGAACCTGATGGAACTTGCTCACTGCATACTGCAGCCTCCACCCTGGATGATGATGGGAATTACACCATTATGGCTGCTAACCCACAGGTAAATGAAGGTTTGGCACCAGAGCAAACATCCTTCTGGACATAAATCTTCAGAAAACTATCTCATCTCACATATGTATGATTTAATTAAATGATGAAGTCACTGTAAAGTATGCAAGTTAAAGTTCTGTTTTCATCTTGCATCAGTAGGGTGGGACCTTTCTATCTCCATGAGATTAGCAACTCAACAGTAGTTTTTTTCCTATGGTTTGAGGTTTCAGGGGGAGTGGTGTAATTTTTTAATTACTCTTCCACTAGTTATTTCAGCTGATAACATCTCAGTATTCTAACTGAGCATGGAGAGCACATATATATAAAGGGAGAAAAAGATCCGGTTTACCAGCAGAAATAACCCAGTCCAGCAATTTAACTTTCTTCTGTTGACTCTACTCACTGACTGAGGCCAATTTTTTTGAAGTGAGTGGGAGTATATCATACCTCAACATGCTTACATTAGGCAGATTGCAAGTCTGTAAGGCAAAAAAAATCTAGCACTATTATGTAGCAGTCCTATGTTGATCTTAAACAGTGCTTTTCTGAAACACAAAGTGTTACTGGTTTAGCAACGCCATTTTTTCTTTGCAGATTTAATGCAAGAGTTGAGGGTACACAGCAGAAACCCACTAGTTCATTAGACATAGCCAAACTTACAGATCACTCATCCTATTGAAGTAGCTTTTTCAATCCACTTTTCTCACACCACAGCAAATTGAGGGGAAAGAGTTGCATGTGAGAAACCAAAGCAGTAACATAACTTTTGGGATGTAATGAATTATTTTCTTCTGTAGTGCCAAATATCTTGCCAAGACTAGGACTGCAAGCAGAATGACACTGTAGAATAACAAACTGTATCACTGAGACAGTTTAATCTAAGCAGGAGTGTTGTGCTCTGTTATGCACGTTGCTAGGTTACTCAGCATGACGCTGCCATTTTTGTCTCATTCTTCAGCTTGTCAGCCCTGCTCATACTGCAGAGGCCTTGTGAATATAAGGGGTTGTACACACGGGCAACACACAGAGAGCAGCTTTTGGGTAGATTCTATGAACTGCAGTGCTTAAATATAGGTGGTGTAATTATTAGTTCTACATATATAAGTAAAGGAAAGACTAATGAAATAGCATAAAGCCATGGAATTGTTCAAGCTGGGAACTTTTACACATCGATGACATTGTTAAAATACTTGGTACCATTTAAACTGTGAAATTTCACAACAGGTTTAAAAATATATGTATGCTCAAGGTAAGAAATGGTTCCTGTTCATCTTCCTCTAAGTGTTATCTCAGTACATGCACAGAGTTTCACTGTGTAGTGTTACTGTGTGATCCAAAGCTTTGGAGAACTTGGTGAACAAACTGCCTTTGTATTTGGGCACTGTACTCTGTCCCTGAACATTTACAGCCTACTTTGGAGCATTTGTTGTTCTGGATAATGCTCATTCAATGACACAACAGTGACCCAGGTTACCAGTTCTGGTCATTGATGGCACTACTTTGTTAGTGGGTTTTTGGATGTACTAAAATGAGCTGGGTTTGTGTGGTTCCCTGCTTGGAGCTCGAAAAAGCAGCTTTGTTAAATGGTAAAATTCTGTGCTGGTGCTTTTTTCCCCTCTTTGGA
>WAAE01023742.1:0-39117 GCA_013400495.1 Nicator chloris
CTCCTCTCCTCTCCTCTCATTTTGGAGAAGGTGGCCAAATATTGGCTAGATTTGCAGGAAAGTTCATGAAACAAACCAGACTTCCTTACTGGTCATAATTACTGTTTCTGAGTGCTTTCTAAGATTAGTTTATTCTCTCTTTTTAAAAATTGATCAAAATGAGGAATTGTTCTCATATCACCTCAAATATAAACATACAGAAGCAAAATAATTGCTCATTTAGGTATTGTACAAGTTACACAGGTATTCCAGAAATCCCCTGAATAGGTTTGGAGTGAGTCCTGTAAATAAAGAAGTAACACTTTGCATCCCCTGTTCTTGGTATCTTCTTAAGATCGTGGTTAATTCCTTAGTTACCATAATCTTTATTTATAAAAGATAAGCTGTTTAAAGCACTGATTCACACTAAGAAATGATGTTTCCATCCTTTGTCATCTGGTGGTATTTAGGAATGGTGAGAATTCTTGCTGACATGTTATCAATTTGCCTGAGTTAGAGGAAATGCAATCTGGTGATATTGCAGGTATAAAAATATTTGCCATATAATGTTTTTTGCTCAGTAAAGTCTAACATTTTCTAACATCTAGAAATTTTTTTACTTGAAATGATTGATTTAATTATTTGATAAAAGGAGAAGACATAAAAGACATCCAAGAGGTGACCATGTAAATTTTGCAGTGCTGAACAGTAGAACACTTCAGGAAAAAATAATGTTTAAGTTTTTGCAAGAAATTTTAATACTATTTTTAAAAATATTTAAAAAAAGAAAAAGGTTTGTGAAAATAGGACTTCCTCAGCTTGACATGTCTGCTGGAGTCTTTTATAATGGCAGGGAAGTTCATCCTCTGTTCAAAGCAAGGAAAGGAATTCAAGAGGATAAAGAATGAAATTTTATTCTTGAAATGTCTGAAACAAGAAATGTATAAATTCATTCTCTGTTTACCGTGAAAGCTTATTTTTTAGTGTCTTCTGGGAAAAAGTTGGGTATCATGAAAATTTTTACAATATCTCCTAATGATGTTAACCATAAGATGTCTTCTTTCTCCTGCGCAGACTGAAGAGGCAAATGTGAAAGGGAAGATACTGGGATGGCTCTGGTTAAAGGGTTAAGATCTGGTTAAGGAATAAGGTCATAGAGAGAGATGCCTCTACCTGAATTAAGGTGCAGATAAGACCATATGCTGAAGCCAATAGATTGGATTTTATTTACTGTAAATGTGAGATACAAAGAGAGATAGAAATAGAAAAAAGAGAGTGAGAGAGAAACATATGAAGCGGAACAGCAGTCACCACCACTGTGGATCCACCAAACAGTGTCCTGTTTGTCCTCTTCTTTTGGTCCTCTTGATGGTTCCAGAAACATAGAGTTTAGTGGGTTAATATATTTCAGTTGTACATGGGGATGCCCAGACAGCTCCCCTGTGGGGAGGGATGTTTTACACCATCTTTTGCAGCACTGGTCTTTGCAACATTTGTGGCTCATGTGCAGTGCCCTGGTGGAAGGCCTCAGAAATGGGTCTGGGGTGCTTTGGGATCTTTGTTGGTTTATGGCACCTTCGAAGACGATACAGCTGCCTCTCGGGTCAGCCCAGCTGAGTCAGTAAGGCCCCATCAGAAGGGATGAACAACTTCAGGGCTGTCAGTGAATGTGAATGTCCTGTGTGAATTTGACATTCATTAATTCTTCTGGAAGTTTGCATGAATAAAAGTTGCAAGGTGAAGTCACGAGGTCCAGCCATTTGGGCTTTTGTGTAAATTTGTGGGGGCTGGAAAATAGCAGTTTTCAGTGTGTTGCATTTTTGGCATCACTGGTATACACATTTCTGTTGCCTTAACGCCTTAGTCATTTACCTTTACTTTCTTCTCTGCTCAGTCATGCATATTGAATTAGTTAGAATTTTTTGAGTACATTTTACATGGGCTTAATTAGGTCAATCGTTTCAGATACTCTATCAGCATTCTTGCCAAGCACATGATGCCTGAAATAGTTTCAGGATGTTCTAATATCTATTAATGAACGTATTTCAGTGTTGTGCTGTTTTGGTATTTTTTTAATTAGGATATTTGTCAAGGCTGAATTTTGTTATAGGAACTGATATAAAAGAAAGATACTTAAGAAAATTTCAGTCACTTGCCTATTTTTATAGTTTTTAAAGAGCAATTTTCTTTTAATAAAATGTTTATATTTGGCTTGTTTAGGTCTTTCAAAGTATGAGATGTACTAGAAATATTCTTAAAGAATATTCATTAAAAAAAAACTTTTAAAGATGAATGTCAAGGTAGGCCTGATGAAAAGCTGCAATATTTATCTTTTTTTAATACTGATCGTCTTTTTAAGTTGAATACACTGCGACTTTTCTGTCTTTAAAAGTAATGTGAACTCAAAATTAGGAATACTGTCATTCTTTACATCACCAGAAGTTCTCTGAATAGATTTTTTCATATAGTTAATTTATCAACATGCAAGTAGAAATAAGATTTCAATTGGTTTATTATATAAAAAGGCTATGATTCTGAAGACAAAATTATCTGTTCTTGTTTTGAATATTCTTTTTTCTTAAGAGGAATTTAACACATTGCAGGTATAGGGAGACATAATCCTAGGTTCCAATGTGACAGATAGATGTGACACCACGTCCTTTTTTAAGAATTAGAAATAACTTGCTGATATCAAAGACCCTTTAAAATAAGTCTATTAATCTTTATGTTTGTGCATGAAAATACACAATATTTGCACCATCCTCATCACTGTTGATTCTTACTGAAACACATAAAACTGTTGTGTCTAGGGCTTTATCTTTAAACTTGTGTCTTCTCTGATCTGTGTTTCGGAGATCTATTCCTTTATGAAGTAAGGCTCAGTAAATTAGTTCTGGCAAATTGCTCAGCTTACCTTGCCACCAAAAAGCCATATCAAATACTTAAACAAATGTACTTAAATGCACATATAAAATAGGAGTACTAAATTCACCAAAATTCAGAATACCAAAGTAGTTTCTATGATCCATAATAACTGCCTTATGGCCACTTTTAGTACTATTCCAGGATTTTTCTCGTAATTTATCTTGATTTAGGAAAAAAAAATCCATAATCTTCAAAATTAAAGAAATGTAATTGTATATATCATAATCTCTTGTTTGTATCCATTTAAGTATTATGTACATATAAAGATAAATATATATCTACATACTTATATACCTGCTCATATATTTATTAATTATGCATTTCCTTATATATATTTCTATATAAAATTATATCTGCTTATGTATTACTTATATATAGGTTACACACTGGATTTAGACCAGATATCTGTTCTTGAGGAAGACTTTAGAAAGACTTGAGTAGAATTGTATTACAGATTTGAAAAGATGAGACTGAAACCCAGCTTTAACAAGAATGCAAATGAGAATTACTAAGGTTCAGTGAAGGTCATAGCAGCTTAATCATCAATTTATGTCAGCAACTTCTCACAAGTAACAAATGAGTTTTAATAAAAACTGTTGTCTTAATGGATTAAACCACAAAATCATGATGTTCTAGAATTTGACCAGCTGTCCTCACACACATGCAGTTTTATATGTTTGACTCTTTTATCTACAAATTCAAGAATAATCTACTTAGAGATTGTTTATATTTTTAAATGAATATTTTTATCACTTTTTATGGCCTTCTAAAAGGAGTTCTGAAAGCATGTTTTGGTTGTGCCTAAAGCATAATTTTTTTCCTGGAAAAAAAATTTGAACATTCTCTGATACAACTGTAAATTATTTATTTCAATTAAAAATGGAGAGGTTGCATGGATATGCTTCCTTTATGTTGAATAAAAAAATTGCTTAATTTCTCAGGACAAAATCACTTCACTGAAATTTAATTTGGATCTCTTTCTACCTTGTAAATACATGCCCAAAACTATATAATTTTCAAGAACAGAAATTTGTCCTAAGAAGGAAAATAGAAAATAATCTTCTTTGTATCACAAACATTTGTGAAACCCCAACAGAAGAACTCAAAAAAGAAAATTTTGCTTAAGCTTTTTGTTTGCTTAAGTGCCTATTCTGCCAGTTTGACTATATTTATTATTCAACTAATAAACATAAATATATATATTGGATTTGCATAGCAATGTTTTGGTAGTGGGGGTTGCTGCTAGGCTGGCTTTTGTGAGAAGCTGCTGGAAGCTTCCCTGTGTCCAATGGAGACAGTGCCAGCTGGCTCCGAGGTGCAGCTGCTGCTTGACCATGGCCAAGCCCCTCAGGGACAGTGGTAGCACCTCTGGGGTGATGTAGTAAAGAAGGAGAAGACATTACTGCACAAGAGGAAGTTGCAGCTGGAGAGAGGAGTGAGAACAGGGGAGAGGAACAGCCCTGCAGACACCCAGGTCAGTGACACAGGAGGGGAAGGAGATGCAGACATTCTCCTGCACTCCTTGGTGCGTAGTGATGCAGCCCATGGAAGTGTGCCCCTGCACCCCAGGGAAGTCCACAGTGGAACAGGGCAAGGGTGTGAGGAATCCTCCCTCTGTGGAGGCAGGAGTGGCAGAGACATGGACTGACTGCAGACCTCATTCTCCACCCTCTGCTACTGGCAGGAGAAGAAAGAAAAATCTTAAGCAAAGTTAAGTGTAGAAAGAGGGGAGGCTGAGGGGGAATGTGTTTGAAGATTTGGTTTTTATTTTTCATTACTCTACTCTGACCTGATTGGCAATAAGTGAAGTTAATTTCCCTGAGTTGTGTCTGTTTTGCCTGTGATGGCAATCAGTGCGTGATCTTTCCCTGTCCTTAGCTTGACACATGAGCCTTTTATTCTATTTTCTCTCCCCTGTCCAGATAATGAGGAGAGTGATAGAGAGGCTTTGATGGACACCCGATGTCCAGCTACAGTCAACCCTCCACAATGTGTAAATATTTAGCCAGAATGTGGCTAGTTAAAGCTTCCTGATCTTAAAATAAGTCAATTATGTCACGGTTCCCATAATTTATACTCTTTGGGGTATCTAGAGAGCAAGGTAAGAGGAAGGAGTCACTAGCACAGCACAGTTCTTGGCAAATGTTCTTGCAGGGTGGGCTGTACTTATGAGACACTTTCTACACCAAACTGTTCAGACAAGCCCACAAAATAGTGTGCAAAGAACCAAATTAAGAAAACATTTAATTCTTCTTGAGAAATTTTCTAGTATCAGATAATCATACTCAAGTACCTTTTGCTATATTAGAAATTGAGAACAAGTGAGATCTAGTAATACTGATATCTGTGTAAGGCAAAGACCCCAAACAACTTTTCTTTCTAATATCAAGATCTGGAATCTAAATCTATAATCTTAACTTCATAACGCCTGAAGCCTCCCTATGGGTGGGGATAAATAATAATAAAATTTTTATGTGAAGAGAAACTTCAAACTATGCAATGGATGAAAAATCTAGAAAGTATACAACACATTACTGCTGGGCATTTACAAACAAGTTTAAATTAAGGATTTAAACAATTCTATCAATATTACTGATTTTAGTTCAGGGTTAAGTAAGAACAAAATAGGCCAAATCTTCATCATGTGAAAAAATGTGCTTCTCAAAAGCAGGGAGAAAACCTATCATATTAGACAACAGGTAGCAACATCTAATTTGTCAAATGAGTTGTAAAGTGTGGGAGTAGTTTCATGTGTGTGCATGCACAGTGGTGTAAATCAGAAAAAAGATCTGATCTCTGTGTCCTGTGGTCCAAATTGTACATCACTTGGTCATGACTGAGTGAACCTTGCTTCAGGATTTGGTATGGGTTGGATCAGTAGGTTGGTAGGTGAGGATATTACAATCCTCTCTCCACCTCATTACTACCACATAGACCTTTATTTCTTATAATAGGCTGCGGAATTTATTGCTGTCAAGTGTTTTCTTACTGTCCAAGTACTGCAGTCAGTGCTTCTTTAATCTTCATTTCTGTGTACCTTAAACAGCAGCATGCTGTTGTTGTTGTTGTTGTTACTTTTCCAGCTAAGATTGTATTATATATATCTGTAACTATTGAAGTTTGTCTTCCTTTGCAAGTATGTGCACTGGTGCTTTGAAGTTCATACCATTGTGCTCACTCAGCGTGACTCACCTCATCTTTCACTGGTTCCAGCAGGGATCTTGCTTGAGCTGAAGGATGTATGAAGGCAGACATAACAACATCAACCAAATGCAGCACTAACTTCACAATGCTTACATTCTAGACCAGTGAATTACAGTACTCTAAATACATATCTCAAGTCCCAATCTTTGCTTCATCCGTGTTCTTAGGGTACTGTAGGTACAGCAGCACAGCTAAACATCTGGGCTCCACTTAAACTTTGGGGAGACACGGGGTTGTCTTTGTATAGCAGTCAAACAGAGTGAAACCACTCGTGGTGCCACCTTCCCTCTGAGGTTAGAGGGAGTCTAGATGAGCAGCTGAGACTAGGCATTTATGCTTTACAAAGCTCAAAAGTTTGGTGAGGTTAATCTTGTTCCTACCAGTTTGCTTTTATCAGAGTTGAATAGTAAAAAACTTCATGCTTTTCATGATATCTCTTTTGTACTTTAGGTCTCCTGAAATTTATGAAGTTTGTTTATAGCAATGATCTGACTGTAAAATTGAATTTTTAAGACAGTGTCTCTAATTGCATCTATTTTTTTTCACTTTATCTCTTTCTAATTTCATACTTTTCATCATATGTGATTAAATTATGATTTACTTGCACCATTTGATTTTCTCTTACTAATGTCACATTAGATCAGTAATAGCTGAAATGCCCTAAATTGCTTCTAGAACCATCATACTGTGTGTACAAAGCTAGTTCCTTCAATATGTCATTTTAACAGTGATTAGCTAGGGTGATGTATGTCAACTATGAGTTTATCTTAAATTTTGTGCTTACATTTGAAATAATAGAAATATTTCACCTTTAAGGCAATGCTGATAGGGCTTGTGAGATGTATACCTTATATAATAATAATGCTTTTAATTATATTATCCTACCTGTCTTAGGAGTTTGCATTTTAATTTTTTCTTTAAAAGAACTTTTGTATTGAATTGCATTATAGGATACTATCTGTGCTTTGCTTCCAGTGAATTTTTATTCAGTGTATTTAAATGTGGCTACTGGAATGGCAGTAGTCTATTTTAGCTGAGTAGAAATATACCTCGGCTGCCATTAGTAATTGAATTAATACTGTTTTTATCAAGTTACATTTTCTGTTGAAAATGCTCAATTCTGTGCAATACTCTATATTAAAAAAAATAATTCTTGAATACTAGAATTTCACATCTGATTTCAGTAATATTTCTAAACTACCTATTCACTGTATCATTTTTATTCTAATTTAACTTATTTAATTCTTATTTTGGTTATTTACCCATCAATTATTTCTAAAAGTCTTATAGCAGTACTTGGAAAGCAAATCACCTTGCTAGTTTTTGTAGTATCTTCTAATATGTAGGAAAAGAAAATGATTGAGTATGGGATCATTCCCTGGTTTAATTTTAGCCCCCTCCCCCCCAATATTAGGAACGTGAGAGAGCAGCAAGAATGGGCTGCTCCATGAGGAAAAGCCAGTTGGGTGCTGAGTGTGAAGCAAGGTGGGCAGCAGTGCCCTGGCCAGCAAGGCCCCAATCCTAAAATACCCAAACCCAATGAACAAAGCAGGTTTGGTTGCATTAACCAGTCGGAGGAGAGTCTAAAGCACCAGGCAAAACTGAAGTGATGAAGGATGTCCCAGGTCAAGCTGAGAAGTCAAGTCAGCAAGTGTGGATCAGCTCCAGTGACACAACCAAGCTCAGTCCCGCTGCAGTGATCCCAGGCAGGTCTGGGGTGAGAAGGCAGATCAAGGTTTTGAAATGCAAGCCAGGAAGTCAAGTTTCCAGGTCAGGATGTGGATCAGCAGGATACATCTCCAGGCACAGACATGGTAATACTGTAGCCCAGTCAGCAGCCAAGGACAAGAGCCAGATCTCAAACTTCTCAGCAAAGGAGGGGGGAGGCAACTGCTTCTCACAGCAGTCTGAGCCGAGGTTATGCAGCTGTGCCGTACCAGCACTCCAGCACAGGTGATTGAATTCAAGGGGGCAAAAGTGAGGAAATCACACATAATTACAAGTACATTTGTTGTATTTTGCTGTTTTATCTCTGAGCTGGTTGTATAGAAAATAGATACTGATTTTATTTAGTGGATAGCTGGGAGAAGTAATTAATTTTGACATCTTAGTTTCTTTTTTATGTTGTTTTTAACCTGTTAAGTGCTTGAAACTTAGCACTTAGAAAACCAATCTATTATCTTCTCCTAACATAAGTGTATTTACAATTCATGTACCTTATATTTAAAATCAGCTATGGTTTAGTTCTTCATGTCTTTGTCTTTCATGATGTTTTCCTTCTTTAAATAAATGAGATTCAACTTAAATCCCTAACCTGCTTTCTATGTTCGTCTCTATATTTTTTACTTACATCCTGAATCCACCGCAATCAATAATTCTAGTAGATGTCAGAATATAAAACACAAACATTAATTATACTTCTAAGATTTGTAGACAGTTTGTATTTTTCTGAGTTAGACAACTCCCTTTTGAATGCATATCCAGAAGGCAATTAAGTTCATTCTTATAAAATCATGGAATCCTTTAGGTTGGAAAAAACTTCTACGATCATCAAGTCAAACTATTAACCCAGCACTGCCAAGTCCAGCACTAAAATATATTCTGAAGTGCCACATCTACAGGTGCTCCCTTCCAGGGGTGGTGACTTCACCACCTGCATGGACAGTCTTTTCTGATGCTTTCGCCTTTCTCCTGAAGAAATTTTCCCTGATATCCAATCTAAATGTCTTCTGCTGCTCCTTGAAGCCAGTTCCTCTTGTCCTACCACTTGCTTTCTGGGAAGAGATGCCAAAAAACACCTGGCTACAACCTCCTTTCAGGTAGTTGTAGAGCACAATGAGGTCTCCCCCTGAGCCTCCTTTTCTCCAGGCTAAACAATCTCGGCTCCCTCAAGCACTTCTCACCAGACTTGGGCTCCAGAGCCTTCCCCAGCTCCATTGACTTTTCTGGACATGCTCCAACACTTACGTGTTTTTTCTTGCAGTGAGTGGCCCAAAACTGAACGCAGCATTCCAGATGTAACCTCACCAGTGCTGAGTACAGGGGGACAATCACTGCCCTGGTCCTGCTGGTCACAATATTTCTGATCCAGGCCAGGATACCATTAGCCTTCTTGGCCACTTGAGCACACACTGGCTCATGTTCAGCTGGCTGTTGGCCAGCTCCCCAGCTGCTTTCCTGCCAGGCAGCGTTCCAGCCATGCTTCCCCAAGCTTTTTCTTCAAGTCCATAGGAAAATATCACAAATATCTTCCCATACAGTGAAGATCCTATCTGCTGACTTTTTGGAGGGGAGTAGTTATACTTAAAACACTCCTCTTTTGTTTAATAGGTAATGATTAAAATAGTCTGTTAGGTGAAAGCACATAAAATTTAATATTTTGAATTTCTGGTGAGTGGTTTAAGAACCAGGATGCAGGGCCATGGATAAGAGTGCTGGTTATTCCAGAAGTTGAATCTGCATGCTAAGAAAGGATGCAATGGTCAGGATAGAAGGTAGTAAATATCTCATTTTAGTCTAATGGTATGAGCAATGAATTTGCAGGAGCTATAGATTTGGTTCCAAATGCAGTTCCTTGAATACGACTCCATTTAGTTTAGAATCTGTATTGCTTGCTCTCCTGGTTACACTGCAGCCTAGTTTCAAATAATCACACACGGTGATTGCTATGGATATCTTGTGAGGTAGGGAGTCAGTATTTCTGAGTTGAGTAGAGATGGAAACCCAGCTCACAATTCCAGAATGAACAGTGTGAACACAAAGATGGTTTATATGACAACAAATATGTACTTGCTACTAAGTGATATTTTATTCTTCAGAGAGACACAGGCAGTGTGGACCTAGGCCAAGATATGGATGTAAGTGAATGGATGGCCAATGGATGTAAAGGAATCTATTGCACTAGAAATATGGGTGTGGACAAGCATCCTGATGAGGTTAGATTACAGTATACCTTACTAAAATAATTTAATGTCGTTTTAGAAGTTGAAATCTTGATACGGGGAGAATTCTTCAGAATTCTACTGAGTCACTCTGCGTAAATGAATCAAATACAACCATAAAAATCCTAAGCATTTCAAATTATTTATTGCTTATTCATTATGAGCCATAGAGGAAGGATATATATAATATGGTTTAAAAATAAAATTATTTGAATAGGTACCATTTGAGACGTGGTATTCCCAAACGAACTTGTTGCAAAGAGCTTACTCATAGTAAAATTTCCCTCTATTGTGCTATGAAAGTCTAATGTTCCTCATTTAATTAATTTTGCCAAAGAAGAAGGATTCCCAAATGTCTTCAACAAACTTTATATCATACCAATTTTTAAAGCACTTAACATTTATGATTAGCTTTGTCAGGCTTATCTAACAATGTATGTTCAGTTTGGCAACTTTCTGCTCTGTCTGGGGGTTGTATCTCTGGGGAAAATGCAAAGTCTGGGTCAGTTTATTGATTTAAATTTACTTCTAGTCTTATTAACTTTTAGAAAACATCTATTTTAATTTATTCAGTCTATCCAAAGTATAGAATCCAGGCACAGAAATATTCCAAATACTAGACGATTTTTTTAATAACAAAACCTGATGCTTTATGAACAAAAATTCTTTATGAATTTATTTTTACCATGTGTATTTACTTTAAGTATATGACATAAAGAATAACTTTGTTCTGATTTCTATAAATGCTGTTTAAACTATTTTTACAGCATTTTTGAAGTACTTACATAATGTTTGAAAGAAATGTTAATAACATATTGAATGGTATAAGTATAATAACACATTTTTGTTAAAATCAGAAATGTATTCTCTCTTTTAAGAACAAGCTACAGGTATGAATAATGTTTTGAAAGTGAAATATAAATTTCACAAATCCTCTTTGGAATACTGTAAACAATTCAGTCATAGGAATGGTCTGTTTAAGTGGAGGACACAAGACTGGACTGAAACCGCTTAATAGATCTTTGACTAATCATAGACCAAATCTAATGTATTTCTCAAGTTTACTAGAAAACAATTTTTTTTTTTTGAATCTAAGATGTAAATGTAATGGTAAAAACCCCAAAAGTTGTATCTTACATAGCAGTGAAGAAATAAATGTATGTTTTAGTGTCATGATCTCAATTTAGCAATAGCTAAAAATTTGGAAAGTAGATAATCTGACAGTCTAAATGAAAAAATAGCATGTTTTAAAAGCTCTTGCACACAACGGAGATCTACATATAATTCAAAACCAGCAAAAAGTTAAATGTGAAAATAGATACCAGCAATGCTATTTATTTCCAATAATACAAAGTTGAATAACTCAAATTTTAGAAAATTATTTATCTATGCCCTGGAGAACTGATTTACTCCCTTTGTGCATCACTCGGGAACTTTCCTTGCATTCAGAATAAGAAGAGTCAGCTAAACGTAATTTATCATGTATACCACAAGCCAAGATCTGATCTTGGACTACAACTACTCTAAGATCTTTACTTTTTTAATTTATCACAGATGAGTGAAAGTGGCAGCCAAAAAATTGGCTTAGATTTTAAATGTAAGTAATTATTTTTAGTATGGTGCTTACTGCAAAAGGCCAGAGAAAGTGTAGTATTCTAGTAAGAAATCACAACTGGCTTCCATGCTGCTTTGTCATTATGACAATCAGGCTTTCCCTATAGGGACATCAGAGACCTATTGAAAATATATTGTGAGAAGAAAAGTATGGCAGTATCTAAGTGACTTGCAACATGGATCATTATTACACCAATTATATTTCAAATAAAAGTGAAAATGCACTTTGAATGAATGGCCATCCTAAACCTATACTAACAAGCAGGAATACTTAAAATGTAGTCTCCTGAATAGAAAGAGGCTTCAGTATGTAAAGGTTCTCTTTACATTAAAAGGGTATTATGCAAGCTGTACTGATTTTGGCAGGGGTAGAGTTAATCTTCTTCATTGTAGCTAGTATGGAGCTATGATTTGGATTTGCGCTGAAAACTGTGTTAATAATATAAAGGTGTTTTCAGTATTGCTGAGCAGTGCTTACACAGAGCCAAGTCTTTTTCTGCTTTTCATACCATATCACCAAGGAATATTCTGGGAGTGCACGAGTGTTTGGGAGGAGACACAGCTGTGACCCCAGCTGACCCAAGGGATATTCTATACTGTATGTCGTCATTAAAGCTGGGGGAAACTGGATGAAGAAGAAGAAAGCAGGAGACACTTGAAGTGATGGTGTTTGTCTTTCCCAGTAGCCATTATGCATAATGGAGCCTTTATTTCTGGGGGTGGCTGAACACCTGCCCACCCATGGGAATGGTGAATGCCTTCCTTGTTTGGCTTGGCCTGTGTGCAGATTTGGCTTTACCTATTTAAGTATCTTTATCTCACTCCATGAATTTTCTCACTTTTACCTTTCCAGTTCCCTCCCCCATCCCTCCAGTGGGGGAGTAAGCAAGTGACTGCGTGGGGTTTGGTTGCCAGATGGGCATAAACAACAATGTAAGTGTAAAATGTTTAGGAAAATGTGGGGGTTTATTTCATTTGTTTATTGATGGCAAAGAAACTGGAAGATTTAAAGCAAGACTGCAAGAACCTAGGAATGACCATGTGTGTTCAGCTCAATGGTCCATCTCCTCCCCTGTCTTCAACACTCATTTGTTGATATTCAAGGGGGCTGAAAACCGTACAAGCACATATATGTCAGAACAACTCTTCCAGCTTTTCCCATCTTAGGCGTTTTTCTGACTGTGATGTGATTTCTTACTTTACTTACTCTCAGCTGAACTTTCTTCTCCATACTTGTCCTGTCTTCTCTTGAATCCACAACATCACAAGGTGTTCCACATGCCTATTTGTTTTGAGAGTCATATACTTTTGTTTCCCTAGAGCATGACTGCTGCTAGCTTTATTTGAAACTCCCAAGTTCTTGTAGCTTCATTTGATACTCCCTAAATAACTTTTCATGATATTTTCTTTTATCTTTTCTTCCTTTTGAGGTTATGAATTGATGGGATATTAGAATTGATGGTATAATCAGAAGCTGCTTTTAAAACATGCTGATATTTGCCTAGTTTCTCTTTAGATGATAAATGTTCCTGCATATCATTGTTGCTACGGACGTACCAACTATGCCTTATGAATATACCAGCTACCAGTGTTTGAGCCTTTAGGCTTATGGCAAGAAATGTGCATCAGAAAGATTTCAGTTAACACTACTTGTAGTGTTGTAACCTATGCTAGAGATATTCTGGTACTGACCTAGGAGCTGGGGACACTTCCCATATCACCCTATTTGTATGACTTCCCTCAGAAGACCTTCTATGCTGAGCTCTATCATTCAGGGCTCAGTCAGATTTCTTTCTTTAGCACTGTTTGAGTGAACCTGCCGCTTCCCATTTTAAGATGTGAAGACCTCAACTGTCTTCCTGTAATTCAGCCAAATGGTTGAGGGCTGTGTATTGCGAGATATTTGAGTTTCATGGATTTTCTTACCTGAAAATGTGAGTTAGGATTGTCCTCCTAAACTTTAGTTGGTTTTTGGTTGGTTGGTTGGTTGGTTGGTTGGTTTCTTTTCGTTCAAGTGCTCTTCTAAGTCATATGAATATGTAACAGGATGTAAAGGCAGAGCAGTTACGTTCCATTATTGCTCATGTTGTCACCTATTGTTAGTTCACTGGTGTACAAAACCCTACACCTTAATGCTGTGCTTTTGTAGTAGAGATTTTCCATAGTGGCTGATGGACATCAGCTCAGTATCACTGCTATTAAAGCAGTGTGGAAAATTTTGAGTTTTTCAAAATGGTTGAAATGTGAACAAAGCATTGTTTATGAACTGTTTATAAGCCCATACATATGAGTACGTACATTTTCTGAGTAAATGCTGTTTTCTATTCGTGTGATTTCCTTTGGGTTTTGTATTTCCAAAGAGCATTGTAACATTTTCTTGTGCAGAGTGCTGCTTTGGCACACTGCTAAGAGCAGTAGGTGTTTGCTAGTATCTCTTACCCTGCCCCTGCCAACAACCACAAATGGAATGTTTGTATCTGCTTTGAGCCACGCACCAAATTGGAAACAGTTGTCGTGCCTTCACAACTGACTGATGACAACTACCCTTCAGAGTATTGCGGGGTTTTCATGCCTAATTATTTTTACTGCAGCACTGGGAACTTAAGAAAATCCTGTGAGCAAATCTTGGACAACTTGAAGTCAGGAATAATAGAGTAGTGAGAAGGATTGAAAAAATGGCTGAAATTTGTTTAGTGTCAAAAACCAACTTTTTAGAAGTACATTCACTCTTTCACCTGGAATATTATAAATGTTTGAGAAGGACTCTAGATGATGATTTTTATTTTTATTTTAATTTTCTTTGTAATTACTATAAATGCAGCAGTCAGTACTACACTTTCCCATGACATTTTCAAATGACCTTTTCTGGTACCTCCTCCTCCTTTCCTGGAAATAAAAAGGTTTTCTATGGATTATATTTGACTTCTTGGTACTATGCCTAGGAATTTTCTATGAAAAAGAAAGCATAATCTTTAGTATTGACACTTTTCTCACATAAATTCTTTTAGTTTAATCAAATTAGTAAGAAGAAGAGCAAAGAATTTTTCTTTACATATTTTCTTTAAAAATGTACTACACTTCATCTATCTATAACATATATCAGAAACCATAAATGGTAAGATTAAACCAGATTTTGTGTCAAACCTTTTAATCATAAACTATGCTATTTGCAATCAAATTATGATATTTAAAACAAACTATTGTTTTCTTTATTTCAACATTAAACTGTTAAATTAGCAAGTAAATTATCTGATTAACATGTTTTATTCAGTTGGTACTTAATTTGGCTTGGTTTTAAAGAAACTTGAAATTTTGGTTAAAAAATTCTCATTATATATTCCTGTATAATATAAATATATATAAAATTCAGAAATACTTTTATATATGTGGTCACAATTAACCCACGTGTTGGTTTCTGTGATTGCTCTTTTAAGTCTAAATAAAGCCATTCTACAGTATAAGTAATTTTAAAGTTTTCATCCATAGGCAGGCATAGTTACTGCTTCTTGGAAATGAGATCATACCCAAGTGAGAACTTGATTTGATGAGATAAAATGTTTTAAAGGGAAAAGTATCTGAGTTGAATGATGCTGCTTTAGGAATAGTAGTCTAATGTATTGCTGTGCTTTATTGCCTGTATTTTTTCACAGAAGGGAAAGGTACTTGTGGCTGTAGCCACATATATCTCAGAAATATCTGTTAAATTGGAAAAAAATTGGTCTCTAGAAAATGAAGGTCATATATGCAGTGCCACAAATATTCTAAAATATTTTGCATTTATAGCCTTACAAATATTAAATTGGAAAAGTTGGACTTAAATTCTCATGACTGTAAACCGTTCTCCTGACTACCTGAGAATTTTTAATAATGTGTGTAAATAATCTACGTGTTGACATAACTAATTGTTCTAAGTTTTGGGCTGGCTTTGTTGTTGATAGTTCACAACAGATTATACAGATACTACTTAACAATGTTAGCAGGAAATGCAATTTGAGATCAGTGAGAAAGCCATACAGTTTTTTTTCTAAAATATAGAAGAAAAAAAATAGTATGCATTTCATCAGAAACACTTTGTGGAATTTATTACACAAGTCTAATTAAGATTGTTTCTTTATACATTTGCTTTTTAGAACTTCTGAATGTCATTTGTTCAAAAAACAAAAGTTCTGCTAACAGAACTTTAGTTTGTTTAGTTTTTTATGCGTTTGATTTAATTTTTCAGTGAAATTTCTTCTGTAAAGTATATTTCCTTATAATACTTCTAATGTGAGGGATTGCCAACAACACTGACTAATGGTGCTGAGTAAGGCACAAATGTTGGCTTCACAGAGAAGAGAGGTACCAAAGGTAGCATCTTGCAATCAGCAAGTGGCAGTCCCAGGGCAGGGCAATACCTGGGGTCAGCCCAGGAGAAAGTGCTGAGACTGCTCAGATGAGCTCTTTGGCCCTTGGCAGATGAGTGGAATCCTTGAGAAGATGAAAAGAAAAATCTTGCCAGGTTGTAGAAAATCTGCTCATACCAAATTAACACCAGTGAAAGCAAGCACATTACATGGACTCTGATTATTGTATCATGTAGGAATGTAAGCTGTTTCGTTCAGAAAAAAATTCTCACCTAGAAATTGTCCCTAAGTTATTGCCAATGGATTCCCTCTCTAAATCTCATTGTATCATAAAAATTGTAACTTAAAACATTAAGTACTGTCACAGACAGAGTGCATACATCCTTAAAAGTAAGCATTTGAAATCCTGTAACAAAAACAATGTATTTACAAGCTATGTGAAGCCATCAGACCCAAGAAGGTAATAACTAAGTATAGGACTTTACTTGCTATCCTCTACTCCCAGAGAGAATGAGCATAAAAAGTAAAAAAGTTACATGGATATCTGGTGAATTTTGAACTTGGAAGTTCTGAAAGAGAGAAATGTCAAAGTTCTGAATGAAACTTCTGCCTATTTTTTCAGTGTGAGGAGAGCTCTGTGGGCAGGATAGTAGTAGGAACCTGAGGGAAAAGATGAGACTGAAATCAGAGGAGATCTAGGAAACCTCTTATTTCCCTGGTAACTGAGGTACATAAAACTGCAAATTTAGGTGTTTGGAGTTTGGAGAAGTCTTGGTATGATGTGCTTTTCTGCCTGCCTATTCTGCCTAATATCTATTATGTTTCAATAATTCATACACTGAGCTCAATTTTAATTCAGGTGCCTCGAGGTTGGGTGCATTGGTCAGTATAGGAACCAAAGGAAGATAAGAAAAGTATTTAACTTTTTTCTACTAAAACCTTTATTTTCTTACAAAGTTCTGCTGCAATTGCACACATAAGTTTGGCAGGCCTTTATTCTGATTTCTTTGTTTGCACAGCACAGAATAATGGTAGCAACATTTCATTAAGAGGCAACCATGCTAAAAATTAATGAAAGCTTACTATTTTTTATAGCTTCATTGCAGATTTTACTCTTCTCTGGTGGATAAAACTTTTATACTATCATGACCTAAATGTTTATAGTTGTCTACAACCCCTGTACGTAAGCTATTTATTACTTCTGCTACTAGTTTCATGTCAGGATAGAAATATACCAGTGTGTGTTGCCTGTATATTAGGATTATGTAGATTTGTTATAGTTATGGAATAATTTTAAGGAGTCTATTCACATGGTGCTCCATGAGGGTATATTCCAGGGACAGGTATGAATATTTTAAAATACTCATTTATTTTTTATTTAAATATTCATTTATTTCTTGAAAATGCTTGGTCCTTGTTTTTTTAAGCTTTACACAATGGTTTTCTGAAATACTAGCTACTCAGAGGTGCACGGTGCTTGTATGCAGACATTTTTAGTGTGATCTGATAGGGCACAATGTTCTCTGGTGTACAATAACACAGGAATACTTTTTCTAAGACTATTTCCAGTGTCTTCTCTAAGAAGATTAGCATAGACTCATAGGATACCATCATAGAATATGCTGAGTTGGAAGGAACCACCAGGGTCATCGAGCCCACCTCCTGGCCCTGTGCAGAAGACCCCAAGAATCACACCGTGTGCCCGGGAGCGTTGGCAAAATTTGTCTTGAAGTGTGTCAGAGTGTCTTTACTTTGCTGTCAGCACCCTCCTTCTGCAGGAGACTCCCGATGGCGTAGAAGGTCTTAGGAAAGAATACAAAGGAATAGTTGATGATTCCTTCTTCTTCTTCTTCCTTTTGTATGTGATGATATGAAGAACTCTTCATATCTCTTGCAACAAATTGATACTTCCAGTAATAAAGGAATATCTGACCAGGAATGAGGGTTTGTTAGCTGAAAAGCTGAGGATCCCTGTCAATCAAGATTCTTTGAGTTTTTTACCTTACGGATTTCTGTGACTGAAGATGTGCAAGAACTGGCCTCTTCCCCAGGAAAAGACTTTCTATGGCATGGTAGTGATTTTCCACATAAAATAACTAGTTAAACAAATAGTGTAAACAAACAAACAAAGACACTAAACAAGTATTACTAGATAAATTAGTAGTATTCTGGGGTTTATTTTTTTAATAACTTAGGTAATTCATTTTATGCTTTCTGCAAAGATACATCAGCAGTAGAGCATATGATTCTCAGTTACAACTCAGCAGTATAATGAAAGGAAATGGGATCCTCAAAATGTATTGTGCTTCACCAAAAATAAACAGATAAAGCAGAGCATCAGTGCAATTCTCAGAATTTGGAATTTGCTCAGCCAACTTGTCACCATTAAACCTCCTTTTCTGTAGGAAAATGAAAAATTAAACCACAATATTATAATTAAAATGGTAGTGCCTGGAACTTTTTTTAATATACGCATATGAATATTTCAGCTTCTGTACATCAGTCTGATGCTACAATTATTTTGTTTTAGGTCGGGGAAAGTTCCAGATGCTTAGATACTTAGATATTGTTTCAGAAATAAAAAGCATAGATCTTTTGCTAGCAGATTATTTGCTTTTTATATAGAAACATCTAGTGATGGAATATATGTTATTGATTATCAGGTATTTATTGCAGTCTGTGGTGGGAGACGGTCAGTCTGGATTAAATAATTCAAGTCCAGCAGAATGCTTAGCATTTGTTGCTAGAAGAAAGCTAAAGGAACCCATAGAATGCTCTCTGTAAGCATAGATATATGCTAACTTTCAGGCATTTGTCTTGACTGAAGAAGTGGAGCAGTGGTGAAGGGCTGTCTCCACAGTGAATATTACACATTGTGGTGTTCTGTAAATTTTTTGCCAAAATAAAGACAACCTTATAGAGTTTTTCTTTGCCTCACATCTCAAGTGAATTTGAAAGGTTCTTCAAGTAAACCTCAACAGAATTTGAGGTTCTATAGCTAAAAGCTGAATTTCTCCTGCTTTACCTGGTTGCATCTCAGTGTTCCATCTCCCCAGTTTCCAACTTACAGTTAAAATTACCGCCACAAGGTGGAGTTCTGAACTTTCCAGCACGAACAATCTCTTCATTACACCAAAGGGGAGAAAACGCTATTTCTTCTTAACTATTACACTGCAGCCACTGTGTCTGTCATGATGGCTGGAGCAGCTGAAGGGCCTGTTGTTGTCTCACTGTCAGATTTAGAGACTTTCTTTTCCTCCTGCAGGCATTGAGCAGTGTTGAATATGGCTCAATGAACCTGGGCCAGGCCCCAGCATAGTGCAGTGATCTGGGTCCTCTTTGGACTGCCAGGTGCCAGCACACATTTAAAAATATTTTACTGGTTTTTCTGGCTTCTGGACTTATTCGAGGCTAAGGTGCAATCGTGTTGAGCTGCCCACTGCCCTGGGTACTTGTCCATAGAATCCCATACACCCCACAACTCCAGAATATCCAGCTTTTGGGCAGATCTCTGCATAATAATCCCAACTATTTTTCTGACCTGAAAGAAGAACTGAACCATACAGAGAAACATGCTCCTAGCAAAAAAAGCAGTTTGGTTTCAAGGGTAGTCAAAGGATATTCAAAATCTTTAAAATTCTAAATTACTGTTATCAGCCTGGAGGACAAGAAAGGAAAAAAGAGGGGAGAAAAAATTAGGAAGGTGTCTTCCCCATAGGTTGTTCCTCTGGGGAGTAAACAACAAGGGTGTGAATATTAATCATTCCCAGGAGATGACTCCCAAAGCACAGAGTTCCTGCAATACTGAGTGCAGACACCAGATTGGTGTCCTGACCAGCAACATTGTCATATCATGAACCCATCCTACGAAATACACCATGGAGAACAGGTACTGCAAGGAATGTATTACTGGTATAATAGGGACAAAAAGCCACAAATGTGAGAGCAAATAAATCCACATTGTAACCATCAACTGTTAAACCAATGCAATGAATGTTTATAATAATTTTCCTTTAACACCCTCTGGTCAGATCTGTCCTTACCTCAACCCTTTGAGCCCCACATTGGGTGCCAAAAAGGACTGCTGTTTTAAACCCAGCTGGAGATAAAACATCATGCAGCCACTCTCTCAAACCTCCTCCCTGAACAGGGAGAAGAATTGAAGGAAAACTTGTATGTTGAGGTAAGAACAGTTTAGTAACTGAAAGTAGAGTAAAATACAATAATAATGGTAAATGATAAGAAGAATGATGATGATGATGATGATAATAATAATAATAATAATAATAAAACCAAAACACAAAAACAAACAACCAAGTGATGCACAATGCAATTGCTCACCACATGCTGACAGATTCTAGACCTTCCTTCCTGAACCCAAGTTGGACTCCCCTTCTGGGTAACTCCCCCAGTTTATATAATGGGCATGATGTTCTATGGTGTGAAATATCCCTTTAGTCTGTTCAGGTCACCTGTCCCAGTTGTGCTCCCGCACAGTTTCTTTTGTGCTCTGCTCACTGGCAGGGCATGAGACAAGGGGAAAAAAAAATAATAATAAAAAAAAGTCTTTTACTTACATAAACACAACTTCTCAAAAAAACAAAACTTCTGTGTGTTATGAGCACCATGCTCGTTCTGAATCCCAAATGCAGTACTGTAACAGGTACCGGGAAGAAATGAACTCTACCCTAGCTGAACCCAGGACATTCACTTATATCTGAAATTTACAAGAGTGTTTATAGGTATAAACATACAGTAGAAGACAATAGCTTTGAGGCCGCTTAAATAGGCTCTCTAGAGTTTAATGCATTTTGTGCTGGTTTTAAACCTGGACTTTTAATCTCATCTTGTCATGTATATGCATAGGTGGCAGTCTCAGAATTTTTTTTTTCCATTTTTTCTATTGACTAAGGAACAGTTCTGTATCACATCAAAGACATTGTTTCATATGATTTTTTTACTGCCTACAGAGAAGGAACTTTGTATCATGTAGACATTTAAATGTTTTGAAAGGAAAATCTATACTTACCCATAAAACAATGAATTTTTATAAAGTGGTATTTAGAAAATTAGTTGGCTGTTTAAAAGAATACTATTTTCCATGCTTAGTTGTTGAGAAGAAATTATTTCTTGCTTTGCAATTCTGACAGGATTTTCAAACACATATAGATTTACTAAATATATAATTTTGTACATATACCAGGTAAAGGAATTTCTTTGTCTTTGTACAAGTAGTGGTTTATAAAATAACCAGTGTTTCTAGATTCTTCTAAATGACTACTTTTACATATGTGTAACTCAGAATTCAATTTGAATAGTTTAATTTACGTCTTTTAAACATATATCCCTAGAGTCTTAATAGGATGGTAGCAGTCTTCTTTCATGAGACAATTAACTGATGGAATTGACTGGAGGCCTTTGAGTAGTTCAACAGTTGCTGTGGTGGGTTGTGGTGCTGAAGGGACAGCTCATGGCCGCGTCAGGCAGCAGCGCTGCAGCAGGAGGGTAGGGCAAGGGGCATAGAAAGCATTAGGCTGTCATCATTATATTTAAATGATCAGAGAAGAGGTTTTTTTGAAGTTCTTTTATAATAAATATCATTGATTATAAACAATTATTTGTAGTGTTCTTCCTTATGGAACACACTACATTCTCTAGGATCATGGAAATTTTAGGAGGGTTGTGATAAAGTCCTTGCTAAAAATGAATCTGCTTTATTGCTTAGAAGAAAGCAAACTGAGATATTGGGTACTGGGGCTTTTTAAATTTATTTCTCTTCTTTTTACCTTTATTTTGTTAAAAATAAATATATTATGATGTGATATTGTGTCTCAGCTTCCCTGCAAATACTTTTTTTTTTTTTTTTAAAGTCCGGAATGTGATTTTATTCTGTTATGTTACTCTCTATTGAGGAAAAATTCAAACTATTAATTTTTAATTAAAAAAAAAAATTAGAAAATTTTAAAGGTGCAATTAACGCTCAGTCATTAGGAATTTAATCTCTGATAGTTTGAGCAAAGTTTGAAAATCCTATTGATATTTTCATTTTTTATATGCTATATGCTATTTGGATATTCTACTTGGATTTTAAAATATCCCTTTAAACTTTGTTTTAGCAATAAATACTGTGAGCTGCCTTAGCTCTAACTTTAGTCAGTGTTTTGCAAATTTCTGTTTCTTAGACTGCCAGGTGGGTGTCATTTTTGTCCTTATCAAATAACATAAATTCTATATAAAGTTTTGGAGCAAGCAAACATTATCCATGTAGTTTATTGCCAGGACTCACGTGGAGTTGACTGCAGCAGAATTTCTGTGCATGTGGAAGCCCATGGAAGGCATCTTTGCCATGGTGGTCTGTAGACCCATGTGGTAGTTAGTATTGCATGCTACTGCTCAGCTGAACAACATCTTCTGTCACCCTCTTCTCTCAGAAACAGTCTGCTTTGATTTCTTCCATTTTGGTGGAGTTTTGCCTAAATTACTATGATAAATCAAGAGAAAATGGGCATAAATTGAAATACAATTTTTTTAATTATTATTATTTGTGAAGGTGTTTGAACACTAGATGAGGATGTTCACCAGGGTTTTGGTGATCTGCATCCTCACAGAGAGTTCTGAGTTACTTGTGTCCCCAGCTGACCCTGCTCTGAGCTGGGAGATTTGACTAGATGATCTCCAGAAGTTTCCTCTAACTTCAACTACTCTGTGACTCTAAGACTTTAAAATGAGAGGAAATTGTCTGTTACCAAGTGAAATGAAGCCACATGAAGCAGACTTGTGTCTTCATTTGGGATTCCAGGTGACAGCAAGCAGTGATTCCTCAAACTTATCTCACTCATTGGGCCCTTGTTTTCTGTGTGAAAGTCAGAAAGGCAATGTGCTTTCCTGCAGTCGAGCACAGACACAAAATAAACCAAGCAAAATCAAAAGTGACAAAACATTACCTCACAAGTAAATTTCTGACTGTCTTTTAGTATTGTCATATTATAGCAGAGATTATTAACACAAAGAATAAAAGTATCACCTTTCACAAGAGTGGATGTGCTTCACTTGCCATTCTCTAAAATCTTCCCCCTATATTGTTGTTGACAATCTGTTAGCTCCTTGTAAAATTAGCACAATGCTGATCATGACCAAATGTCAAGTGAAATTTTATGGGTTTTTTTTTTCATTGAGTCATCATGACTCCCTTCATGGATTATGTTGATGGTGGTTCTCCATTTTAAGTGCAGCCATCCATTTTAACTGATACTCACAATTCTGAGACTCTTCTCATTGATATGATCATCCTGTAAGGAATGACGAGTGCTATTGACTAAACCATCACAACTATCTGGGGCTCCTACAGCTTGCCTAGCTCCATATGTTCATATTTAACTGCTTAACTTTCAGTTTCCAGTATGGGATTCCTGTGGCTTTCTTCATTAGTGTTGGGCCAGGCACTCCACACACTTCACAGCAGAGGGCCCTTGCTAACATCTTGTAAGTGGGCTCTCTGGTACCCGCTGTAACTTCAGTAGTCTTGCTTTCCAGATTGTCTGAAAAGCATCCTGCAGGTTCCTGCACATTCTAGGCAAAGGCTGATTTTCTCCTCAAGTAAGGATTTTTCTTCATGTCTGCCCTTCTGGACTTGCCAGACACGTGAGCTTTTAGTCAATCCTTTATACTGTCCCTTCTAAACTGCACATAAATATAACTATTCTAATAACCTTTATGCCAGTGAATACAGATTTTTTGTGTAACGGACTGTACTCCATCTTAGTGGGAGCTATGCAGGCTGCTATTTAAAAAAGTCAAAATACAATGATTGATACTGTTATGGCCTTTGTATAATTTCAGATAGAATAGTTTGTCCCAGTAAGCTTTATATATGTGGGAACAAAGTAGGGCAAAGAACCTGTTCTAACCAGATAACATGGCCTGATTTCAGTATTAGGAAACAGTCCCAGAGGGGATTATATCTCCAAGAGGGTGCTCTAAGTGTAAAGTCTTCCTTTAAGTCCTTTGTTAGAAACAGTTCCCACACTCCTGTTTGACTGTGTTTCAACTGGAACTAGGAACTATTAAATCCTATTACCCTTTCATTTGAGTGCACTTCCATTTCTCTCTACCCAATCCCTGTGTCAACAGCCTCAAAAGAAATTAAAAGAGACAAATATATGGTACAGGACAGTTTTTTGTCTTTCATGTGACATTGGTTTTATGAAACAGAATGATCCATGCACAACAGGTTAAAATGGAGGAGATTTTTTGCATGTGCAAACATGAACAGGTAGCTGTGATGGTAATGAACAGGCAAAAAAATCTTGCCCTGTACTTGGGAGAATCAGACAAAATGAAAAACTATTCCTGCAACTCAAGGGAGGACCTAAGCTCTTTAATATCAAGAGTCTTTTTCTCTAACCTGATAATTTTGCTAATATACAGTCTACCTTCCTATTACTCTGGTAATAAAAATGATAATAACAATTACCCAGAAGTACCCACTCATTGCAGTTTTCTGGTCCTGTAGTGAGAGTATGAGGAGCTTAAATAATATTTTATCTAAATTTGGGCCTTGATGTATTCTGTAGGGAACAGATATCTGATTTCTAAGAATAGGATGTTCCTTAACATGCTAAGGTTGCTGAAAGCAGACATCTCAGGCATTTCCAGTCCAAATAGGTATGTGTGACTTTAAGTGCACACAGAAAAGAGGGAGGGAGGGCTGAAAGAGAGAGAATTGATGAGGGAAAGAGGAAGAAAGAAAAGAAGAGAAAATAGTAGAGATGGGGAGAGAGGGAATAAGAGATTCTACAGTAGGAGTTCTTGAACAATAAATGATCTGAATAACTGTTTGTGCAATGATTAAATGTATGTGTTAAGCTGAAATGGATCTGAGGACACTGTCTAGTCTATCCTCTTATGTGAATTAGGATCACCCCAATGGGTATTTATTAACTTATTCTTAAATGTGTTGAAATGTGGGTTCACTATCAATAATAAGCAGCTCCATTATTTATTTAATTGTCCCAACAGATGAGCTGTTTCCAATTAGCATCTAATGTAAACCCCCTTTCCTATTTGATAGCTCTAATTAAAACCAGGTCTAAATTATTCTTAAAAGATGAAGCCATGAACTAAGAAAAGTGCTGTTATTGGAACTTCAGGAGATACTACTCACCTTGTCTTTTGATTCTGCCAATAAATTCCAAGATTATACTTCATTTTTTTACAATAATATTGTATTTTTGGACCATTATTCACTTTGTGATCCATCATACCTTCATACTTTTTTCCATTATTTATGCAGTTGTTCACCACTTTCTCTTTTTTAACTGTTTAGCACTTGATAAAAAATGTAATGCCTGGGCTTCCCCTCTGCCAAAATAAAAGACAAGTTGCTGTGTTCCTGATTTATAATTCTGTTATCATTTGATCAGATCATAATCTGAATGCATTAAATGACTGCAAAATTCTATCTATCTATCTATCTATCTATCTATCTATCTATCTATCTAATCTCCGTCTCAATATCATATATTTACATGATTATAATATCAAATATATGTCATATTCTCTTTTCTGATATTCAGGTGTAAATACACTTACTGAAGTTATCCCTCCAGATCTGACCTCATTACATCTGGAAATACAGTGTGTGTCCTTTTATTGCAGAAATAGTTTACCCAAAAGGAACTATTTGGGGAATACAGCTAGCCTTTCTTTTTCTTCTTTTTTTTTTTTTCCTTTATTCTCAAGACAAGCCTTCTCTGTATAATGTACATTATCTGAAGGAAAATATTTAGGTATCAAAGCCATGTTCTGGATATGATGCCTTCTGTTCTGAATGTGATGATCAGGGGATTCTCTTTCACTGCTCTCATATATCAGTACCAGTTATGGTCCATATAACTGTCATTGTTTGAGTAACCTGCAAATTTGTTTCTGTAATGAAGCTTCCAGATAAACAAAGTTATTTTTCTTTATTAAGTCAGTGGTTGGATCTACAGCTGAACAGAAAGGCTTCTTGTGTAAGAATCTGAGATTATATGTAATGTATTTTGAAATGCTGTATATGGATAGGAGAATATAGTCATGGTTACAGCAGTGGGCAGGAAATCACAGTTTTGAGTCTTGGCTGTGCCACAGACTTTCTGTGTGACTTTGGACAAGCTACTCTTTGTGCATTAGCTAATAATACTATCTCTATCTCCCAGGGGTGTTGTGAGAATACATTCATTAATGTTTGTAAGGCACTTGGATGCTATAGCAATGGGGCCACATAAGCACTTAGAGAAACAATCCATTTTTGCAACAATGTGCATCTCCCTGACTAAGCACTTTTTTGTTGGAAGTTTTTCATAGATGCTTGTTATGAATAAATCCACTTTATAATGATACAGTGAGGTTAAACTGCCTTTTGGAGTGCAGTTTCACTTTAATATTCAGAACAGGTGTAAACAGCCATAAGTTGGAAAGCTGTTCCCAAAGAAAGAGAATACCATTTTATAGTCAGATATTTGAATAGCAAAGTTACCTCTCATGATTCATCTAGCTCAAAACATGGAGGATTATTTACATCTGTATCTGTCTTGCAAATAGTTTATTCTATTTTAAGCACTTCTCATTACATTGTCTAAACTACCTCCTCAGGCAAGTAATTTCATTGCCTAATTGCCTTTAAAGTTAAACAGTTTGCTCAAATGTCTACTCTACTTTTTCCTTGTGGATACAGGCTGGTCTTTCAGTCTGTCCTTTCTTTCTGAAATAACCTTCACTCACGTGTTCAATTCAGACACACCACGCAGTTACACCAGGTTAACAAGGTATTGCTTTAGTGCAGATGGGAGGTAAATTGGTAAGCCACGATCACTTGATTTGGTAATTTTCCTGGCTGAGTGCTGGTCAGTGTTAAAATCTGCATGTGGGGCTCAGGACATAAGCACCAAGGAGCAGGAAAAGAGTATTCAATATTCCCAAGGCTTTTGGAAAGGACTTGGTGAGAGATTTCAAAACTAGGGGAAAAGTTGCTGCAATGACTTGATAAAAAATTTGTTTTGCTATGGCTTGTTTTGATTTTATTTGTAGAAAGTAGTAGCAGCAGACATACTGTACAAGAAAGGGATTTGGAAGAGTATGAGCTGTCAGTAAGGACAATGTAGAGTGCTCTGCAGCTTTTGAGGCTCAGAAAACCTGATATCTGTTGTGCTTCTGTGTAAAGCATTGTAATTGAGTGGTTCAGTTCAACAAAAATGCTTATGAAATCAGCATTAGAAGACAGAGACTCTATAAATGCCCCAATGGTGGGAACATACTATGTCCACTCCTACTGCATTAAATGTTGAGAATTGACATGGTCTTAAAAAAGTATTGAACTGTAGGAATTCAGTTAATTGCAGTTAAATACACGATGTAAACATACCAAAGAATAGGCCTCATTTGTGCTAGGGTTCATGAGGTTTCTTGTTTGCCATGAAGTCCATCCCTCCACTATTGTTGTTTGAATATGTAGTGAATAGAATTGCTTTTAATAATATTCTCATATGAGTGACAGTGTAAATGCTTCTCAAGAGGACCATTATATTATGCTATGGTTAAGAATTTCCTCACAATGCAAGAGAAAAGAGCTTTGTACATTTTTTTTTTCCTTATCTCTATGAGTACTGGTGATTCAATGGGGCTGATGTCCTCTATTATACACATACATAATATTCACTACTCTGGACAGAAGCAAAAATGAAAGAAATATGCTATTGCAGTGTTGTAAAAACTTACTACAAAAGGAGCCACAAGCATCAAATCCCAATCTTCGCTTGAATTCACAACCATCAGGCTGCTCCCAGTGTCATGTATTGTTATTTTCTGGATTTAGCAAAAGACTCAGTACCATCTTCTCTTCCAGTTTTTCAGTAAATGGAGGACCTGATTCTTAATCAGAATTCCAGATTCCGTAATTTAAGTTGATGCATGATTGAAGAAAAAAAGTATCAATGAAATCGAGAGAGGAAGCTTCATTTCACAATTGTTAGTGAGCCAGTATTTTGTTTCGGTTGTTGTATATTGTAGCATCTTTTCAATTTTTAGTTTGTTCATGTCTCTGGTTATTGAGCATTATTTTAGTAAAATCCTTTGTTACCAGAAATTTCCTGTAAAAATACTTTGTCAGAGTGCAGCAACACTAAAATACCTACCAAAATATTCAGGAAAAATGTAACTCAAAGGACTTTTACTTTTAGCTTCTTAAAAAAATGCAAATAATGTATATTTTGTGTCAAATTAATCCTCTTTAACACATGGTATGAATCACACAAAAATAATTGTCATGCTAAAGATTATTGTAGCTTGAAAAAAAAATGAAAGGATACCTGTTTTCAAAACTCAGTTCTGATAGTCAGCCAATTAAAAAATATGATCACAACAAAAATGGAAAATTCAAATTTCTGTTAAAGAATTTTTGTCCTATGTTTTGTCTGTCAGAAAGAAGATTACACATATTTGGTAGTATACCTAGAAAAAGAAAATAAAACAGTAAAAAGTACTGAAACAGTTACAGTTGTATTGCTTTTTTTTTTTAAGGACTACCTTCTTGAGAATGTTTTCTGTATGAGAAGCAGCAGCACACATAATCTGGAAAGAGTAAGGTCTTTTTTTTATGGCAAAGTAAATTGCAGCTATTTCTCACAATAGGAGGTCATTGGTCATATACAGATTCTATCCATTTTGATATGACATTATTGATAAAGATCTTCATGCCTATGGTATGTCCTTAGGACTGACACCAGTTTCACTTGTTTACTTCAACAAAATAACTTCTGATCGCCTTGGGATCCTTTAGGCAATACTTAATACATAATTAGATGTTCTCTTGTTTATACTATTTGATAATTCAGGTTACTACATAAAGTACACACCTGCTTCTTATATCACCCCTTTTATTGTTCTGAAGTGATTTTGAAAACAAAGTATTTTAAGACCTTATGGTTCCTAATGGAAAAAAATAAAGATTTGTTACATGTAGGCAAAGAGAAAACAATTAAAAAGTGGTTGTCATTCAAAATAAATCCAAGATGTCCTTTTTAAGCATAACAATTATTCTACTAAGTATACTGCTTTTTACTAGTCTCTCAATTCTAGAAGTAATTGTCATGTGTTTTGGGAATTTGATCTGTTCTGACTGAAACTGTTCAGAAACTGTTCAGACTAATGTAAAAACATTAGTTTTCTGTGGGAAAAAAAAGTTTTTCTGGTCCAGTTTCTTCATAAAGTTAAAAAAAAAAAATCTACAAAGCAAGCTGCACTTGGATCATATACTTGGAGTATTTAGCCTCTATGTTTTTATTTAAAACAGTTTTTCTATGAAGGCTATGACTAGGTAGGTGCTATGTACTAGACTATAACCACTTCATAGGGAAGATATGAATACTTAAACTCTTTCAGAAAGAAAAGAAGGGCGAGGAGAGAAACTCTACTAAGTTTCAGTTGTGTCAGAGGTAACTGGATGTTTTTGTTTGCCATCTGAAATGATGCAAAATAACTCTTCTAAACATCAGCAAAGATCAATTTTGTAAGTACTGTTCTCAGCATCTTGAAGCAGCTGTCTCATAGAGTAGGATGACTGTAAGGGGAAACACCAAAGTTTTCAATTCTAGATCTTCAGGTGTGCACACTGTTAGACCCACTAATGTTATAGTTTGTTCTGTGTTCATTTCCTTTTGCATTTTCAGGCGTGATTTCAATTGAATCATTTATGGTTCTTCCATTCAGATTATAACAGCTATTTTGGAGCGGATAACCCTCAATGGCTGTATATGAGACATTGCCCGGGGTGCCTCCAAGATGCTTTTGAGCTGGGTAAGGAAATCACTGAGTGTTGACACATTCTCAAAGCACTATGGCATGGATTGAGAGCACAGTTTATAAACTGTGTTACTGACCTATTATTCTGTGGTTTACTGACAGAATAGACTATACCAGTTTCCTCTGAAATGTTTAACAAAACCAAATAAACATTTTTTTCCTAAAAAAAAAAGATAAGTATTTTTTTAAAAAATTAAATATAATATGTAACCTGTATGTGGTAATTCATGCATCAAAACTTCAATTCATCATTGCCCACTTCCAATATGTCTACTTCTAATACAGCAGCCATTCAATGTATAATATTATGCTAGTGTCTATTACTGCTATGTTAGTACACTGGTGTGATAAATCAGACTCAGATTTTTACTGTGACTTTAAGGTCCAAGCCGTTTCTGCAGTCATGTCTTAACCAGTCTGCTAGTTTAAGCTGTAAAGCCTGTATCATCCTTACTATCTGCATATTACCTTGCATACCCCTGTTCAGTCAGGAACAATTAGTTATCGTGGCTCATCTCCCCTTTCGTTTATGTGCACAGACAACTGAAAACTTCAGGGCTTGGGAACTTGCACCTGTGGAGTACACGGGCTGCTGGTGTGGAGCTTTCATTGAGTGTGCACTAAGAAATCAGAGCAAGCTTTTATCTCTTGTTTAAAAGCCTGAAGATGCGTATGATTATGATTGGGACATTCCAGCACAGGTGTGATGCTAAAATCTCCCAGGACTTGGCACTCCGCTCCTTCTCTGTTTAAGGTTAAGTAGTGTCCAGGGAGAGATTATATTCTGCTGTAGAGAAGGGTGCTTTATTTCTTACAATGTTTGTATAATACTCTTTGTAGTGCTTTATCCGGCTGAAATCCAGCTCAATCAGCTGCAATATCTCCATGATTTTTACAGAAGTTAATTCAGGCTGTGCATTTCACTGCCCTATGTACCAGGGGTCATATTTTAATACTCTGGTTTTTTGTTAATGTCAAAAATCTTAGATGCTCCATTTCATGTTGTAATTAAAGCTTTCAAAATAATGTAAGCATGCAGAAAAATGGTTCCTATTAGGGCAGCATAATTTAAAACAAAACCAAAGAGGTTGTTTGCCTCTTAAAATATGTTTTTCACAAAAGTTTTGTGAAAAGGTTCTATGCAGTGGCTTCTTCCTTAAATATAGTAATTTGTAGGACTCCTGATATATCTAGTAAATAGAAGAAATAAACTTCCTACAAAAACAAACAGAAAAGCAAATAATGAATAGGTTGTGCATGCAAGAGGAGTTTATATTAATCTGCAGTTCCTGCCATTATCCCACTGAGGTGTAAATAGATAGGTGTCCAGTGTGTTAATTCCACAGAGTCCAGTAATAAACCTGAGATTAGCTTTAAAGCTTTAAATAATTCACTTTCTTCCGAATGGAAAAAAAAAAAAAAAAAAGTCTTAAACCATTTAGTATTAACTGGCCATATTTAATAATAGCTAGAGATTCACTAATACTTTTATTTTTCCTTACTATCAAGAACCAGTGGACTATATTATACATGAATGGCTTGTAAAATGATTGTTTTATATTTAACAATGACAAACAACTTCTGTACTCAGATTAAAGATTTAAATTTAACAACCATTTCACCTTTACTTATTCCTGAATACAGACCCAGAAGAAACTTAATATATAAAATTCTCTGTCTCTTTTAATGTCATAGTCTGAAAACATGAGAATTTTTAGGTTAAAGAGTGCCATAGTGGTAAAACCATTTTAATTTATACATAAAATATAATAATTGTTAATTCTGTGCATGTAACAATTTTAACTGTTTATTTGAGGTTTTGAATATTTTTAAACCATCTGCACTTAACATTTGTCTGAAAAATATTTGTTTCCCCTTCACTAGCTTAATAGCAACCAAAGATTACTTCTTCTCTCAGGAGTATCACCCAATGTGCTCAGATATTAGAGGCAGTTGTTGTCTCTTCTCCATATGTTCAGAACCTGTTCTAACCTGTGAAGGTGCCTGGTGGTGTTCTGGATATGCACCACTTTTGCTACAGCTCCTTTTTATATATACTACAATAAGAATTGCTAATGGAAAGAATTCAAGTGGCCGTTGAGTCCTAACTTCAACTCCTGATCAATTTTTGTAACAGCCAGATTTTGAAAAATGTGGAAAGTCAAAATCTACAGAAATATGAAGGAGATTCTCTGGTTAAAGTTAAAACTAGAGATCAAAGAATTAGTTGCTTAAGTTGCCAGTGAGTATGAGTTTGTATAGCAGAATTCATTTTCATAGAATTGTTTTTTTTGTAGTTTTTCTTCATTTTCCCCCTCCACTGAGATGGAAGAAAGCAACAAACATTGCAAATCCATTAGCTTATTCCCTTTTCCGTGCAACACTGCTGTTGGCCATTCAATAAAGGTTTGCTGTGACATGGCTCATAGAGTTTGTGTGTATTCAGCATGGCTTTCTCAGTGGGTCTCATTCTCAATTAAGAACTTACTCTCTCAATGTTGCAGCATTTTAGTTGTGTATTTTTAGGCTAGAGCCTCAAGAATTCATGCTGGAAACCTGGATCATCACTACATTCTCTTAATTTCATGTGTTTATTCATCCTGGTTAAAATACAAATCCCTTTTCTGAAAAAAAAAGTGAACAATTGTATTTTGAGAAGTGTTTAAAAGTCCAGGTGATCTCAAAGTACATAAAAAGTAGAAATATTAGGATAAGTCCTCTGAGTTTAATTGTGACTTTTGTGAATAGCCCTACAGTTATTGGAATGTTTGAGCCTTTGCCTTGCACATCGGTCTTAACTGTGAGTTTCAAGAGTTGTATGCTCTCTGAATTATCACAGAATCACAGAATGGTTTGGGTTGGAAGCAACTTCCAAAGATATCTAGTCCAAGCTCTCTGCCGTGGTTAGGGACTTCTTTCACCAGACCAGGTTGTTCAAAACCCCATCCAACCTCACCTCAAAAACTTCATTTTCATTTCACGACAATAATCTTACAAATGAAGACAGGTGGAAAGGCCCTTATGACATTGTACAATCTCTCTTTGACATTAGTAGTTCTCTTTGTTGCTGTAATCTGCTAACTATTCAGGGCTTTTTAGGTGAATAAAAGCATATTTTGAAGACAAGAATGGATGAAGGCCGTAGATAAACCAGAAAAAAAGCAGGGAGTAGAAAAAGAATGGGCAGATGGACACTGCAGTAATACAAGTTCTCCATTAAGACACGGGAGGTTCTTTTAATTAAATTCCAAGTTTCTTCTTCTGCTCAAATATAAAATCAGCCACAGGGAGCCACAGCATACGTAATAATGTATCATAGAAATTAAATCACATCATTCAGATGTCTCTTTCTTCAGACATCAGAATATTTCCTCTTGAACAAGTTGTGTGAAAACTTGCTACATCTTAAATTAAAAAAAAAAAAAAATCCATACTTTGGAAGGCAAGAATGAGTTTCAACACTGCAGATTCTTCACAGAGGATATGCTCTCTGTCTTCCTCCTCATTGGTAGTTCATTCATTGCAGCTCACTTATTTTCTCATGTGCATACTGGCATCACAGTTCCTTAGGATCTGTAATGGTGGCAAATACTGTCAGTGCAGGAGCTGGATTTTAAGGCTCTAAATTTTTCAATCCCAGATGAAGGAGCTTTTTCTATGTAGAAAATTCCCCAGGTCATAATGCTGTCATTGTTCTCAGTAGGAACCTTAATTGCAGAGCTAGTTGGATAAGAGTTGGATTAGCTGGCAGAGTGTTGTCTGGAAAATCTTTCAGCTGTGCAATGTTATCACTTCCCCTACATCCCTCCGCCCCCACCGCTGAGGATTCCTAGCCTACTGCATTTGGTGAGATACATATGTTTCCCCCAGCTACAGGAGCTGTGAAGGGTTCCTCTGGGATATCTGAGTATAAATACCCAAGTGTGTCTTCAGTTGCTAGGTTATTTTTAGTCAATGGGTGGTTACCAAGTCATCTATAATTGTGCTGTTAAATGTGTCAGAGCAGCTACTGCAAATTGAGGTGCTCCCTGTAACAGGTGGAGCATATAAAATAAAATGAGAGAGGGCAAAAGCAACATTTCAGAACTGAACTGCTTAAAGATTGGAATTATATAAGGGGAGATTTCTTGGTAGGCAGATGTGAGGAGGATGATCCATGAATACAACAGGGATGAAGGAATATGGTAGCATTGTTTGACTGCATGTGAAGGTTTAACACCTGCTGGTAATTAAACCTCAAGTAAGCCACTCCCCTTTCTCCAGCCCCCATCTGGTGAGACAGGGACAACAGCAGAGACTATGGGTTGAGCCAACAATTTACTGAAAGCAAACAGCAGTGGAATAAGAAATGCACACTAGCAGCAGCAGTATTTGTGACAAAAGGATACAAAAGAGATGGTTCTTTACACATAAAAGGTGTTCACTAACACCTCAGTTTAGTTCCACATGGCTGCTAAGACAAAGACAAGATGGGAGATGTTCTTGCAGCTCGGCAGTAGCTCACGGTTATCCTTGAGACAAAGACAAGGGGATGAACACTCAGCAGCCAGCATTCCCCATCCCTGAGCCAGAGACAACAAAAAACAATGATGGACAAACCCCCAAAACCCTCTGTGTGGTGCTGCCTGCTTTCTGCACTGCTGGGCTTGACCGTGGCCAGCAATGCCAAGCTCAGCTCCCGTCTGCCCAGCCCGGGCTTGGCTGGGCTGGGGCTCAGCTCGGGCTCAGCTGCTCCATTCCCCCGGCCACTTCTCGCCCCAACGCCGTGGCACACGCTGGCTGGGCTCAGGAAGAAACAGAACCACATGCTGGACTTCTGGAGTATGCTGTTGCCTTTTTTCCTTCCCCTGGGCCCAGCCCCTCTGGCAGCGATGATGTGGGCGGTACAGAACAGCAATATGGGATGGCCCAGCGCTCTAGGCTCGCCCTCCGTGACCAACCTGGGACACGACACTACACTACACATAGTGCCTGTGCTGGTACACTGGGTGATTTCAGATGTGTGTTTTGGGAGAATTTACCAGTGGTTCAAGGGATCAGGGCAGTCTTACAGGACCTCTAACTTCTTCTTAGACAGCTCCTTTCTCGGTAGTGGCCAAAAGCTGTTACCAAACGGTGACTGCCGTGTTGGAGAATGTTCGGCGAGTTCCCAGTGGAAAACTGTCTGCATGGCATCAACTGCTGGCACAAATTATAAATAGCAAAGAGGAAGAAAATCATACCTGACTAGAAAGTTGGTAAGATGGTAGGAGGAGGACATGAGCAGCAAAATAATGCAACTGAAAAGCAGAATGAAACAAAATTACTTTAAAAAGCCCCTTAAACCATCAAAAGTTCTAAGTCAACATGCACTGTTAGCAAGGAGATTGCACACTGATAATTCTAAATTATCTAGGCTGTGCTACCCCTTTTATGAATCTACCGCTAGGAGACAGGACAGCAAGCAGCATACAGTCTGTCAAAAATATTAAAGATATATTAATGTATCACCTAATTCGGTAAGTCAAGGGAAAAAAATCTAAATTTCAGATGTTCATGGAAAGAGGTAGTCAAATATATTTGTGGTTCCTATGGTAGCCACATCATGTCACAAACCAGAGATCAATAGCATCTCTTTAGATGTTAATTTCTACTCCAGTGACAGTTACCCAGCATCAGCTGAAGATCAGGAATAAAATTTTGAGGACTGCTGTAGTTGTGCCTAGCTCAAAAGCAAAGAAATGCAAACCAGCCATTGGTATGCAGAGAAAAGAGGAGAAAATAAAACCTTAAATGCTGCTAAAACTAATTGGTAGAAATATATTTATCTGTGCTCATTCCTATATATTCAATATATCTTCTATTTTGGTTAGATTCAAAATGGAAAAATATTTATAATGCTACTTCAGGCATATGTGAAAGATGAACTGGGTGAATTTCAACAAAATGAAATGTTAAACTTAGCATCAGGAGAAACATTCCAGCTGAGAGAACCACCGGGCTGGAATAATCACCTCAAGTGGCTGGTGACAGACTATTGCCTGAGTAACTCAAAAGTAACAAAAATTAAATCCAGTGGGCATTGGCAAAAGTTTGGTCTAGATAACCTAATAATAGCTATTGTCTTCTCTATTTTTTTTTTTCCAAAGCAAGAAGTAGTTTCCAAATTCATTACTGAAAATGGGCTAACGTCACATCTTGTGCTCCTGCATTTAGATCTGCATTGGCCATGCATAATTTGGAGGTTTATTGCATGAATAGGAATAAAATAGTTATGCAAAAGGCATTTGACACAGCTGGAAATAGCAGGATTTTATTTCTAGGTATGCGGAATACAAGCTGAACATGATTGTTTTCCAGGAATTTTAGCACATCTTTATTTATAAAATATCTCAGTAGTGAAAAATAAATCTTACAGAGTCTGGTAGAATCTTTTCACAAAATTACATTCAGTGTATAGATAATTTTTTCAAGTCTCTATACTTGAGGAAAGGCTGCTGTTTTTGCTACCGAGTTCCAGTTTTAGTAATTCTGTAGAGCTCGACTGAATTTTTGGTAAAAAGAACAAATGAGCTGTATTTCCAAAAGAGAACATGCATTTGAAAATTATGCACTTCATTTTTCTGCTGCTTTCTTGTAAGATCTCAGAAGATCTTCTATCTCTTACACATTTGCTCTTGCTCTCTGATCATCAGAAAAAATGTATTCCTCACTTCTCTTCCCAGCTGCAAATGCCTTCTATATCAGAAATGTCTTCCAACACCATCAGCCATCACCATCCTTTACCAGCTTTCAGGTGCCGAGTATTGCTCCTTCAACTTTAAAAAAACTATAGGGAAAACTCTTGTGGAGTGGTTCCCTGGAAGGAGCTACTGCTAGGATCACAGCTTTTTGCCTCTGTATTGATGGAGATGAACATGGTCAGAGCTCTGGACAAAGCCTGGAAATGCAGAGATAGATCTGCAAACCTGTTACGGCCTAAGCAGCTTAGAAGTTGTTTGACAGGTTATTCCATTAGCTGGGGATGCAAATCTGAATCAGCTAAAAGATAAGGGGGAATTTTTATCAGTGGAATTTATTCAGAAAACTCTTCCGGAAAAGTCTACATGGGTAACTTGAGTTATCTTTAATATTTTATAAATCTTTATGCAGGTGACAGCTAAAGAAATTGAAGATGTGTATTTTTGAATAGGACTCACCCTATTTGGAAAGTCCAAAGCTATTTAGCAAACACAAAACTGAGAGTGAGCCATATGTAGTACAGCAAGTGGCGTTGCCAGGTACCACTGTCCTCTCAAATGGGAAGTCTTCTGGAATTCCTTGTTGCTATGAGACTAAATATGCCTGTACAGTGTGAGCGCTGAACCAGATTTTGCTCCCACTTCCACTAGTGTGCAAGTAGAGTGACTCCCCTGTGGCCAGGGAGCACGATGCCATGTTCTGATGCTTTGTTTATGAAGGGTCTGATCTAAAGGCCATAGAAACCCAGGAGTCTAAATTTGTCTAATTCAGAAGCTCAAAGAAGTAAGACTTGTTAAAACAAGAGAAAGCACCGTCTTGTACCTCGAAAGGAGAAAGGAACAAGCTGTGGGGACTTCTGACCCATGGAAGTGGATCGTCATGTGCTTTTAATCAAAAAGGAAAGCGATGAGTAAAATTTTTCAGAGGATTTCTCTCTAAATGTGTTCAAACTAAAAGATATGTATTGCTGATTCTGGACTGTGTAAACTCTAAAGTTTGACACTTTTAAAATCCAGTTACCTGTGGATTTTAAAGCTGCTATGTCGTTGCGCGGGCAGGGCAGGAGAGAGATTTGTTTGCTTAAGTATAAAACGTGAATTTTCTTTAGCTACTTGACGCTTTTTTCTGTCACTCAGAAGACAAATAAACAAACAAAACCCAACTTGAACTGTGCCCAAGCATGGCAAATTTCTCACCAAAGTGTACATTTCAGAATGAAAGATTTACAGTGGAGTTTCTCTAGTGTAGCTATGACATTGCTTTAACATTGCATTGCTGTAATCTTCAAATATAGTAAATGCCATACATGGGTTTATATGGATTTGTGTGGTTTAAAATTCAGAAGATGGTCGTTGTTAGTGTTTCTCTGTGCTATCTGTGAAAAACAAAAAGGCACAGGGATGCATTTAAGACATATCATCAACAGCATGGGAGAGGTTTGCCCAATAAAAATACTGACCTTTTGTTAATCTGTCCTTTCAAGCATCTGGAAACCCTTTCCTGGTTTCTTAAAATTAAGCAAATATTTAAATATGAAATATTAGAAAAAAAACAAAACAACAAACCAAAGAAACAAAACCCCAATCTACATCATCAATGCAGACTTAACCAAAGTGCTATGAAAACAAAGCTCTCAGCGTGCAAGTATTCCCTTATTTGGTTTAAATCTCCACATCTATGGATGTCTATCCCGAAGAAACTGGGGTAGCTCATTGGCCGTCTGTGTGTTACCGTCGTAGTCAGTGTTGTGCAGTGAACCTACAGCCAGCCCGAGCAGCACCGCAACTTCCAGCGTGTCGCGGAGCTGCACGGCGGGAGGACCCTCGGCCGGGCCGCGTTGCACCGTCCGCCCCGCCGAGGCCGCCGGGCGCTCCGGCCGCCAGCCCTCTGCCCGCAGCCTCCGCGGGGCCGCGAACCGCACCTGCCCTGCCCGCGCCTCCGCTGCCGGAGCCCCTCTCTCCGCATTACGCTCGCTCTTCCCCGGCGCCCGCTCCGCTCCGCGCTCTGCCCCGCGGGCCAGCGCCGGCCGCGCTGCGGGACACGCACGCGCCGCGGAGGTTGCGCGGCGCTGCGGCGGCGTTTGAACGCGAGAGGCGCGGAGCCGCACCGCCTGCGCGTGCAAAGGGCACCGTGAGGGAGCCCGGCTCGGGCAGCCCCTCTGTGAGACCGGCAGCACTTGGGCGTGCGGCTCTTAACCCTGCGCTGCCCCGCACCGCCGAGCCGCCGCCGGCCGGTTGTGCGTACCGAGCTCAGTGACCTGACCGGGCAGCCCCGGCCGTCGGGGCGGCCCCCGGGTGCGGAGCGCCGCGCAGCGACTGCCCCTGGCCGAGGCTACACCACGTCCCGCAACGGCGGGGCCGAGGGCGGAGTCCCCGCGGAGCGGCCCCGCATCGCAGCACCGTCCCGGCCTTCCCGCCCCCCCGCTCCCGGCTGCTCTACGGCAGCCGGTGGCCGCGGCAGGGTCCTTCCCCTGGAGTGGGAGGGCGGGAGGGCGGCAGCAAAATCACAGCCGTGGTGTTTCGGTTTTGGTTTTCTTTTTTTTTTTTTTTTTT
>WAAE01023742.1:39888-68424 GCA_013400495.1 Nicator chloris
CGCCCCCGCGGCGCAGCGGGCGCTGTTGCGCAACCCTGCCCGGCGCTGCCGGCTCCCTGCCCCCGCCGCCGGCTCGGCGCGGCTCCCGCGGAGACGGAGCGCTGATTCATGGGGCCCCGCGCCGGCTGCCTCGGCGAGGAGAGCGCGGCGCTGCCGCTGCCCCCGCGCGGGGTGTGAAGCCCCGGCCCCTCCTCCGCAGCCCCGAGCTCGCCCGCCCTGCTCGGGAGTGTGGTCCCTGCCGGGAGCCGCCGCGCCTGGCGCACAGAGGGAAGCGTTGATGCATCGCTGTGGAAATTCATTGTGTGACTTTCTGGGTATTTACTGAGTTTCAGACCGAGATGCAGCTCTTGAAAGCTTTATGGGCACTAGCAGGAGCAGCGATCTGCTGTTTTCTTATATTTGTCATCCACTCACAGTTTCTTAAAGAAGGTAATTGTATGTGCATGTCTACATATCCTGTTCTTTAATACTAAGATCTTTACGAGGTGCCTTAATTATTTTTACTGTTTCCAGTATGTTCTATTTACAGCAGTGCTTTCACGCTATTTTTCCTTTCCGTTAAAGCCTTCTCAATTTTGTTGCTTTAGATAATAGGTAGACTTAGACTTAAATCTTTGGTAAATGTATATATATTACATGTATATATATATATATATATATGAAATCTGTGATGTTTATAGTCGATCTTTTAGCTGACGTCTCATTTCTTTATGGGACATGTATAGTGTATAGGAAATATTTGTTGCTATCAGATGACCACAAAACAGTAGTCATCATGGGAATATTAATAAAGCAACAACAACAACAAAAAACCCTTAACAAGTAAACGTCTTATTTTTATTCCAAATCAATAGGCATCCTTTGCCTCTTCCTTATTCAGTACGTTTTCAATAGATGGCACTAAAGTTCTATGGAAAGGGCAGGGCAGAGCAAATCCTGGGCATTCAGCATCTTCCTTCTCCTCACTGCCCCGAAATGGAAAGAGGCCTTTGCATGGCTTCAAGGCTCTTGTTTTTCCCACCTTGTGGTCAGAAAATTGTGATTACAATTTACAGGAGAAAATAATTTGGATTGTGGAGCAGGCTTTCTTCTTTATTTTTCTTTTTGTTCTTTTTTTTTTTTTTTTGTTCCCCAACTTGAATGGGGTGGAAAAAAATGTTTGATTAAGTGAATAGAGGGATTTTCCTGGGAAGTAACCCGTGTATTGCTCCTTTTTTATTTTGTTTTCTTTCCTCAGGAAATTAGTATTTTCTTTTTTCCCCTACTGCTAAAATAATTAGTCCATTTGTTACTTGTATACCAACTCTAGTCTGAGATTCAAGTGTGAATCCTGAAAAATGTATATATATATATATATATATATGGTGGTGTATGGAAAAGTCCAGTCCTGTTTTTTAAGCAGTGTTAACAAAGATAACACAACATTATGGGGATTTTGGTGAGCTTATTTTTTCTTTTTTTTTCTTTTTTTTTTTTTTTTTTACCGTTTTAATATAGTTGAGAGTATAGCTGGAGGAAAAAGGAGCCAAGCTCAACTTGGAGTGCTGGCTGTGTAAAGTAGGGAAAAAACTTTTTTGTGTCTGGGACAAAGTTTCACTCAAGTCTGGCTAAAGGGACTACCTTGTAACCACTGAAGTATCAGTACTGATTTTAATGTAGTGTCAGTCTAAGCAAAGGATGAGTCTCTATATTTTCACAGATTTTCTTTTTCTTCCTGAAATAAGTAATCTCTGATTTTCCTGATTTGGTTAATTTAGAAGCATTAGTCAGATACCTCCAGTGCTAAAGACTTCTCCTTTAAGAAACCTACCCGTGCTGTAATTGCATTGTGTGCAGTGCCTCCCACATGGTGACTTATTTAACATTCTTTTAAAATGCTCAGACAACTGTATTTTTATATATCTGTCTAATGACATGGCCTGTTTTGAGGAGACTTTGCAGAATTTCAGGCTATTTTTTACTCTATTTGCCATTATGCTGCTTTTTTCTTTTTTCAGTCTTTTAGGACTTGAGGGCTGTGTCACTGTAAAAAATCCGTGAAGGAAGAAGCATTTTGTTTCCTTTAAAATATTTCATCCTGCCTTGTAGGAATAGAAAGCTAGCAAGTTATTTTATAAAAACAAACCCCATGGCTGTACATTTAAGTACATAAAAGGACTTTTAACACATTTTACATTTCACTATCAATTATAACCATTCTTAACATGGACTGCAGACAGCAAACTGAAGCTCTTTAGCTTGTTGGATAACTTAATTCTAACAGTTTGTTTTTATTTGTTCCCAAACCATTTCTGCTTTCTTTAGCAATGAGAAGTATATACTGACTGTAAATTGCATGTATTGGGATAGCTGTCAGATTTTCTTGACAGGTGCTAATCTCCACGATAGCATTTTGACCCTTTCCATGTAATTACTTCAGCAGTGTATGTATTACTTCCTCCCTGTGGTTTCAATAGAGATACTAAATAGTTTGGTAAAGTTGAATGAAAGTCTGCACGATACTACTGAGTTTTTTCTTTATGAAGAACTTTTAAAATATTCAGTAAAAGTGAATAGTTTAAGAATAATATATTTAAATGAAGGCATATAAGAGAATGAGAAATGGATAACACTGGATTTAAGCTATGTATTGTAAGCAGTTTGCAAAATAAGATTTACATTTACTTTTTTTTTTTTTTCATTTTAGAACCTGGTGTTTTATGTTACTTTCAGTAAGAAAAAAAAAAGAGAAAAAGTGTGTGGAAAGAACTAGCAAATAATTTAACCATATGCCTACCACATTAGTTTATTAAGTGAATATGTATGAAGAAGAATACACGTGAGATTACCTCACTACTTTCATAAGATTTGAAATAGTTTTCTGATGTCAGAGTTATCCCTTTACATTGTAATTTTATAAAAAGTTTGGAATGCTATATGTCATTGCACATAATGTTAGACTGTTGATTTCCTGGCAAAAAGATTAATTTCCCATTGGAGCCTAATGAGCTACACAGGCTTGCTGTTTGTAACTCAGCTGTGTGGTCGAATTCCCAAGTTAAATGCTTGGACATTTTAATGTGATTATTCCTTGTGCAGAAGGATAATTTCTTGTTGTCCCAAAGAACATTGAAATAAGCCACCAGTTTGACTAGCTTGATCAGATTAGCTGATAACACCTATCTCCTGAGACAAGTTGATGGTACAAGTTCATACACTAAGCATCTCTTTTGTATGAAAGACAATTGATTTAAGAAGAATGACATGTAAAATTAATTAAAGTTCAAACCTGATTTATTAATGCATGTTCTTTCTATTTTTGCATGTTTCATAATATTTACTGCTTATTATTTTTCCAGAGCTAGATATTAACAGAAAACTGACATAATCTTCACTTCATACAAAATTATATAATTATTACATATACTGTGTTCATTTTCCTTTTACTCACTTGTAATTACCCATGTTATGTGGCAGGTTATGCTCTTATGACCTAATAACACAATGTATTTTTATAATTTCACTTGTACTGCGTGGCTATAGTGTATAGAACTTCCATGACATCCAGCTGAAACTTATTACCAGAACCACATCCTCCTTCAGTCCCATTCATAAATATGAGATTGTATGTTGCAACAGTCAATTGAGACCTTTTTTTTTTCATAATTAATATAAATTTCATGTTGATTTCATTTTAGTTCCTGTGCTGAAGCGGGCTTGTCTTAATTCTTAAATATTTTTGTAAACATTTGTGAATTGAGACAGTTTGGTAGTAGCATTGCATTACTACCGTATAAATGGTGTTGAGAAACAATGAATTCTTGTTCTGAGATGAGTGGGAAAGAGCTGTTTAAATGTCTATTTTCATGAATATATTTTTTTCAGGAAGTGAAGAATGGGTGACACAGGGTGCCATTTTTCCACACTTAGGCTTTTGTGTGGAAATACAGGTCGTCCTGTGGCTAATCCGTTCCCCTATGTCCAATCTGTCCTTCAGTGTTTCTAAAAGATGAATAGAGCTGTGAACCCAGAAAAGGGTATTGTGACATATAATTGCAGTCCCATGCCTGTCTGATCTTCCTGCAAAGCAGTTTAACATACTGTAGTCAGCTGCAGTCAGTATGAAGGAGTGTTTAAAATTTCAAAATCTAAAACTCTTTGCATACACTATTGAAAATGAAAAGTAACCAAGTATACTCACTACCCATGCCTGATTTTAAGTGATTCATTATCTACTATTGTTTAACACATTTATTCAAAGAGAAGTGAAAAGCATTTGGGTTGATGTTACACGCCATCACTTGTGGGAACTCCTTTACCCCCGACAAAGACCTCTTTCACGTAGAACTTTTTAACCGTTCAGACATGGCAGTGATGGGGAAAGGTAAAGGATACAGTTTCTAATTGTGTCTTTGAATCTCATGGAAAGTAGGGCAGTTAGGGAGTAACTTCGGAAGGGTGTGTGTACGTGGCAGCGAAGGTGTGTTACAGCCCTGGATAAATGTTAAAGCTTTGTTTATGTGCTGATAGCTCGTTAGGAGATAGAAATGTCTAATTGATCAAAAGGTGTGCTGATGTTTTGAATGGTTTAGGAGGTTTGGGTGATGTTAGCTTTGTTTGGAGAGGGACTGCACAGAAGCAGATTCAATCTCAAGAATCTTGCTTAAAGTATAGAGGATTGGAATATCCAGATTCCAAAACCATATTCCTAATCTATTGGGTAGATGTTCAGTAAGCTCTGTAAAATAAGGTGATTTTCTATTGATACACTGCAATAGCTGAGACAAGAGAATTCCACTACTTCTTTTATAATCAGATAATTATGGCTATAACCCAAAATTTAGTATCATTTGTGCAACTTTAGTGTATACTTATATATATTAATTAGGTATCTGTTTAACAAGTTTTTCATAGTTATATATATTTCTTTTTTCCCTTGGGCAAAAATCAGCAATCATTGGTTGCACTTGCAGGCACTTCTGTGTCAATTCCATTTATAGGAATTAGTGTCACAATAGTCAAAAATACTACAGCACTTTTTTTAAAAAAAAAGAGTGCAATGTTACAGATAATAACTTGGCTAAGTTTTATACTTATTATATTTTTTTCTGTCACTTTTTATACAGATTTCAATACTTTATCCTGCTCTAAAACCACAGAAAAAGATTTATGTGTATTTTTGTTTTTAGCGTGTACATTTTGACACTGATGATAATTTGGGACATACTCTATTCAGCTGTGTAACCCCAAACAACTCTGCTACTCCGCTGCTAATGTTTGAAAATGTCTACTGACAGTATACCCAAGATGATTTTTGTAAAGAGTTTTCTGTTTACTGCTGTGTGAAACCTTTTGAGGAAAGGAGTTGTTATCTTCAAAAATGTTTTGTGCCTTTGGCCCTTAAAATTTTCCTAGAAAGAACTTGAATGTGACTTAGTATGACAGAAAATATTGCTATCCTTTCATTTTTCTTTTGTCTTTTAAACATAAAAAACCCCCCAAAAAACCAAAAAGCTTGGACCAGTTAAACACAGAAAGATAATTGCTTTTCAGAATGTGGGGGGAAAAAAAAGTTTTGGTTTATCTTATTTTTTCAGTTTTCCCTTTTATGCTTTACCTGTGTCTCAAGACAGTAAGATACCTTGCATAGCAGATGTGCTGCATATGTTACCTATATATAGTAAAACTGAGTTGAGGACTGTGTGTCCCAGTTGCAAATTTGCTGAAGGGTTTGTTGCATTTAACGCACTGTAGTATAATTTCTTCTACTGTCTATCTTCTATCCATTTTTGGGGAGGGTGTTTTGAATAGGCAGATATGAATGGTGTTTTCAGTGCGGGACATCAGGGTAAAGAGAGGCACAGAATGCAGAAGTGGAAGATTTACTCTTCCCATCCAGGAAACAGAATTGGCTGATGAAAAGCCCTAAGCTTGAATAAGGACTACATAGGAAAGAAAATGTGAAAGGTAGCCAATCTTTCTTTGCATTTTTGATAGAGTTTTATGGCAACTAAATAGAATTAAGACCCAGCTCAGTGTCTGTGTGATGTGTGGCACATAGGAGCTGCAGAAAAATGAGAAGACCTCTTGCTTTGAGATAAAATATCTTTGTATTTGAATTTTTTGATATTTCCAGTCTGTTGTTTTTTGTTTCTTTGTCTGTTTTTTCAATAGGATTAGAGAGGTGTAGCAGTGAAAGGAAGTGATGCAGACAAAATTCTCAATCATTTTCTTTTCAGGGAGGCAGGAAAAATGTTCTCTATGTGGCATCTGCTGTGCTGGGATGTACCAAGAGGGGGAGTCTGACAGCTTTTCTACCAATGGGAGGAGCTTTGACATAGTCTTTCACTTTGGGTGTTTAATATGAACGACTTGTATGTCTTTACAGGGAGCTGCACCATCGATGGTATAAATCTCCTCATTTTCCTGACTGAGCAACTTAAAAAAAGCCATTAGTGAGAGATTTTTCAGTAGCCTTTTTACAATGGCCTCTTTTCATAGCCCAGGAGCACAAGTGATGAATTATTGACCTTTCTCAGCATTTATCAGCTCTACCTGTTCCTAAAGGCAGTACCATAGACTGGTGTGAGTCACATCATATAAAAGAGCATGCTTTTTAGATCTCTTACTTAATATTTATTTTTCTCATTTCTTAGCAGGCATACACTGTATCAAATATTAAACTGCCCAAACAAGTGACACACAGCTGAGACTTTTTGAAACTGAACTAAAAAGGCCAAAATTAAAAAAAAAAATTTTGTATTTACAAGTTGAGTTCAATATAATATTGTTCAGAGAAGCCACATTTTTTTAAAATTCACTAGTCAAAATATGGATAAAATTATTCTCTTTGCATATACATAGTGAAAAAAACCTTTTCATAATCACATGTAGAAAAGGCAAGACACAATTGTACTAATTAAAATGTATTTGTTTTCTGGTAGTATTTAGAAATCCCACTTGGAATTGATCACTCAGCGGAGTATGGCTGGCCAACTGGGCTATCTATTTCACCCAGAATTGCATTGTAGCTAAGACTTATTTTTCTTAGAAATTATATCCTTGTGCTACTTATAAGCCGTAGTGGTAGTAGGTTCTGTTTAATAAAATCATATTATTTGCCTAAATGTGCTTTCTATTTTTGTTCTAGAAATCCAACACAACACAGTGAATCTGCCTATTCATTATATTTTACCTTTGACACCACATCAGTTCACAAGTAAATCTTCCTCAGAGCAATAGATCTTCCTACTAATTGTTGTTAGTCTTGTGAAAAGCAATGAGTAACATGTTTGGAATATGTCCAAACAGGAAATTAACACAGAAATAAACAATACTAATATTTTCTTAAGGCAGACTGTGTACTAATGTGTGTTTTTACAGGAGTGATGTATTATTTTTGACTATATTAAGGAAAGGAGATTGTATTAATTTGTCAGGTAAAAAAAAAATATTTGTGATGCGCAAGTATTTTCTGAACCTCAGCTTCTTTCTAACGTTCCACAAGGCTATGTGGTATTTCAAAGTCTGGGTGTTTAATTGCAGTAACACATGAGAAAAGATTAAGTGGATCCACAGTAGAACAAAGGGAATAGCTAAAACTTTAGGAGATATGACCTAGAAAAAAGAACTAAAACCACTAGTGTTGCTAAGTTTGGAGAAGAGATTACTAGCATGGTAAGAGATTTCAGTGGGTAAAATTCTACCCTGAGAATAACAAACCATCCTTTCTATAAAGTGGATCACGAGAAGCAATGAATGCAAACTGATTTGAGGGAAATTTAAGCTAGACATTGGGAAAAGTTGCAGCAGGACAGATTTGTACTGGTGCTTTAGGGAGGACTTGCCATTGGCAGGAGCAGTTAAGCATTGAAATAGATTTTCTTGAGAAGTTGTGGAATAAGAGTTTTATTTTCAGATTACAATCTTCTCTGTTGGGAACAGTATTCTTAAATTGAAGCAGACAGGTGGACTAGGTGATTTCTTGAAGTCCCTTGAAGCCTGATTCTCTGAAATGTGCACTTACCTAAAACTTACGAAGGTGAAAGATATTTAAACATCTAACTTTACGGCGATTTTCTGTTGACTGCTGAAGTCAATAGGCTCATGAGAAGTTATCCTAGAATCTGAAAGTACCAGAGAGCAAAAATAATTACAAGAAATCAGACAGTGTTTTAAGTACTTTATTAGCTAAATCATACCTTTTGTTGAGTTGCAGATGTAATTTAAAAACAAAACAAAACAAAGAACAGAAAAGATCATGATTTCTGTAAATAAAGATTACATTTTAAGTCCTATTGATGTTGCAGCTATTTAGGACTTAAAGGTGTCCTGAATCAGGACTGTGCTCTGTTTGCACTTCTTCATATGCAATAAGCGGTGAAATAGAGATATGAGTCTAATTTGCATTTTGTTATTTCTTATGAGATGTGGATTTATGTTAAGGATTGTTTGTTTCTGCCAGTCTGCTCTTGTTACCCCAGAATGTGGAGGGCTTATCTCCAGGTTACCCTATGGCAACTCTGACCTCTGGTATGGGAAACACAGAACCTGCCCCACAACAGGGTGAGCTGCAAATGGCTTCATAAAGTTCCCTGTTAACATGTGCCTGTTTGGTTCTATGGGCAATTAAAAGCTTTGTGTTCTTTGCAGTCTGCAGTGGTGTGTATCTTGATGTGATACTGTCCAATTTTTAGATATCTGTATAGTTCCAAATCCGGTAGCAAAAGGAGAATTAGCAAGTTGTGCTGAGAGAAATGCTTGTGGGTTGATATAAGGACAGGGAGAGATCACTCACTAATTACCATCACAGACAAATTCTTAATGAAAGGAAGAATTAACTTAATCTATTGCCAATGAAAATAGAGTCACAAAAAGTAAACCCAAATCTTAAAACCCCTTCACGCCCTGACTCCCTTATTCCTGGGCTTCACTTTGCTCCCAGTTTTTCTGCCTTCTCCCCTGAGTGGTGCAGGGGGATGGGGAAGAGTTCATCACACATTGTCTCTGTTGCTCCTTCCTCTTCATACGCTTCCTCATCTCCAGCATGGGGTCCCTCCTATGGAAGACAGTCTTCCACAAACTTCTCCAGGATGGGTCCTGCCATGGGGTTAGTCAATCAGGGACAGACTGCTGCAGCATGGGCTCCTTTCTCCCTGGGTCCACAGGTCTTGCCAGGAACCTGCTCCATGACAGGCTTCCCGTAAAGCCACAGCCTGCCTTGGGCATCCATCTGTTTAGCATGGAGGGCTCCTTCAGAGGCTGCAGGGGGATCTTTGCTCTATTGTGGATCCCCATGGACGGCTGGGGGACAGCTGCCTCACCATGGTCTTCACAGGAACCTCTGCTCTGACACCCGGAGCACCTTCTCCCCCTTCTTCACTGACCTTGGTGTCAGCAGGGCTGTCTGTTTCTCTGCCATATTCTCACTCCTCTTTTTCAAATGCTGCTGATGTTGCACAGGTTCCACGCCCCACCCCCCCACCCCCCTCATTAAATATGTTTTTGCAGAGTTGCTACCACCATGACTGATGGACTTGGTTCTGGCCAGCAGTGTGTCCATCTTGGGACCCATGGGCATTGGCTTCCTTGGACACATTCCTTGGGGAATCTCCCAGCAGCTTCTCACAGAACACATCCCTAAAGCCCCCCCATCTCTCCCCAAATATTGCCATGCAAACCAAAGATATTCATAGTTCACAACTTGTGCGTGGAGCAAGTTCTGTGTGGAATTATTTTGTGTCTGTGAAAAGTTATGCACTACAGAGATTTTCTATTCAGAGATGTAGAAGACCTGGGTAGTTCCTGTTTTCTTGAGCAGCACTAACATTTCTTAAAATAAAGGAAATAAAAAAGTTTTTTGTTGTTACTGTATTGCAAGTTAAAATTTCTTAGTCCCTTTACACTAGTTTTTGAAAAAGCATTTGTATTTTATGTGTTTTTTTGTTGACTGCTAATTAATCCTGATAACGTTATATGATATCTTTTGAAATTTGCTACTGTTTTTATTGTAATAAATTACTTTTTTTTTTCTGCATTATTTTTTCAATACAAATTTATGGCTTTAAGGAAGAAAAACACCCAAACCTCTGCTCCATTATTCAGAGTTGCACATGTTTTGGAGATTAATCTGGGGATAGATTTACCCTCAAGAGAATCAAACAGTTGTTTGAAATGGTCAGTGCTTGAGAATCACCTTGCTGATGGCTATGAACTAATTGAGATTAAACTAAAATGGTTGTGAAGATGCTTTCTTTTCCTGTGCATTACCAGGTCCCATTATCTGTTAATCCTTTAAAAGTATTATTTAGTCATTAAGAAAAATGAATGTTCTTTTTTATTCCTCTTTTGTTCTCGCTTTTGCCTTTGTTTTTTATAATACATGCTGGTAGATGAAGTAAAGAGTCTTCAGCTTCATTTATTGTGGAAAGATCTTGTAACTGTTTTAAGCATTTCTGTGTACTTGGCTATAAAACTATATAGATTGTACCAGATGCTGCCTTATCTTATTTTATAGAATTATAATGGATGCTGATGAGTTTTAGATGCAAGCCTTTAAAGATAAAAATCACTTTGCTGTGTGTCATTTTCTTCGGTAGAACGTAGTAACAGTCCCATATTGTTGACTCTTTTCACCTTTCCATTATTTTGATTAACATTTTAGTAAAACTTTTTGTATTTTAATATTCTAAGAAGTTCTATGTCTTCTCTGTAGACTATTTAAACATTAAACATGTATTTTACCTGTTATTTAGAGAATAGTGGCATGATTTTCAGGTGGGCTGAAGACCCAAGGACTCCCATTACCTGCAGTTAGAGATTCTATGATAAAACATGGATTCAGCACTTTCTTGACCATGTCCACCTACTAATTTAATGTCAAGTCCCAACAGATTTATTATAATTACTGGTTAATTCATAACTAGACAAATATCCATTTGTTCTGATTTATAGACATCATTTGTGGTGTTAAGGATTAATTAATAAAAGATCTTATATGCTTAATTAGCAGCAGTTTTTTTCCTTTTTGTTGCACTTTTCTGATCCCAAAAACATTTTGCAAACCACACATGACTTTTCATTTAAGCAAACTTAAACTTTGGTAACAGCCTTAAGAAAGTAAATCCGTAAGGTCTGAATGTTAAAGGAAACAATGTCATTGTTTGATGTTAGGACTGAAGTCTTGTCTCCATTGAAATTGAGGTTGAACTTCTTTCTGTTTTCATTTATGCTCCTGTGCAGCATTGTGATTCTACTTTGGTGTGTTTTTGCCTTGATTTATTGACCTGGAGAAGTGTCCTTTCTGTCTGTAAGGTGTGTGAGGTAAATGCCTTTGGAAGATAATCTCTACTGGAACTCTGAAAACAGCTGATTAAAGAATGTATTTAACTGGGAAGGTTCTGCTTCACACTAGAGTTTCCTGTCCCATACTTGGGCACTGCAGCTCCTGATGACACTGTTTTCTGACGGTAAAGTGAGGTTATTTTCCTTATTCCACAGATCCTAAAAATTATGTCTGTTGTGCCACTTCATACTCCAATGCAGGGAATTATTCGTGTTAGTAGTATGTGCTTCTACTTAATTATGCAGTTAGGCCTTATCCAGAGCCAGAACCATATTCTTACAGTCACTCAAAAAATCTTGAGACGCTCACTGTTCACAGAAGTGCAAGAAAAAGATTGTTAAATTATACATGAGCAAGTAGTTAAAATAACAGAAGTTATGAAATATCATTTCTCCTCAGTGTCTCTTCACAGGCATAATGCTTTTCATCATCTAGAATTGCTGAATTTCTTTGATAATTCTTGTCTACTTTTAGTTTCTCTCTTGCACGCCGTCCCAAGAGAATGCAGCTTCCTTCTGCATGCACCCATGGGAACATGGATAGAAAAGGAGATGGTCAAGGGATCTCATGATTCTGAACACTGTGGGTTTTTTCCCTTAGTTTCTAGGCTCTCGTAGAAATAAATTCTATGTTCGCTCTGCCTGTGTGCTTATATAAGTAGATCCTCGACTGTCCCTCCACCCATTATACAATGGTTACAGTCTGATTTTTAGTTTAGAATAGGGCTGGCTGCGTGATCTAGTTCACTGGGCATTAGAGTTTTGTTTATTAGCTAATGAATTACCAGTATCCTGGTTTAATTTTGTTAGATTATAGTCTGAATTTTGTTTTTTTCCCCTAATACTGACAGAGAATTAGGATGAACATGGGTTTTGGGCCCTTTTTATAAGTCATTTGTCTTTGCTAGATGGTTAATTTTCACTAGATTACTTGGTTGCAAACTTCTGGACAACTGGTCTTTTAGGAAGACAGCACAGATCACAGAGTCATAGAGTGGTTTGGGTTGGAAGGGACCTTAAAGGTGATCTATTTCAATCCCCTTCCATGAGCAGGGACACCTTTTACTAGACCAGGTTGCTTAGATGCCCATGGTGGGGAGACCAAGTTTTATATGTCATTAACCTCCTGCATTTTCACATACTTTTATGGTATTGTCATGTTTTAAAGTTTTCTTCCTCACTTTTGTGAGCTCCATTATGATAAGAGCTAAAATGCATTAGATTTATAATAATTTCAATATTAAACTCAGTTCATAGAAATTATATATGTTTAGTAATGATAAATGAATTACAAGTCCATTTATTGCAGATATTTTAATGAGTAGATTGAAAATTCAAGTTGGTTCACAAGTTGAGATTTGCAAGTCTCTTTTTTCAGCAAAGAAATGGGAGTCAAATTAAAAAGAGTAGCTTTTCTCTTAGATTCATTCTAATGTTATGAATCTGACATGATGATGAAGATGTAAGATCTGTCTCTAGGCTTACAATGTTCACTGTAACAGGTACTGCAGACACCTGTGTATCTTAAGGCAGGCAGGTTCTTTAATACAGTGAGTGTGCAGTACTAGAGAGGCACATCAAAACACGATTTTCTTCACAAAAAAGCAGAGCAGTCATATTTTCTTTTAATTTTTGTTACAAAAAGAGGAAAAAAAAACATTAAAATGGGTTTTCAATGGAATTAGCAGTAAAAAGAGCAAGAAAAGGACTGAAATGTGCAGCATATTTTCATTTTCTAGAAGTTTATAATTGTAAAAGCAAAAGAGAGAAAACTTTGCCATAGAACTAATTTGTTTGATTGCTTTCTCCTGCACCTATTTATTGTTATGGTTTAAAAGCCAAGGTTAAGCAGAGATGTGCTTACAAACTGTGATTTAATCCCAACTTCTTTTCACTGTAGTTTCATCTTTTAATATAAACGGTAGCCATTCAAAGTAAAAAGCTATTCTGGTTCCATATATGAGAAAAAATTATGTACAAACACAAAGGAAATATAGAGTTTGTAACGAAGCCTCAATGTTAATTTACATTTTGAAAAATCAAAAAAGTTGCCATAGTAACATGTAGGTTGCAAAAATTTTCTAAATCTGATATATTAGACTCAGGAAACTCTTAACTTGCATGACATATTTCTCTAGTTTTGTGAATAAGAGCATAATTCTGTGTATTTGGCTACAAATTTCTGCAAAACATAAAAAAATTACGCAGGCATTAGTAAGTTATGCAAACAGAGTCTTTTCCAATCAGCTTTCTAATTATGTTGTTCCTAAGATAATTGTTGTTCTGAATCTTTTTCCCTAAAAAATGTGTAGAATATATAGGTGTTTTTCAGTATAAGATTTTGTTGCATCTCTGTTGCTCAGCAACTGTGCAGTTAATACTGATGATTTTAAAACATGTGGGGCACTATATTCTGGCAGTTTACATAAATTTCTTTTTAATTCTATTAAAATGGTTAACTTTTTTTTCTCTAGAACAAACGTACAAATAATATTTTTGTATGCAAAATATAAACAGGGCTTTGCTGAACAGATGAAAATATCGAGTATAATAATGGGATTCATTTTTGCTATTTTAAAAGGCCACTTTTAATACTCTGCACTGTGAGTATTGTAAACTCTAGTTCTGAGTGCCATGGGCTGCTCTGTTACCTTTCTAACTCCACATGCAGCCAAACTGAGAAAATAACTTTTATGGGGCAATTTTCAAGGTCTGTTTTTTAACTAACTAATTTACTGCATATCTCACCTCTCAGCAAACAGCAGGTTTTTATTTTCACTGTTACTTATATATTTAAAACTGATTAGGAATTATGTATGAAATAATATTTTCACCCAACCATTGTCTAATGCTTTCTAAGTATCACTGTGTTGGGTCCATCCCTACTGATGATGGCCAGTGACCTTTTGACTGGTGGAAGTTCTGAGCTGTGTAACTTTTTAACATGAAATTTTTGCTGATGTCTCATAGAGTTGAGTGTTATATCTTGGGTTAATTCTTCCATACTGATGTGCTAGATTTAAAAATAGATCTCATTTTTTTTTAGTTTAAATGTAATAACAGGAAGTACTTATGGCTAGATGGCACTAATGTATACCACCATTACCATTTTTCAGCTACAGCTCTGTTGCAAAGTCTCCTTTCCCATTATAAATTTTTAATATATATATTTTTAGTTAGCATTTATTCTTTCCTATAGGATCTTAAAAAAATAAGTCAAAAAGCACACAGCAGATCTGAGTACACCTGGACGATTATTTTCCTTTCAGACCTCTCATGATGGAGATTCTACAGCTTTCCCAGATTTTCATGCTGCACTCATCTGTTATGTCTGCATTTACTCTTGAGTGGTTGCTGTGGTATCAATCATTTTGTCATGTGGGAAGGCTGGAGCAGAAAGCACACACACACATACAGAGCTCTTTGAATTCCTAACGTACTTAACCCAATTAAATTGTAAAGATAGTACTTTACGTATGATTGCTGGATTGCAGTTGCAAAATGTGGTGAATAGCAAATCAAAAAGCAGTACTGAGTTGCTGCTGGGGAGGAGGAAGACTTGTTGAGGACACCCAGAATCAGTGGTGAGATGTGGCATTCTTAGCTGAGAAGGCATTTGGACAATCTTGTAATTTCTTGGCCTCTGCCCTGAGGGAGTAGCAGCCATTTTTCTATGGAGGTTTTTTTTTTTTGTTTGTTTGTTTTTCACCTCATACAAGAGTGTTTTACACGTGTGAGATGCATGTTCCCTGTTTTTCCTTATTATGCTGTTTCTACTGAACTCGCAAAGCTAACATTCCTTCAGTAGCCAGTAACTGGCCATGATTTGTGTTTCTGCTCCCATCCTCAAGATTTTATATCCTGGAAGGCCCCAACTTCACATCACTGCAACATCAAGATAGCTTCTTGTACTGCCCTGGGTACTTGTGCTCTGCTTTCCCAAAATATCCCAGGTCAGCAGACCACTAGTGGTTTTAGAAGTTGCCAAGGGCTGCTATTTATTGATATTCCAGAATTTTTAAACGCAAGTCCATGCATTTTACTGTTTAGGTATAGCATCCGTGAAGCTCTGACCACCCCTGTGGTTCTCCAGGACTTGCAACATGTCTTGTGAGCACAGTTCATAACAATTCATTTGATATTATGATTTATGTCTTTGTGCTGATGCTTTGCTTCCCATGGAAAGGTAAATGTGTAAGGGAAAATTTTACTATTTTTTTTTCCTGTTTTAAAAATACATGAGTTCCTCTTCATTTGAGGTATAGAAGATGTTCGAAACAGCACTCTGAAGGTACTCAAAACTGCAAATTATTGAAGGTATTCAAAACAGCAAATCTTGCTCTCCTGAAAGTTTTGAATTAGGTCACTAGCAACTCTCTGTCCAATGGGATATAGAAAGTCATATTTTAAATCCATTTTTAAGGAAACATTTGGTACTTGGGTGTATTTAGGACACGCAGTTGCTACTGTTGACAATCTTGAATATTTTTGAAAATCATCCATCTCTAATTGCCACTCTGTGCAGTCTAACTTTGTGTTTCTGTTTTCCAAAGTCTTGGCAAATATGTAGCTTATTTCTTTATGATAGAGGCTGTAACTAAATTTCATGTTAGAGGGCAAAGGCTATGAGGAAATATTCCTTGCATATACTTAACTAAAGTCCATGTTCTGCATTTTTGTATCAGGGTGCTGCGAGGATGGCAGCTCTCTGGGTGGAGTGCAGCGGGTGTTGGGGCCTCCCAGGAGACCTGGCAGCCAGGTCCTGTCCCACCACAGCCCAGAGCCAGGCAGCCAGGGGCACAGGGACAGCCCTGGGGAGGCTGGACAGGCTAGGGGGCTGGAGACCAGTCCTGCTGTGGCATCACTGGGTTGGGGGCTGATGGCCCTGTGGCCTGGAATGAGGTCCTAGGGTGTGGGCAGGGTGTGTGAGCAGGGACATTGGTACCTTCAGGGCCCTGATGTTGTGTCTGCTTTTGCAGCTGATCCACTAAGAAAGTCCCTTGAATGTGCTATAAATGCATCAGGAGACTACCAGCATAAACTGACACACTGCATTTTGCATTTTTGCATATTATGTGGCAAACATATACCTGTCTTTTAAAGACCATGCACATTACTCTATGAATGTGGTAATGGGCCCTGAAGGAGCTCAGTGTGGACTGGCACTTGAAGATAAATTGAGCCCTGTGCTTGAGGTGACTGATACATTGCTGCACGATGTCAGTTCTTCGAGGAAGTAGGATCTGTGCTTCTGAAGATGTCACTTCTTCAGAAGAATAGAAAGGGAATGCAAGAATGGAGGGCTAATACTGAATTGAACTGTATCGGACTTCCTTTAATGTTATCCAACTGATGTTATCAGTTAGGTCCTCCCTCTCTAAACTCTGTTACAATGAAAGTTTTGCTGAGTTTTAATAGTACCTGAAAGTCTTAGAAAGGCACAAAGTTGTCTTCAGTGGATGTGGCCTTGTGAAGCATTTTGGGATGCAGGATCCACTGCAGGATACTTTTAAACTAGTACTTTTATCTCCTTTCCATTTTCCTTTATTCCACCTGATGCTTTACACAATGAATAACATTGGGTATGGGACAGCATAGTTACATCTACAATGAATGGACTGTGTTGCCATGACACAGAATTTAGGTATTATTGTAGTATCATATAGAAGGACACGCTTAAAAGTAGCAAAAATACATAGTTTCACATTGAAATCTTAAATTGTAGAAATTAGGCATAAACTATGCATGGTTGAATTGTTTTTTCCTCTCTCCATATTGCTTATTGTGATGTTACAACCATGTGACGTGCATTCCCACAAGTAAAGTAATACTTGACTGTACTTGTGGTTGTGATAGAGTAGCTGATATTTCAGATATTGTATGCTTAAGTCATATATAAACATAATGATTCATTAAAACCACAGTAATGCAAAGTGCTCTTTGTGCAAAAGACAGGCTGCAGTGTCAATGAGACCCATATTGTCCTTCTGGGGGATAATTTACATAGTCTGCAATTATGATTTCTCAGAGGACATTTGATAGCACTATGCTATGCTGCAGGTAAATGAGTAACCAGAACCCTTAGAAATTCATTCAGCTTCAACAGTGTGTACTCTTTTTACATTCTGCAAGTATCTCAGATCATACCTGTGTGCAGTGAATGTACAATGCACATTGAAGATTTGCTGGTCATCCCTGTCTACTAAGGCTTCACTTTGTATTTTGGTTGTATCACAGTCCAGCTGTCCTGGAAGTTTTTGTACAGTTTTGAGGCTTGACAGGCTTAAATGTACATTTGTGGATGGTAGTTTGACCAAATTTCAGTTTAGCTGCATGAGTGACCGCTAGCAGCAGTGTGGATGTGGTATACTTGTAAGAGATCTTGCTTACATGTTCATTTGCATCTCAGTATATGAAATGTGCTTTTGGTTTTCAGTTGTATGTAATGACTGAAATTTGGGTTTTGGATGAAAATAGGAAATATTGTGATTGCATACGTGGTATACTTATTGAATTTTTAGTGAAAGAAAGTGGTGAAAGGTTTATTTATATTTGGAATCCATGTTTTCCGTATTCTGCACAGGCAAAAACATTTTTTATTTATATATCTTTACTTTTAAGTGATGAAACTTGAGTTAACATGTTTAAAGTGCACGTTTATGTTCTGAGGTGTTAGATGTACATATACTGTGAACATGAAACTTAAAAAATATGTCATAAATACTGTATGGAAGAGAGTTGAATGTTATGACTGTATACTTATTAGTACATATACTAATAAGTATTTAGTCGTAACGTTCAACTCCCTTCATTAGTTTTAATGAACTGGGTTTTTCAAAGGTTTGTAACAAGGGGTGGAAGATGGAGACTAATTCTAGACCTGCCAGCTAGTCAAAGAAAATTGCTGCCTATATTCAGTAGATTCTGTGCTTGCACACTGAAGCATTTGTTGGCAAAAGGTTTCATCAGCCCTAAGTATACTGTTTCCTTATAAATGTAAAGTTAATAGTCTTAAACACTGTAGGTCCCATCTCTCTTTTGATCAGCTCTACAACTCAAACCCTTTTACTCTCTCTTTTTCCCTTTCCCAACATTTATTAATCTAATTAAATTTTTCAAGTCAAGCACCAGACCTTTGTAGGCCGTAACAGTCAACTATATTATATTCTGTCTATAAACTGAGTTTGTTGAAGATTTTTTCACCTCTTAATCCCATCATAAGCTGTTTCAGATTTTCATTGCTGTTTTTACTGGAAATCTGATTTTTCTACCCTAATTTATTTTTGATAGTGTCCATTGGTTATTTTACACTTTCCCTCCTTCCAGTATGTGCACCCACTTAAATTGCTAATAAACCTTCTTTCCCTCTTAGCTTTTATTTTGCCCTGCTGAAGAAAAATAGATATTTTTCCATCTTTACTTCAGAATGTGCACACGTAGTACCCTTATCATTACTTTTTTTCCCCACAGTGGCTTAAAAAAGCATAATCTTACCTTTAGCTGTCTTGCAGTGGTGTTGAATGCTAATACTAATACTTGCCTCTCTCTTTTTAGCATCACCTCTCCCATTCCCATTTGTTAGGATAGCAGTTGTCCTTTCACAGCCACATAAGGGTGATAGTGTACCATGAATCTGTCATCAGTTCCTTGTTTTAGTCCTTCTTTTCTCCTCTATCATTTCCAACCATCAAGTAAATTTTCCAATCAAATAAATTCCCACATTTTTTATTTAAGTTATTTTTAGTTCCCGCCTACTTGGCTTTCTATTTCATTGTTCTCATCCCACTTCTGTTAAACCCATTATCAGAAAGGCATTCAGTTCTTCCTATGTTGTATTTTAAGCTTTTATTGTATTAACTGTGCATCTAAAATTTGTGTTTCAGAATTCTTTTGAGCTTCTAATTCAGAGATACAATAAAAAGAATTCAGTAACCAAATTTGCAGTTATGTTTTATTTTGCACATAAAAAAGCACCGAGGAAAAAAGCAAAATTTAAGATTAGATATGGGTTTAAACTGGCATTTGGAGATTAGATTTCCAGACTAAAACTGTTGTCTGCATGTCTGAAGACTTGATCAAGAGTGGTATATGATGGTATTATTAGCTCACGTTTTTAGGACTTCCATATTATAATATTCCAGGCTTTCATAATAAAATTAGAAAAGCATATTCTTCTTTTAATTTTTTTTTCCCAGAACTGAACTCAGTGGTTGGTTTAGTTATGTTATATTAAATTAATATTTAATTTATCAACTCTCATTTTATACTCTGTATTTTGTCTTCTTGTATGTAATTATAAAACCACTCAAAATGTGTAATGGTTTTCACTTAGTGGGTCTAGGAAAAGGTATGAACAGAAGAATTAGTGGGGTTATTTGTTCTCTAGCAGTTGCACAACAATATTTTCTTTTCTTTTTTGATACCTGCTGTTTGAGAAATGTAGTTTGGAATTGCTATGGCTTTTATGTCTACAAAGAAAAGCTTAGTGTCTTGTGAATTAGACTGCATATTTTCCAGTATATTAGGGACATAGGCTTTTCAAGTTGTTCTTTCATTTTTCAGTATTTTTACTGCAAATAGACGATCAGAGTGTAGGAGAGAAACAAGAGGAATAATTTCAGAGTTTATGTTTGCCATTTTTTTTTTTAAATTAAGAACTACTGCAAATTGCCTAGGCCTGAAAAGACCCTACAGAATAAAGTGAAAACAGTTAAAGATGAATTGTGGTAGAAAAGCTTTGGATTTTGGTAATGAAATACCTGTCTTGAATAAAACAAACAAACAAACAACCCACAAACAAACAAATTCCCCAATATAAACTCCCACCTTTTTTAGCAACTAAGTGGGTGAAATTAGATTCCCAAATACATATAGTTTTCTAGGGATGAGTGTTTCACATTGCTTGCCTCTTTCATTTGGGAAGGAACATCTCAACTTTTATTTTTTCAGACGAGTTGAAGTGACTACAAATCCTAACTTTTTACTGGCTTCGAAGTGGAAGATTAGAGCAGTTGTATGGTGTGAAACTATTTTCCATTTTTTTATAGGAACCACTTAACTGACTTAATTTCACAGAAAGGTTAACAGAAGTTCATGATTCTTTTAGATGAACCATGACTCAGCTTTGAACCGAACCATGTATCAAGAGGATGTTTCTGATTTTATTCAATACCGGTGAAAACTAGATGGTCTGAGATCTTGAAATGTCTAATCCTGAAATTAACTGCAGAATTTTGGTATGAACTCACATGACCTACACTGAGAAAAGAAAAAAAAACCAACCAACCAAACAAACAAAAGAACCCCACCACAAGTGTTTTCCTGTAAGCTAATGTCTGATTTTCTCATGCAGTATATACTTTATCCTATGGACTGACCTCAAAATTCTGTCCTGATCTCTTGTGTCAGAGAGAGTGATGGAAGTGCTACCTCCTGCTGGCCTTTCTGTTGTGTCATTTGCCCTCAGGAGGTTTTTGGAGGCCTGTGCTTTACAAATGGCTTCCTCCCTCTTCTTTTGAAAAGTGTTAATAAACTTTTAAAAGGAACAGACTTAACACATTTACAGCACTATGTGAACTATAAACTTGATTTATATGAAAGTACATATTTTACTAGAGAAGAAAGTGTACCCTAGCTGCCTATAAGCTGACTGTAAACATACAGGATTTTTTTAAATATTACAAACTCAACTGGAACTGTGATTTTCAGAAAATGAAATATTTTGGCTGAGTTGTGTGACTGCCTTTCATCTGTAAATATATCAGGATTTACATTGCTCCACAGTAATTGCTGGTTAAGGGTTCCTGTTTTAGGCTGGGATTTTTTACTGTAATGTATGTTTCTGAAATATTGCAGCAAAATCTGGAGATACCTCTATGCCTTTCAACCCTTGTGGGATTTTGTTTGTTTGTTTGTTTGTTTTTTCCTGTTGAAACCTTAGGAGGGAAAAAGTAAAACTATTATAGAATTTAGAACCTGCAAGGGTGATTTGTATATGCTATGGCTTCTCCATTATTTACCAACTTGAGATGCTATAAATCTTATCCTCCAGATCAAAATATTCTTCTCAGTGGCTGCAGCAGTAGCAGTGCTTAGACAGCAAGCAGCGAGTTCAGCTGACAAGATTCTGGCATGTGTTTCTCTAACACAAACATGGCTCATAGAAAATGGATACACAGACTGATTCTGGCAGTAGCAAGAGCTCTCACAGGAAGAAATTCTGTGCAGGTTGGAGAGCTGTGCAACTGATCTAAACGCTGCTCATCTGGGCCACCAAACAGGCTGGGTTAAAACTCCTCAAATGTAAATAAGATTTATCAGTTTCAGCAAGCAAACCTTCAGAATTTGATAAATGTCTACAAAAGACATTTAAAAAGATAGCTAGAAAGCTTTCTTGGCCTGAAATTCAACCAGCTTTGAACGTATCAATATACTGTTTAATTAATGTCTTTGTGGAGCAACATTAAAAAAATACTGTGCTCTAATCCTCTAAGAAGTAAGGCTGTCTCAGAACTGCAGCTGAACTACATGCTGCATAAATTAAAATTTGCAGTGCACAGTATCTTTCTGGAGCTTTATTAAGTGGTGTGATTATGCAAAAATGGGAACTATGAAAATGGACATTTCCAAATAATCATTAGTGTTCTGTTATCTTCCTTTTTTTTTAACATTTCAGTCCAATTCCACTTAGCATATTTCTTTTCAAATATTTAATGTATTACTGTTAAGAAGACCATGCTCCACAGTTTGTGTCATACATCTGTACTTTTTTTCCTAAATTCAATGTGCTTAATAGAGGAGAAAGCAGTCATTTATTTCAACATGTCATTAATTTTCTCAATTTACTCTGCTTCTTGGTCAATAGAATAGGCTTTTCAATGTAGTGTAAACTAATTCCAGTCAGAAGAAAGTGATATTAACACAAATGACATGTTTTTAAATAAGAAATATTACCAAATGCTCAATGTATTTAGTCTGCACAGGACTGGGCTTTGAATAGTTTTGGAATATAGCTGGCATATTAACACTGCTTGTCAAGCAGAAAGAGGGAAAGGCTACCCTTCAGAGATGAGGGTTAATTTAATCTAAACTGCCTGATGGTCTTCAGTTTGGCAGCTCCATTTTGCCTGATGGAAGAGCAGAGGTGAGCCATCCCCCTGTCCCCTGCCTGTCCCTGTTTCAGCAGGGATGGGTTTGGAGGAGGCTGGATCACACTGCTCCCAGGGAATGAGGCAGTCCGAGCAAAGGGCTGCTGAGGGTCCTGGCAGCACCTGTGCTGCTGTCCCAATAGTCTGCAGAAAAACAGCAGCCCATGGAAAAAAAAAAAGAAACAAAACCATGTAAATTAGCCCCATTGCTATGAAATCAATAGGGCTGGAGATTCATCTCCCTGGAGGGTTTCTTTTGTTTGATGGTAAACAGTAAAACCTGACTTTAGGATATTAAACTGAGCTTATCCTCCTTCATTTAACTGTTGTAGAAAAGCTGACTCCAGCCCCAGTGAAAACAAGTATCCAGGATCTTCTACACAGGGGACAAAGACCTTGATTACTCCTCTACACCACAGACATCCTCTTCATGGCCTTTATGCTCCTCTTGTCAGGGACTGAGGCTGGCAGAACAGCTGCTAAGATGTAATCAAAGATACAATCAATTGTCTGGAAAACCTGAAAGAATTGCTGACAGGCCTGGGTTCTTCCATATTCCATAGAAAGAATGATGCACATGGGAAAGGATCTTCCTATATATAGATCTGATACTAAATAGTCTGAGAATGGTACCCATTCACTCTTTACATTAAACACCTGCATTCACAGGGGTCAGTAACAAGGAAAGGAAGGCACTTTAATGTTAATTTTGCTGTTTTGATGGTTATTTTTTGGAAGTATGAACTAGAAGATACAGTTCTGTGTGAAGATGTGAGTCTTTTGCCTGAGTCTGTTTGAGTCCAGCTGTGCATGCACTGACACTGTGATTCATATGCTGACCTTAATTTACGTTACAATGCCCCTTGACAGTGTGCCAGCTGTGAGCATGCACATGAAGTATAACAGGATTTGTCCTTGTGTTCTGCCATGAAAATTTGAAGCTTGTCAGTTGTCTTTTAGTTAGCTCTGCCTTGTTAGGTGCTATAAACAAGGGTATGCAATATCATGAAGTGTATGGAAGATACTGATACGACCCATCAGGGAGATCTCATTGGTTAATGTTGGATGGGAATATTAATTGCATGTAATGGAATTAATTGGAGAGAGCAAGGCAGAATTTTTTGCCATCTTTTTAAACTAGATCTGATAGACAAATTCACTGTATACAAATGAAATTGTAGTTGTCTTTTCATTAACAGGAAAGAAACCTACAAGTGGTTGGAATGGAACATTGTCAGAACTTTCACATTCTTATTTCACCATTGGTATTCAATCTAAGAACTGAGGGAGCCCTGCTATTAAATTGTTTTAAAAAAACTCGCAATTTCCAGTTAAAAAAAAAAAAAAAAAAGCTTGCTAACCAAATTAAATCACCAGATAACTTGTTTTTACAACCCTTTGATTTTAATGGAAGGTAGGTTTTTCGGTAAATGGCTGATTTAGAGAATAGAGTTTTGTGATTTAAAATAGAATATTTTCTAGACCTGAAAAGAATGGGGTTTAGTCAAATGACTGCAATATTGTCACTACTAAGGAGCAGAAACTTTTCTCCAAAACTTGATGATTGCTCATCCTCTCTTTGTCTTAGATATCCATAGTGGGAAACATTCTCTGGTGGACTTAAGGGGACAACAGCCCCCTTTCTGCACTAATTTTGTGTAGGGACAGTGCCATGTGCACCTTCCAGCTGAGGATAGCCAGTATAATATAGCAAAATGGGCAGTTTATAATTTTTCATGGTTATGTGTCTGTGTAGGGAAGCTTCTTGTTTGGGCTGCATATGCTGTCCTGCAGCACGCCTTTAATGTTACCTCATGGGTAGCTCTGCTTTGAGAGTGTATCTTCAGGATGCAGTCCCACCCCAAGGCCAGAGCATGCAATTCAGTAAAAATACTGCTTTCAGATTCATTGAGAGAATGGGTGCAGTTTGTGTTGCTCAGAGAAGGGATTTGTATCTGGTAAGGCTGCACGGTGGCATCCAGCATGCTGGTATTTTTGTTTCATGAAGTACCATTTTCATGTAAGGACACAGGCTCATGGGGGGAAGAAGAGGCCCTCTGCTTCTCAGAGCTTTTAACAATGGTACTGTTGAATTCTCGCCATTGTGTCATCTCATGCAATAATGACTTAAAATTCTTCCTGCAAAGACATGTATCAATCCTTCAGTTCCTGCTTCTGTGCTTGGTTGAGCTGTATCTGGTATCTTGAAACTCTGCTTGTGTTTAACTTTTGTGTTGCTTTGACACTGACAATACACCTAAAAAATTGGTAATGTATTTCCTTTTTTTTTCGCCTAGCAAATACAGCATTCCAAACTTGTCATAGCTATCCTTCCCAGACATTATTTCACATGATTATGTTGTTTTACATTAGTTATGCTCTGCAGATTGATAAGAACAATATTTCTGTCAGCAAAGGGTCTGCCCTAAAAATATCTGTACATATCATGCCAAAAGAAAGACAAAGGCAAGGCAGGGGCAGGTCAATTAAACTGTTATTGATTTAGATATCTGAATAAAGTGGGCAGAAAGAGCAGAGAAAAGGGTCTGGGTTCAAAGAGACAGGGGAGAGCAGCCCATGCATTCTATGTTTAAAAAGCAAGAGTGCATTTCTTATTTCATCACTCATTCCTATTCCTAGTTGAAATATTAGCCGCAGTTTGGCACTAAAGTAATTTGTTTGTAGGATCAGTCCCTTGCTGTTCAAAATGAGGAAGAGACTGAGGCATCCAAATGTTGCAAAACCAAACAAAACCAAACCCAAACCAAAAATAGATATGTTATGTTCTTCAGTGAAGATGCATGTTCACTGGCTGACCAAATAGCATTTTTTTTTCTTAATTAATATAACTACACTGTAGATAGAAAATCGCTATTTTTCAATTAGCTAAATCTCTCAATCCCTCTGTTTTTCCCCCCCAAACTTGAACAAAGGGTTGAGACTTCAAACATTGTTGTAGTCCACCTGATAATTTTTAGTGTTGTATATGCTTACAGATTTTTTTCAGCAGCTTAATGAAACAGAGTGATTACTTATTACAATGCTTACTTTGTAGTTTCAGTGAAGCACGTATAAGAAGAATGAGACAGACTGGTACAGTCTTGCTATTAGCAAGAAATAATTTGATCTGTTAGATAGGTTTGTAATACTGTGTTGTTTTGTTTTTTGTTTTTTTTTTTTTTAATCTATGATCCTTTACTACAAATGTTTCAAGAAACAGTCTTGGGTTCAAGGGAATGAGCATTGAATATATTAATGTTGCTTGTTTTACAAGTTTAAGCCTTATTGGTTATGTACACAGAATAGAGCATTCAGACCCACTGCTGAGAGGCTTATAAATGTTTCACCTATGGCACCATGAGACCTCATGTTCCTGATAATTCACATTCAGATAATTCAGAGATTGCTCCATTTTGCACAGCCTTCTTGGAAGGATGTATTAGGTCAGTGGGTATCATTAACATTACATACTGTGCTTTGTCCTTCCTTTCTTCTGACTCATCTAGTGTTAAAGGAGAACATAGATTGGACTGGGTCTAGGGTTTCCCTTGTGTAAGCAGGGAGAATAATTTAAAAGGCTCAGTTAATTACTATTTGTGAGTTATTCAGACCTTACAGTGATAAGGTCCATAAAAATGCCAAGATAAAAAATAAAAATTATTTACTTGAAGGTCTTAATCCTCTCTGCACTTTCTCAACATTTGTTCTGTAGGATTGTTTTACTTTCATAGCAGTATAATATTTTTCTGCAGCATTTCTCATTTGAAAATTTCATAATACTTTATAATGAATGAACTAATTATCACAATACCTTTTGAAGTGGTGTATGGTTTTTTATTATAATACTTTGAGAGCTTAAATACAATATATGCACGTTAGTTGTCCATGGGAGGCCTATGTGGAGCTAAAAGTAGAACACAGGTCTGTTGAAATGGATGGCCTCTGATTTTGCTCTTTTGCTTTGATTTGTGAGGAGAGAAATTAGTGCCATCAGATGCTATCTAGCAAAGAGAGTCTAAGCAGCAATGGAGCGTAAAGAATGCATATGCAGTTAGCAGCTCTATGTTTAGAGATTCACCTAGAATTTGTGGCCCTACATGTTTTGCTTACTTAAAAGTATAAACTAGAAGTCTATGATGCTAATGATAGTGTCTTATTCTGGAGTGCTAGTTCATCATTCAGATACATAGGCTCTGTGGAATGGTTCAGATGTCTTTACTGGAAGTCCGGCTGATGCTTTCAGGGATGACACCACTCCAACAAGATTTACTAAAAGGCTTTCATAGGTGTGCTGGTCTTGACCTACTGTGTACAACCCTTGAGTCATACAATTCTCAGGAAATCTGATAATTGCTGCAGCTTGGCATAATTTTTGTTATTACAATCATAGTGTAAGCCAATCAGGTGTTAACAATGGAAGAAAAAGGCTGGAAGTGGAGCAGGAATAGGGCCACCAGCTGTCTGTGCTGCCCAGCTTACCTCATGGGTTGTTGCACTGGGTTTGCATGGCAAGGTTTTGGTAGTGGGGGTTGCTGTTAGGGTGGCTTTTGTTAGAAGCTGCTGGAAGCTTGCCCTGTGTCCAGTGGAGCCAGTGCCAGCTGTCTCCAAGGTGCGCCTGCTGCTGGCCAGGACTGAGCCCATCAGGGATGGAGGTAGCACCTCTGGGGTAACATATTTAAGGAGGGGAAAAAGTTACTGCACAGAGGTAAATTGCAGCTGGAGAAGAGGGGAGTGGGAATATGTGAGAGGAAACAGCCCTGCAGACACCTGGGTCATTGAAGAAGGAGGGGAGGAGGTGCTACAGGCAGTGGAGCAGAGATTTGCCTGCAGCCACAGAAGGTGGCTGCCCAAAGGAAGCTGTGAACCTGTGGGAAACCTGTGCTAGAGTAGGCTCATGGCAGGACCTGTGAATGCATGGAGAGAGGAGCCCAGACTGGAGAAGGTTTTCTGGCAGGACTTGTGACCCCTGTTCAAGGGACTTCTGAAGGACTGTACCCCATGGAATAGACTCCTTCTTGAGCAGTTTGTGCAGAACTGTACCCTGTGGGGAGGACACACATTGGAGAAGTTTGTGGAGAACTATTTTCCATGGGAAGCCTCCCACACTGGAGCAGGGGAAGCGTGTGAAGAGTCTGCTCCGTGAGGAAAAAGGTCCAACAGAGAAAACTGGAGATGAACTGACAGAAGCTCCCATTTTCCATCCCCCAGCACAATTGAAGGGGAGAAAACAGATAAAATGAGGAGCAAAATTAAGGAAGAAGGGTATGGTGAGGAGAAGATATTTTAAAGATTTGGTTTCATTTCTCAAATTCCTCCTCTGATTTGATTGACAGTAAATTCAATTAATTCTCCCCAAGACAAGTCTGTTTTACATGTGATGGTGACTGCTTAGTGATCTTTCCTTATCCTTATCTCAACCCATAAGCTTTTTTCTATTTTCTCTTCTCTGTCTAGTTGAGAAAGGAAGTGGCAGTGAAGCTTGGGTGGGCACCTGGCATCCAGGCAAGGTCAACCCACCACAGCCATGTTGATCTCTCAAGAGTCTTGCACAGCACTGTAAAACTTTGTAAGTGTGTTACAGGCTGTCCATATTGCTGGTAAACCCTTTGGGATCAGACATGAAATAACCACCCACTGACTGATAATTTTTAAACGTGCAAGGTAACCTCGGTGGCTCTTTGTGATGAATTGCCCTTGACATGAGGGAAGGTTGCACATTTGTTTCTAGCTCTGAATCAGAGCCCAGAAGCAGAAAGGAATTGTGCTCTGGAAAGTCGCCATAACCAGGCTTGTGCCAGTCTGTAGCACAGCAGTTCTGCAGTGAGTCTGCATGGGTATCATTGTCATTACAGCTCATCCTCTACATAATACTTTTTCCCCTGGTTGATATCTCAGGAATCAGGACAGCCTTACTGGAGGCATATCAGAAACATCCTTGACCAAACCCCATGTTCACTCCATGACCTTATTGATCACTGGCAGTGTCTTCTACCTGTCTAAGTTTTACCCAAAATTTTATGTGTTTGTTTGTTTGTTTGTGGTGGTTTTTTTGTGGTTCCCCATCCCA
>WAAE01023742.1:68551-134041 GCA_013400495.1 Nicator chloris
AAATATATGAATTGAACATGTGTCTTGTGAATATACTTACCTGTTCTGCTGGTTTTGCTTACTCAACCAAATTCTCATGAATTGTAGTGTCCAAAAGGTCTTGAGCCACATCCTTAGTTCTGACTGGTTGCCCAGAGACTGGGCCTTTGATAGCTGAAGATTTGCTTTGAAAAGAAACTGTTCAGCCCATCCTGTCCTGAGAAGATATCTACTCTTTTATTACAGTTAATAAAACTGACATTTTCCAAGTACCTTCCAAGCAAATGTTTCCACTGTTTTCCCTATGCTGCTGTTTTGACATTTTTTGTTACTGACAATCTAAGAAGCTTCTTTGATTTCTTGTTTGTGTGCTTTCCCTCTCCTGTAGATCTTGCAGAGGGACAGCTTGTGAAGGTGTACTGTCAGCAGTGAGGAGAAATAAATATTGCTGTGGCCCAGGCAGAGTGTGGACTTGGAGACAGTGAAGCTCCCTTCAGTGCTTGTCTGTGTGTGCTGGTTCACTGCAAGTGCTAACGTATTCCCAGATACTCCTTAGGTGGTCACTGATGTTACTGTAATTGTGACCTGCCTCAGTATTCTTTCATAACAATGTTTTCTGTGGCCTGGTGGAAATACTCCTAGTTGTCTTCATATCACTCAGGTTCTGCCTGCTTTGGTGAGCAGTTTTCCAGTGCACAGAGAGAGCAAGGGCAGTGTGGTCTGAGATAATCCTGGTTCTCCATCTGAACAGATTGCCTGTGGGAAACCTGGTGCAGGACTGGCTTTCCTGGCTGTGTTTGCTCATGTGCTTTGATTGTCTGGGAGGTTCTGCCATGCTTCCATTCATATTTTTGCTGGATCAATGCAGCTTGTCTGTACAGAACAAAAACTATTAGTTGCATGTGATGTAGTGGAGAACATATTATGTGGTGTTCTCTCCAGGGCTTTAGGGGTGTGTTAGCTGGAAACAAGGGTGAACCTTGGAGGTGGGCAATCTCCTGAAAATGCACTGCAGCTATGCAGAATGAACAGTGGGAGCCTGACTCTTTGGTTGCCTCTGAAGGTGCTCCCAGAGAACAGTGTATATGCTGGCCATAGAGCTAAGTATGCATTAAGTGGAGGGCTCAACAAAGAAGTGAAGTGGATATTAATGCATAAGAATGGAGTTGAAGAACAAGAGGAAGATTACGCCATTGTTTGAGATTGATTTAGCAGGGCTTTTTATATTAGACTTTTACTTCTGTAGCCCTCAAGAATTAAAGGATACCATAATTCATGTACAATGCAGTCTGCTTTACAACTGATACTTAATATTTTAATGAGACAGTTATATTTTCAAAGTGTCTTCATTTTCATGTGGTTACATGGAATTGTATACGACTTAATAAAATTTTCTTAATTAAATTAGTAGGTGTGTATCAGAGTGCATGCATTGCCAACATTTGTAGATGTTCACAATTTTGAACCTGTCTAGAGGACCTTGATCTCTAGTATAATAATGTAAAATTGGTTTATGTACTCTGTATCTACCAAGAAATTGCATCCATGCAGGATATTGTGGTGGTTTTGTGTGGCTTAGAGATATATCTACTCTCTACTGGAAGTAGGATCCATACTGAAAAAGGCATAAAAGGTTCCAGGGCCTTAAATGATCTGTTGTGCTTGGGACCTTTGTTTCCAGAAGCAAATCAGAGAAATAAAGTTTCTTTACACTGAATTTGGGATTAGACTTTGGACCCGGTGAATGCTGCCCTTATTTCTTCTTGGATTAGTGTTTCTGTGTAAATGTCTACTCGTGGTTTATTGCCATTTATTTTGGGATGTCATGGTGTCACTGGGATCATTTGGATCATAAACACAGGAATAGTGCTGTGTTAGATGGCACATACTTGGTATGTTTGCACTGGATAGAAGTTTCCAAGAATGCTCTTTTTTCTTTTTTTCTTTCTTTTTTTTTTTTTTATTAAGGGCATTTTACTAGCTCCCATTTGCCTTTAAGACAAGGAGTTATTTTTAAAACTAAAATGAGAATATGTGGAGAAGCAAAGTACAGTTCTTTCAATTTAATTGAAGAATTAATTTTGAACATAATTAATCTATTGCCAATTTTTTTTTTGTTATTTGTTTTGTTTTCATTAGCCTTTAAAGAGTTTTTGATATATCTGGATGCGGTTTTCTAAATACAGCCTTGGCAGACTTTCACTGCAAGCTAGTATTTAGTGCTATTTCATTAGCTGACTTATCAAAATACTGTAATCAATGCCTGTCATAACATAAGTACATGACCCTTTTGAGTAGCCCAAGTGGCTATATTTGCTTCTCTCTGAAAGGAGTATTAATTCCAAAGGGAAACAGAAAGTCAAATCAACATTGGCAAACTTACCTTCTATCAGTTTGTCTATATGGTTTAGGAATATTGAAATTTTTTTAGAGGCTCATTTTTCATAAATTTCCTTGTAAAGCACCTGAGGATGTACTGCTTTTTTTCTTTTATTTTCTTTTTGGGTTTTGTTTGTTTGTTTGTTTTTCTTTCTCTTTTCTTTTCTTTTTTTTTTTTTTTCTTTTCTGATAATGCATTACTGGTAATTACTGGATTCTGGTGAGACAAGAATACAGCATGGTATATGAAGACACAGCAATCAGTGGATGGTATCGAATGAGATGTATGACTTCTGTGGCAGAAATTTGCAGTAATCTTGTTAACTATCATATGTGCCTGGACAAATTGAAAGAAGTTGCAGTTCTACAAAGACTCATCTAGCATTAAGGCAATAAGCAGAATGCTGAGCTGTTATTTAATAAGATCCTTGAACAGATAATTAATATATTGTTTTGATTTGAGTTGTAGGATGATAGGGAAATGAACTGGATTCTTCACAAAGTTTTTGTATCTGATCTATTATTTCTGTAGTCTGTTTTAGGTTTGACAAGATTGCTTGTCCTTACCTTTGAATTTTTGGGGATAATCTGTGTACAATAGAAAGGAAGTTTTTGTTTGCTCTGGTTTGGTTTTTAAAACTGCCCAGTAAAACTTCACTTTTACAAATTTATTTATGTAATATATTCTACATGAAATACAAATTCACAAAGTTAATATTATTTTACTAGTTTGAGTGTATATGTGGGTAGATGGAAATAAATTGACTTTTGTGAAGTTATATTTTTAATACAGATTTTCAGACATTAACTCTGAGGTGATTAGTAGTGTAACATCATTAATACTAGTTTAGCCTAGGTATTTGAAATTTGCTTTTGATTATATGTATCTTATGATTTTACATGACTGTTCCTTTGTGAAAAAAATTAACTCTTCAGCTATAAAGCTGTTCTATGAGAGCTACTTTCTATAAATGTCTGAGGTGACTCGCAGAGGCATTTTAAAGTGTGAAGTATCCAATATTTCTATAGAAGGTTTTGGTGATGAACACTGTATTAAACTGTTTAAAATAAAACACTAGACTCTTGCTAATCACTTTTTGCTAGTTGAATGTTAGGGTGCTTTATGGGGAGTTGCTCTCTGACATTTTTTATTCTTAGATTGGTTAGATAATAACGTTAGACCACAACTGTAGGAATCAAATATGGTAGTTTTATCAGTATAAAGAAACATTTCAGCATGTTATTGATCTTGGATTGTTTTGGGGTGTTTTTTGTTTGTTTATTTGTTTTGTTTTGTTATCTGCTGAAAAACGAAATCAAAAAAATTATCGTAACTGTGTGTTTCCCAGGTCTTTGAAAGATTTGTAAATACACAGTCAGAAGAGATGAAAATTGTCCTATATGAATATGTTTCAGTGCATATCTAAAGCCAATACAAAAAAAATATGTATTAAAAAAATAAAAAATATTAATCAATAGCAGAAACTACAAAACATGGAAAACACATATAGGTTACACCATTGGATTATTCTTATGTCAGCATGGAACATGTCCTCAGAATTACACCCAAGGAGCTAAAAGTGAAGAAGGCTGCAGATACTATCATTCAGATATAGCATTTATTAATTGACTTTTTTCCTTAAGGAGCTATGTATTTTTTCAACTACTGAAAAACATGCTGTCTTGTTTAATTCTTTCTTTCTTTTGCTCTCGTTGGCATAAGCAGAGCAAAATTAATTTCTTTTAATAGCCTGACAATTCTGAATCTTACTTCCTCTTTCTCATCCTATCATTTCTATAATGGGACAAGGTGGTTGACTTTAACAAATTCTTATTTTATTAATTCTCTTATATCTTTTGTTGTTGTTATCCACAGTGGCATAAAATAGCTGATCAAATTGTGTTGAATAACATCACAAAATTGAAAGTTAGTGGCTTTCACAGTGTGAAACCAATAAAGAGCTGCAATATTGCTGTTCACATGACTGCACCACTACTGAGTTTTTGGGAACCTTCTTATACATCTATTAGTATGCTCCGTTTGGAGTAGAAACTTATTATTGGGTTGTGTGATATCTACAATTAAAGTTTCAGTGTAATGTGTTCTAAGTGCATGATTATCTCATTTATCTTAATTGCATAGGCATTACATTGTCAAAATCAAATATGCATTTATAAAGTCAGAATACCTTCCTGAGGGCTTGTCAGAATATTTGGTAACTTATTATATCTGTTCTTTTCTAACACAGGGCATATAAGAAGCACATAAAATGATTTATTTTTTTTTTAATATTCCTGGTAGGAGGGCAGTTCATACTGTACAAGGAAATCATAAGAAATCATGGAAAATAGAGAAAATACTGAAAGTTTTAGGAAGAAATTTTAGGAAGTTTTAGAATTGTCTGCTAGAATTTCAGGGTTCCCTCTCTGATTATCGGATATGATTTGATTTATAATTTTCACTGATCTTTTTATGCAGTATATTTATTTTGGAAGAAGTTGATATATCTATAAGGTTCTCTTCCCATTTTGAGACTGGGAAACTTTTTGTGTCTTGAAATTTTTTGCAAGAAATGGAACCTAGTAAGACAAACAAGACTAACTGTAACAACGCTATGAAAAATAGAAAACTCTTTACAAGAATTCTTTTCATTGGTTCATAATAAATAGAGAAATTCAGTGGGCCATCATGGCAATCATGGCAAATTGTGTTTCTGTGTTAAATTTCCCTTTTAGAAGTCATTAGTCCATTGCATAGAAATAAAAAGAGAAATTGCATATCCTGGGTTTTTTTAGATAGAAATAAATATTTGCATTTCCCACATGGCTCAGCAAAAAGACAAGTAACAATACATGTGGCAGTGGGAGGCGATAATCAGATACCACTGACATTTCCTGACTGCAAACTTTGTCTGGTGCTTATGCCAAAGATCTAAAAAAGGCTGGAAGGATGTCTCAAGGATGTATTTCTGCTGCTTGTGCCTTCTTTGCATTTCACAAAAGACACAAGAGGCATCAGATTTTTTTTTTTTTTTTTCTTTTTTTTTTAGAAATTGGACAGCTTTTTATTTTGGGTAAAAACATCTAACAAAGACTTAAATTAAGGCTGGTATTAGGTTTTGTTTAACTGGGAATTGCCATTTCCAGGGACTTAAACATTTACGTTCAATAAATAAATATTCTTGAGATTCTGTTGTAGTTAAAGACAGGAAATTTATACGAACATTTACCAGTGTGTCTTCTCAAGCTTGACGATAGGCAGTAATTTCACTCCTGTGCACACTGGCAAAGATAGGAAGTGTAGCATTAACACAGGATCTGCATTTGTTTAATTTTTGGTTTTTTATTTGTTATTTTGCCATCTCTCTCCAAAACTGAAACCTGCACGCTTCACACATGCTACTGGCATTTCTGTGCAGTAATGGAGTTATTTATAGAGCAAGAAGATCCAAGAGGGAAAAAATCAATGGAAAAAATTATGTTAAAATGAAGTGTTTGGAGACCTCTGACATCCTTCTCTTTTAGTGATGTTTAATGTCTGTAGAAGAAGTGAAATGTTCCCTTACTCCTGTGGAAATTAAAACATTTGGGTGAGATATGCAGAGTTAGGTGCATGTAAGGGAGATCTGAGGATCAGGGCCTTAGGTGAACTCCCTGTACTCCTCCTCTCATTCACAGCTCAAAAGGGAATAGGGATTTCTGGCATTATGTTTGGGGTTCTTGTTTATGGAAACTTTGCTCTAAGCTTTGCTCTTTATTCTTTGGTAGAGGTTGCCATTCTGCATACTGACATGTAGTTGTCTGTTTTAAAATACAAACTTGGATTTGGCCATCTTAATCCATAAATTTAATCCTACCCTGAATATCTAATACGTTTTCAGTGCTAGAAAATTAAATAAGGTTTGGGAACAGCAAGAAGATGAGAAGAAAAAGAAAGAACAAGACTCTCTTTGGGCTTTAGTACCTACAGAGAAGATGTCAGCTACTTTGTGCAGGCTAGATTTACTAGGACTTCTGTGCACTTGTTGATAAAAATGAGTAAATGCATTTGTAAATTGATCAAACCTCAGCAGAGATGACCAAAAGAGAATACTATGCCTAGGCTGTATGTCAGGGACCTCTCTTTGTTTTTTAAATGTGTCTGCTGGAGTATTTATCTGAGCGGACCTTTGAGTAACCCCTGGAAGAAGGGTTTCTGTCTCTCTGCACACAAGGTTAGACTAGCTTCCTATTCAAACCTCTCAGCCTATGAAGGAGTGACTAAACCCCTAAAGTCACCCCTTGTTCCTGTTGAAACTTAACCCCAGCAGAACCAGGGATTTTTGAAACAGTAAAAGTGCATAAGGGTCACAAGATCTCAGACTAGTGATTGAAGCAGTCTTTTGAAGGAACTGAAATCAACTTTGGTCCCTGATCCTTCAGTGTTCATATGCAATGTATCATTGCATAAACACAGAGGTTGTCCAGGATTAGTTCTGATGAGAGTTAGGAGAATTCATATCTGTGGGTAAGTGGGATACATATAGTGCATGCATCACTGTGTATTTTCCTATTAATTAGTCATTCCACTTAAGAGAAATATTAATATTTACATTTCAGGGTTTACACATATTGAATAGTGATATTACTCTGTTAAAACAAATACAATACATATTTTCCACAGGATGAAAAGAAACTTCTTGTGATAGAAACTTTCATAGCTACTTAAATGAGAGATAAGTAGCTAATTAGCTTGTCCAGAGGGTCAATATTTAAAGTTATGAAAAAGCAGCCCAGACGAAAATTAGTATACTCCACTAAATTACTGAAAACAACTTTTGGCTAAACTAAGTGCAGCCCATTGGAATTGAAAACTTGTTTGCTTTCCTGTTACTGTCATACTGCTGTTATGCAAACATGTAATTTCCTTCTGTCATCCATAGTATTCCTTTAATTTTTAATATGCTTCAAGAAACAGGTGTCTAACAGCAAGGCTAGGTTTTAATTATTTATGTGTACTCATATCTTTAGCATATACAGGCTAAACATCCACAGGTTTTTCTGTCACTTTTCATTTATACATTTTAAATTAGAATTAGTTACACGTGGTAGCTCTGTACAGATGTGGTCAATGTGTCACAGTAGATTCTGCATGCTAGATCCTGGTGTTTAGGCACATGGCTATATCTAGTACTTTATTATGGATGTAAGGTCTGTGTAGTTTCACCAGAAATATGAGAATTCACGGCCATTCCTTCCGTCTCACTGTCAAATACAGACCATTACTCCATGAAGGTTAAATGGAAAGTGTTTCTGTGCTCACGGTAAATTATCGCTTTGCTGAGAGCATAGATTCATTAAAAGCTTTCCCAAACTCGCTTTGTTACATTTTATACTGCTTGTGTGTGGTCTTGTAGAAGTTTGTTACTGCTGCTCCTGTCATTCTAACTTGGGGTTTCCTTTTTATTTCTATATAGGCAGTATCTTAACCCAGCAGAGTATTGTAGTTACTATTTCCTCCTGTGGGAGCCTGGAATGATTATGACTCAAAGCACTTGCCCTGTCTGGAGGAGCTGGGGTGCTTTGCCTGGGACAGTGTTTGCACCCCAAGGGGAGGAAGTGAGTTTTGGGGTGTGTGGTGCCAAAACCTCTGATGGGCATAAGTCAGAGGGGTGAACCCTCATCTCCAGAGAGAGGCTCTGGATTTTGAGCTGGGTGAGGGAGAAGGCTGATCAGAAACAGACCCTGTGGAGGCAGGATAGATAATTATAAGTATTAATTATTTCAGCTGATATTTGTTTTTCCATTGTACCAAAAATAAATTATGACCTCTTACAGTCAAAATGTTATCCTGGGCAAAAGGAAACGTACTTTAACATGGACCCAAGAATTTACTACTTCTCTATTTAAATCTTAGCAACCTAATCAAAAAGACAGCAAGCAGGTTCAAATATATGAGTCTAAATAAATACAGCAAAGTATTTCTAATTGAAAACTCTTTAAATTTTTTACATGGGAAATGTTGCAAATTTTGGCCTTTTTCTCAGATGCTGTGCTCACCTTTCCACCTTTCCTCCGTGGTGATTGTGTCAGTTTTCCTTGGGCAGAGGGGTGGTGGGAGGCATCACAGGGAAACTTTAGAACATTCCTCTTTGCAGGGGGGATTTAGATGATGATTTTGGTCCATCTCCTTCCTTCACAGGAGTGGAGTCTGATCCTCCTTTTGTCAATGTCCTTCCCACACTGCTGCCGTCTGGCTGCTCCCAGCAGAGCGTGACCATGGCCCCAGAGTCTCCTCCCTCTGCTCAGCCTTCTATGGACTCCTGTTTCTTAGAGAGCAACTAAAAACTCTGTTTCCAGACCTTTCCCATGGAGGTGCTGGCACAGCTCAAGCTCAGGCAGGGGAGGCACCAGGCCCTTGGCCCCGAGGCAGAGCTGAAACCAGCCCAGCCCAGCTCTGACTAGGGTGAGCCCAGGCCAGCCCTGAGACTGGTGCTCTCAGGCCAGGGAAGAGCCTGGGACACGACTAGGAAAAGCAAAAATTACATTCAGTGGTCTGCAGTACGCAAAAGATGGAAGTACTTGTATCTGATGACTTATATCCAGGAAGAGACATTGAAGTCAATTGTCTACTCTCTGAAGGCTGTTTTGGTTTGGGTGATTTGCCTTTGAGTTCGGAGAGTATCCCTGAAAATCAAGCAACCATGTTGCAACATCTTTTCTTCAAGCTATATGAAAATATAGAACCAAGTTTACATGTAATTTGTTTCATAATAATCTGATCTCTTCCTGATTGTCATGTGTTGTGATCATATTTAATTTTTACTTTTGAACAAGTTTTCTTTTCCTCTTAATAGTGTGTCCTCAGATGATAGTTACTTCTTTTGATCTGAGTCAAGCAAAAAGGACAATTATATGAATGGTAGGTCAGAAGCTGAAATTTAAGCTTAAGACTGAGTCTGCACTGAAAGGGTCAGTGAGAAATTTGTTTTGAGCTCAGTAGAACTAACATGTCACTATATCAGGAATAAAGGAAGCCAGAAGAACCTGAATTTAAATATTTGGATACTCTGGTCAGTTGTTTGGGGTCATCTGGCTTCCAAATCTGAGTTCCTTATTTTTGGAATAATTTAGAGATCAGGACCTTGAACACTGAGAAGCACAATGGAAAGCATATATGAAAAAGGAGAGACTTTCAGTGGTGTGAACAAGGTCTGAGTATAAGCGTGGAAAGGTGTTGTACTCCTTGCCTTTTGCCCAGAACAACACATATTACATGAAAAATAAAGAATTTAGTGTATTTTTTATCTTATCAGTCTAATCAAAGTGTTCTTCTTTAGTCCAGTTCTTTTTATTACAGGAAAAAGAAAGTAAGGGAAAGAATACCAGTAAAGGGGGGAAAAAAATCACTTATTATTTCACATAGACTTCTTGCTATCTGCTAATTTCACATTCATTCCCTTGCTTTTCTGTGTCCTAAGCCTGTTGGTGAGCCACCACTATCACAAGTACTTTGCTGGGAGAGTTTGATGTCCGTACTGGGAGTTCCTTTGTCCTCTGCCAGGAGGACTGATATTGATATTGATGATTTCTTCTTCCTTACTGTAGTGCTTACTTGGGACTTTTATTTCATTTCTGTGTCATACCTTGGTTGAACTCCTCAGTCTACAAATTCACATTACAATCAAATCTATTAGAGTGTCTTAACACTCTGGAGGGCACTGCTCTCTAATGCTCTTTGTTGCACCAACATCTGGTTTTGCCGAGTTTCCACGTCTGCATTCCTTTAAATCACCTTTTTTTTTTTTTTTAATGGTCCTGGGAGTCTTAAAAGAGCCAATTTCTTATTGTCTCATGTTTTCACCTCACTACACTGCATTATGTGTCCCCATTATTGAGATCTCTGTTATCATATCATGCCTCTGTTCCTCTGTGTCACACCATTACTCTAGGCCTAATATTTCTGTCTTCAGAAAATGACTTGTTACTCCTGACTGTAAAAATTATGAATATTCCACAAAATATTCAAATACAAATTGGGCTGTAGCCACCTGAACCTTAGAAAATTGGTTTTTCCACCAAGAAGAGTTAAAGCAAAGCTCCAGGCAGACCAAGACAAGCCCAGTCTGACAGGTGTCAGTCCCAAGGCCATGCAAAGGCGGTTTCAAGGCTTGTTCCTAGCAGCAATAATGTGCTGTTTTCTGGGCTGCAGGACTGCAGAGGTTCACAGGGATAAGGGATAAGTAAAGGATGGCAAAGAGAAGTGACATTTGACAAGGATCTGCTGTTTCCCTTGCAGGAATAAGCCCTTACTTGACTGCTCACATCCAGAGTTTCACCATTTTAGTGTTTCTTGTTTGGCACAAAAACTTTGTTGTTTAAAAGGTCATAGTAAAGTATGTTCCCTGAAACAAGTGCAGTCACTGCTGACTCCGTGTTGAACTTGGTTCAGTGATCATTCTGGCTGCATTTATACATGCTTTCTGTCAGACAGCAGGGCAATTTACTACAAAATATTCTCAATAATTTTTCTCAATAAATTTGGAGAACTTCTTTCTTTGACAGAAAGGTGTTCTCCAAATTTATAATGCAAAGCATGAGCTAGAAATTGCAGATTGGATTGAATTTCTGTGAATTTTTGCAGAACAAAATAATCTTTTTAAACTAGTCTTTTCTATGGGTGTTATGCATAAATTTGTGCACACAAGACATGGTAAAAAAATAAATAGCTGTGGCCATTTAATTTGTTTGGTTATGGAGTATGAACTCTTCCTAAGTATTACAACTGGAATTTGTGGGTTTAGGGTATTTTTCTGTTCTTTAACATAATATAATGAAACCCACTTAGGTAGATCTTAGCTAAAAGCATAAGAGAAAATTCTTGCACTGAAAAGCTTCAAGTATGACTAGGCAAAAGATGTAAAAAAAAATTCAGAATAGGAATGTTAATAAACCCATTTTACAGATGAGGGGGTCTGTGTTATAACAGGATGCAAGAAAATTGTCAAGCTTAAGTTCATTGTTCTTGGAATAGCATCATGGTTTTTCCATACTGACAGATTTTCCTCTGTCTGAGATGTTTCTTCGAAGCGTGTTTGTCGTCATATATTATGGGTCTGGGACACTTGCCTGTGATTATATGATTGCTCATGAATGCTCTGCTAATGGTATTTTTTCCTGAAGAAAAATATTGACTCATTTGTTTTGAACTCCTACTCCACCCACATGTGGTAGTGTAGAATTATGTAAATTTAGTAGATGAGAAAAGTAAAGTTCTACCAAGTGTAATAGCATCTATTCAAATGGGAGTATCTCTTATTTCAGTCTCTTTTCACTCACTCAGAGTGAGTGTTACGGAATTCCTGTTGTAACACATATGAAGAGCTAGGTTATTATTTTTGGTCCTTATAAGTATTGTCTTATAAGAAATCATAAAATAACTGAAAATTGCCAGTAGATCTTTCAGCTGTAATTAAGCAAACTAAGGCTTACTTCCATTTATCCAATTTAGATTTACTGTCTTTATTAAAAGTTAAAGGTTTTCATTTTAGATTTTCATTGCTGTGGTTTATAGAAATAACTAGCCTTAAAAAAAATTGTGTTTTTATCAAATCAAGACCAACAAATGTAAAAAGGATTTTCTGTTTATTTTGGCTTATTCCAGCGTACTTTGTGCTGGTGAAGTTTCTATTCTTTGCTTGGTAAGAATAGCAATTTGATCTAGGTGCATTAAACCTGCCCCTCCTATTTTAAGCCATCCCTCCATTTGTATCAAACTCCTTATGGATAGGAAGGACTGTATCTTATAATTTATTTAAAGTTAAAAAAAAAGTGTAGAAGAATAGAAAATGCTTTATTGCACAACCCACCCCCCACACCCCACCCAAACAATCCTGAGAATAACACTGTAAGGATTTCAGCAAAATAATCTAGTGTTGTCCTCTTTTAGGATATCCTGTATTTTTATTTTAAAATCTATATTGATTATACTGTATTTTTATTATTGTTGATTTTTTTCTTCATAGTGCTTTTCTTGTGAAAAACTGAAAACTTAACTACAAAGGATAAACTACTGTACATTCTATTCCAGAAGTACAGTAATACCCGTACAAAGCTTAATTGAATATGCATTAAACTACTGCAGGTCTAAAACTTTTCATAGCAATATTTGAAAAATCCCTACATTCTCCTGGACAGGACTACGTGAGTATGGAAACTTTGAGAAGCTAACAAACAGAATGAATAAATAGGAAAAAAAAAAAAAAGTTATGTTCTGAAATTAATTTTTTTTCCCATTGCTAATTTTTTCTTTTGTTTAAATTTGATGAGTAAGAATTGGTGTTCTTGGGCTTTGGTATTGGTGTGCTTAATAGTCATGATTTTTGCCATTCTTGACCTTTCATTTTCAGTTAAGAACTAGCAAATCAATGAAAAACAGTTGAAAACATCTTGGTTTAGAAGTCAAAAGTCTTTTAAAGTTGAATTGAAAACTTTTTCAGAGCACTGACTTTCTATAGTATACAGGATTTGTGGTATTTTATTTAAAACTTGTCAGGATAAAATTTTGGCATATAAGTTTCCTTGATTTAATTCTTAAATACTTAAAAAGTTTACTTTTATCCTAGGAAATGTCTTTCTGATATATGGCTTTAGTGCCTAAGGGAATCAGCAGGTATGAATCACACCAGGTGATAGAGGTATGATGGAGAAGATTGAAGCAGTGATTAGGATTCTTAATTAGCAAGACTCTACAGGCTATAAATTAGTGCCAGCAGAAGTAATTAGACTACTTTATTTGAATTAAGTGAAAAGCATGCTTAGTTTTAGGATACAAACGTAATGTGAAGATTAAAAGAGAAAATAGATATTTGTATGTGAGGTGCAATACAGATGTATTTCAAACACATTTGAAACAAACATGACCAACTAATTTTTTTTCTGCTGTTATGAGAAGCTTCTGTTTGTTATTCATTAAGTGAGTTTTTTTGGTGTTCTGTTTCTTTTTAAATATGTGTACAGTATTTGCTTTTTTTTTTTTCTTCTTGCTGTTTTTCTATTTTTATAAGGGCAGCTGTAAAGGATTTGGAATCAGACACATAGTCAATAATGCCTCTTCCTGTAGAAGCAGCTGCTTCTACAGTTACTTTGTGGGCAAATATCTCCTGGGTTCAGAAAGGCAAATTCTTTCAAGGTGTCCCTGGTCAGAGAATCCCATGGGTTTTCACAGTTCTTTTGTGTGCCTGTGTTTGTTACACCAGTCCTATGAAGCTTCTGGGCATCCCATAGTTTGCAAATAGACTGTGCCCTGATCTTGAGCAAATGTTTGGTCATTAGGGATCGCTAGGACCTTCAAAGTTTTTAAAATTAAGTTACATGGGATCATTATCCTGATTGTCTCTATAGCACTGTTACAGGAAAGAGTCTTTTGTGGTGTGGTTTGCCAACAGGCATTAAAATTTACTTGGACTTTTTTTGTTGTTGATATTTTATCTCAGTCTAAGCAGCTGGTGGGCAGAATAGGGTTTGGGTATTTTACCTGGTTTATTTTTTCTGATTAGTAAACTTTCTACGTTCCTCCCACCAATTCTTTCCCTCCTTTCTTTAGGAAGGTAAATAGTAATTTTTAATAGATTTCCTTTTTGCCTTTCTTGTATTGAAAATGTACTGTAATCCTACCATCTGATCTGACTATAGGAGATGGAAAGCTGCATTACCTGTAGCGTCTCTAAGCACATCAAAATGACTTCCCTTAGCACCACAGACTGATGCTTGCATCCAGCCTTGTTCTGATTCCTTGTTCATCATCCATGTAGCATAATCTATAGTTCATATATTTGATTAGAGTCTTCTCGATGGATAATACATCTAGAGTTTGTTGAATCTGACTCTGAAGATGAGTCAGTTTTACTCTTCCTCCTTCTCCTACTCCTCCTGACATTTCTGCATCAGAAGGAGTAATATTCTGAGTCTTTTTTTTTTTTTTTTTTTTTTTTTTTCTGTAATGAGATCAAAGGGAATTGAATCTGAGAAAACTATATCCACAGCATCAAACAGGAAACTTTCAGAGTATTAGTACAACCTATTGAACATTTTTGTGACCCTTTATTTTTGGCTTCTGACAGCTTCCTTGGAAGTTTTTTCCCCTCGTTATCTTTTTGGTTCAAGAATCAGTAGATCTGAAACAGAGTGCTAAGGATTGTTTCTTTTGATTAATAAGTGAATAGATTTACTGTAGAGCCAAGAATGGAACATCCTGTAACTGCTGGCAACATTACTAAAAGAATAAGTATCCTCATGGAAGGGGCAGAGCATAACGAGAGTTTTGACCAAGAGAAAAGAAGATTCTTAGGCTTTCAAGAGTTGTTGCATTAATGTAAACAGCTATCTGTTTTATTCTGGATGTTGCCCAGTGACCAGAGGAACCATTTCAGGCTCATATGATTTTGAAACAGGACATGTTTTTAGCTATTTGACTTTCTTCTTTTCTGGCAGAGCCAGCCTGGCTTTGCATGTCTGATACCAGAGAGTGGCATTCATATATTTTAGCTCAGGAGGTAGCCACTGCAAATCTACATGAGACAGCTCTTCTATTCCATTCTGAAGTGCTCATATCTGTACTACTAAAGAACAGTGGAGTGTGTCATGCAAGACATTCTGGGAAGCTGTTTGAGTGAGTTCATCCTAGGATTGGCAGTGTGAATGAAAGTTCCCACTGGAAAACCTCCCATTCAGAGAAGATGAGCCATGCAGGGCAGTTCCCTAATTTAATCTGTCTAATGGCAGTAGAGTTATAGTTGGTCAATGCTAGTCCTCATTCTCTACTACTACTTCTGTAAAGGAGATGCCAGGGAAATAGCTGGAGCACAGCAAACTCTGGCTGTCTCCCTAGCTGTGTTATGACTGCATGTTGTTCCTGATTGTGACAAGTAAAAGCATTTCCTTGTTTAGGCCTTGTATTCTCTAAGCCTGGGACAGAAAACACTTCCTGGCTGCATCCCATCATAGATCTGCTGCATCCAACAGATTTTTCATGCTGTAGAAAAACCTGTCAGTATGTGTAGATCGCAGATTCACAATCTGCTCCTAAAAGCCAAAGATTACTATGCATGAAAAAGCTTTACTATCGAGGAAATATTTTCTCCAGGGTCTACTGATATCAACAGTTTCAGCCATTTTATTCCCCTCCCCAGGAAAAGAGAAGGAAATAAACATACAAGGACACAATTACTTTGATCAAAATCAACCTTGAATTCAGTAGATTGTTTAGGTTCTGACTACAACATTTGTCCCTTGGACACAGTAGTTCCTTCTGAGTCACAGACATCAGCAGAGTGTTTATAAAGCACAATTTTGGTACTCAAATGCAGTGGTAGAACACATTCATTGGAGCAAGGTCCCTCTGATCAGAGGGATTCTAGAGCTTGTATACAAATTTCAGTGAACATGAAGGAATTTCATTAATTTCTGCTTTTCTGACTGATTTTAAAAACAGTCAGTATAATTTAAAGCAAAGTTCTCTATAGTATTCAGAGATGTCCAAACTAATTATATGTATTAGAAGGGAGTGCATGTAATATAGTCTGTGTGGATATATGTGTATATGTGCATCTATTTATCTATCTTTCAGGACCTGGGCAAAATTATTTTGGCATGGATCCTGTTCTTTTAATAACTGGATGTTGTGGTAAAGTTTATTTATAAATTGGAAGATGTAATTACCAAAAGAATGATGCTAGGTCTGCCACTGGGTGATTCAATAGGAGATTTGGCACAATAATTCTTGCCAGGATATCTTCCTGTCTAATCAACAGAATATTTGGGGAGGGGAAACTTTAATAACTCTTAAAAAAATTAAAATATCTGTTTAACACAAACTTTGAATAAGATGTCAGCATTCCAGAAAGGGGATTTTTTTTCTTTTTTTTTGAAAATATACACAGTCACTGGAAAATCATATATATAAATGCCAAAATTATAATACAATAAACTATATAACCATCAATCAATCAATCATATAATTATAGGCTAAAGAATTTGTAAATATATGTACATAAACAAATTTATAAAATATTATATCTGTATATCTATATTTTTATATCTATATAAAAAAGCATATTTTAAAGTTTTTCTTTAGTCATCTTACTGAAAAGTTTCTTGCATTTTGTTTTGTAAGCTTTATCCGTTCTGAAAACCTTTCAATGTAAGGATGCATTTTAATATTAATTTTCCTTGCTGTGTAATGATCTATGTCAAAAGAGAAGATTACTTGATTTTGTCTATTTTTATGTGACTAATTGGATGCAGAGGACATGGAGGAACATTGATATAACATGAACTACATTATTGGTCTCATAACCTGAGTCAGAAGAGAAGTGACATTTCCCAGATCAGGACTTTAAGCATGTGCTAACTTTATTAAAATTGTGAGACTGTCATGAATTTTACCCCATGAGCACTAACATTTCACTGACAAGGAATTGGCTGATCTGATTACTCCAAGCACTTCTGGAGGCTGTTTCCGCTGGGCCACAAGGGCTCTGGCTCTTCAGTCGCTGCAGACCTGTTCCTTCCAGGCTGGAAGCTGCATCTCCTCAGCTGCTGGGCTGGGGCTGGGCCTTTGGAGGCAGCCAGGGCTGCTGTGATGCTGTCAGAGCTGCACGCTCTCCTCTTGCTGTCAGCAAGGGCGAAGATTCCTGGAGGACATGACTTTGCTTGCTCACAAAGAACAAGGGTCCAGCTTCTGCAGTGACAGGAACACAAGGTCTTGAATTTGGAGTGGGTGTTTTGTTTCCTGCTTGGTGCAGAATTTCTGTGTCCTTTAGCAGATAGCAAAGACGAGATCTACTCCCCTAAGAGGTGGAACATCGCTGTGTCTCCTGGCTGACAGTCCAAGACTTAATTCTTACTGGCTTTGAGGAGGGGAGAAAAGAGGAGGGAAAGCTGCTAGTGTTTGAGTTCACACTGAATTACTTAATTTGTAGGTAGACAGGTTCCTGCTGTGTATAAAATTATGTCCAACTCTGATAAAACACATTATTAATTTCAGTAGAAAATGCCTTAGCTTCACCAAAAGACTGAATGGAAAATTAAGAGCTCGCTAATATGCTTTCTGAAAACATTCTCATTTTGTTCCTCATCTTCTGTAAACATATCTTTTGATCGGATTTTATCATCAAATTTTATAATAAATTTTATTAATCTTACAGTTTTCCATTCATATGTCTAGCTATTCGTAGGGTGTCTAAACGTTTCTGTGTAACAAAATTAAAATTTTGTCAAAAAACCCACTAGCTATAACAACAACAACAACAACAACAATAATAATAATAATAAATAATGAAAAAAAAATCATCCCTCATATCTTCCTAGAGAGTTGACTACACTTGTGAAAATTTAGACTTGTCTTTATAGCAAATGATGACTGAATTGCTTTGGCATATTACCTACCGTGGACTTACAATGTCATTATTTTAAAATTTATTATGCTTTGTTAACTATATACAAGTTGCTAAATGATTTAATTTTCATATGTGTAAGCTAGCTTTGCATAATTCTAATAATTAAAACATTTTACCTAGAACTTTTCTCTGTCTCAAAGTCAGTGACACAAAATTGCCTGTTAATACGAAAACCTGCTACTATTAGAGAGATATTTCACGTAGTTTAGTATTTTTCTTGCGGCCCAAGCAGATGTTGAAGGAAGTGAAAATAAAAGATTTTATATTTGTAAACACTAATACTGCTCATTTTGGATAAACTAAGCAAATTCTTACATTTCAAACCTATTTTGTCAGCAATCTTGTTTCCTTGAGTTAGGAGTTGCAATCTTCTGATAACAGTTCAAGTTGAAAACACACATGTTGTAATAAACAAAGCACAAGCTCAGATGTTTAAAATAGATTGTTACAGACATGCTTTTAACGGGGTTATATATGTACCTGTCGTATTTATCATGAATTACTGGGATTTCTTTACTTGGAAAAAGTCATATTTGAATAAAATGATCTCAGGGTGAAGTATCAGAGACTTTAACCATGACTGAAAACAGGGCTATCTTGTCTCTCTTACACATAGTTTCTATTAACAAACTTTCACCAGCAACACATGCTGACCAGCTTGACGTGTGTTGTTAATAAGTACAGCAAATAGCTGTGAGAATACAGAAGCTTTCAGTCTGCAGTCACACCTAGGTCTGTTTGCTTGGAGAGCAGATCAAGAGCTGTTTGGAATAATCACAGTGGTTAGTGGAGCTGTGAAGGGACACCCAGCACGCCAAGTCAGATGTCAGTAAGGAGTCTCTGTGTATCAAAGGATTCGTTAGCATCAGTTATAACTGAGGAATATATTTTAGTTTATTTAAAATTTCACCTGTTAAAATGGCTAATATGTGATAAAAACTAACATAAAATAAAAGGAAAATGGCTAGACAAACCTTAGTATTTGAGCTGAATATATAATGCAAAAAATATAGAAATCAATTATATGACAAAATGAGTTTTATTGTACTTTCAATAATTCAAAAGAATAATAACATAGGGAGAAACCCTTTAAAATGAGTGATTTTTGATTTACTATTTTCCATAAACCATAGTTTATTTCTGCTAGCCTCCAGCTGAGTTATAGACCAAGAAGGATAAGCACCAAGGACTGCAATTGTACAAAATGTCCTTGCTGAGATACTGTTTCATCTCTTTTAGATCAGCCTGTGTAATATTTGGGTTCAAATAACCTTTTAAGTGCTTCTACTCTGAAATCAACAATGGTAAATCCAGTGCTTTCTCATGTTTTATTATATGTCACTTTCTACTCATTGTTGAACATATTTTAAATGTGTGGGTACTTTTCCCATCTAATTAATATATGCTCATCTCCCTCCCCCTCCTTCCATGACCTCCACTTCCTGTTTTAACTTTAGAACAAACAATGTGCTTTGGCAAAGGATGAATATTTTGTTTGCCCACTGTTTTATAGTGTGGTCTTGTCATTGATAGACTCATCTTCTGGAGGTAACAGAATAATCAAAACATTTACATTGGTACTTGGAGGTATCTTAGGATTGTAGAAAGAGGACCAGAACACGTGTCCAGATGAGAAAGAGTGATGCTTGCACAGCATTTTGAAGGATAGACCTTTAATGGGATCTTGAAAGTCATGGTGTCACTGATATTTAAATATGAGTCTGTGCAGAAACCACAGCATTTTTCTTCAGAATTTGTAAACTTAGTTATTTGGTTTAATAGTCATTCCAGCTTGCTATTTCAGTAACTATGCTGTAAAAAATAACTGCCCTTAAAAAACCCTCCTTAGGAATAAAATGTTTCGTTAGCTCTCTTTAAGTGATTTAAAATAGAAATTATTTTAAGCAAAGTAAAGCAAAGAATTGGTAATGGAAAAATGAACCTGTCATTAGCACATATCTTCTAAAATATCAAGACCACTTTGAAAAAAAGCCCTGAGGGCCAGAGTCTTGATTTTAGCCTTATCCTTCCCATAAGAGTATTTATTATATGGAACTGAATTATTTCTTTGTTTCTTTCTTTCTCTCTTTTTTTTTTTTAAACATGAATTACTTGATGTGATTTTCCTAGAGAGACCTCTTGAAGTTTGTGGTAAGCTACTGGTTTCTTGGAATTTACTCCTTTTTGTACCCTGTTGGAATTTTATCTAACCTTATTACATCTTCCATTAGATAGTATTAATGTATTTTCCTTTGTCTAGTCAATCATGTGTGGAAGCAAAATTCCTTTTCTCTTCCCATTTTGTTGAACTTGCTGATGGCTCTTGCTTTCTTCCTTGCCTCTGCTATGAGCTCCTTCAACCAAGTTCATTTTATGAGAGCCTCCAATTCCTTACTTATTTCCCCTTCTGGTAAAAATCCAGTTTAGGACAGCTGGTCCAATAAGTTACTTGAAGATTGTACACTTTCCTTTATGTAGTTTTTCAGTTGTGTAGTGTAGGCTTCCTAAAAGTTTTGAAGTCACAACCAATAGTGTTTTAAAGAAAAATATAAACCCTTTTCTTTAATTAGAAGCTGAATGGTAAAATTCAAGCTCCATCCTCACATTTTTCCCTTGCTCCAGCACGGGTCCTCTGCATAGTTTACAGTCTTTCAGGATAAACCCGTTCCAACAAGAGCTTTCTGTGGGCCACGGTTCCTTAAGGAATATCCACCTGCTCTGGCATGGGGGTCCTCCATGGGCTGCAGTGTGGATATCTGTTCCACTGTGGTCTTCTCCCTGGGCTGCCGAGTGGCAGCCTGCTTTGCTGGGGCCCTTTCCAGGCATTGCATGGGAATCTCCGCTCCAGTGCCTGCAGCACCTCTTCCCACTCCTTCTTCACTGACCCTGGTGTCTGCAGGGCTGTGTCTCACACTTTTTTCCTTGTCCTACTTCACTGGTCTCTGGTGGTTTTGCACTTTCTTAATTACAAAGTCCCAGAGGTGCTGCCTTTGTGGGCAAGGTGCTCAGCCATGCCCTGTGGTGGGTGACATGGAGTCGTCTGGAACTGGCCATGTCCAGCCCAGGGCAATCCCAGCCTCCCATCACAGACCCCCAGGCAGCCCCCAAGGCCTGGGCACCAACAGCCTGTTCAGTCAACCAGGACTGGTTTGGTCTAAAGCAGTGGTAAGTGATTTGTTATCTTTCCTTCTCCTCTTTCCTTGGTTCCTGATGCATGTTCTAGGCAGCTGCCGCTTCGAGAGGCAGGACAGTGCATTACATATCATGACTCTCAGTTCCTGTGCCGCTGGAGGAGACAGTGGCCCTTGTTTAAACTACCACAGTGATGGAATCTTGTGCTACCTACGAACCTCCCAGAGTATAGCAGAGTCTTCATTGCATTCTACATTTTGCAGCTGATAGTCCTGAAAGAAAGCATCGTGAAAAGCCCTGGAGATACATCCCTCTAAAGAGTAGTGCTGTCTTGGAAACTGCTGAGCGCTCTCGTCTCTCACAGTGATGGAACAGTTTGCTGGTCACTGAGCATCCTGATTCATAAACAGCTTCCTGCCCTGACATCACTGAAAGAACTAATGATTTTATGGGTTTGGGTTTTTGTTGTTGTTGTTTTGTTTTGTTTTGTTTTGTTTGTGTTGTTTGGTTTGATTTGGTTGTTTTGAGGTTTTTTTTGGTTGGTTGCTTTGTTTTGTTCTGTTTTTGTTAGGGTTTTTGTTTGTTTGTTTTCCTTTTCTTTTTGTTTTGAAATGCAAATGAGACATTGGCAGAAGTGGGGGAAAAAAAAACAAGCCCAACCCAACCAACCAGGGAAATGTCCTCAGTCCCTGAAGTATCAATTTACTTTTGATCCAGTCAGATATTTCTGCTTTCTCTAAGAACTGATTTTTGCCCTATATGGAAGGACAGAGGATGGAATTAAGAGCATTTCTAGTAGGTTTTGTGTGTATGTCTCAGTTTTCTATGGTAATCTCTTTTTCCACATCTCTCCAGGCCCTGAACTTCAGGGCAGGTACTTGGGGGGATGAAATCTCCCCCATTGTAGAGGAAGATCATGTTTAATCCACCTTGGACATGTGTAAATCCATGGGACCTAGTGAGATGCATCCCAGAGCCATGAGGGAACTGGCTGACATAGTTGCTAAACCACTCATTTCAAAAATTGTTGCAGTCACTGAAGTTGTAAATAAGCCTGTCTCTTTAAAGGGAAAGTGTAGATGGCTTTCACAGAAACACTATATTTAAAAGGCATTTTCTAGTGCTTCAAAATAAAGTGTAAATAAATGCACTGATAAAGGTGGTACCTTTGGGGGGAAACAAACAAACAAACAAAACAAACAAACAAAAAAGAGGATGTACTTAGCCCTGGTCTTTTTCTACTTAAAGCAGTGATTCTGTACTCTCTCTGTCTTTCTCTATCCCTACTATCCTTCAACATGGAATTTTTTTAATGGCTAATACTTTGAAAATGGTGGCTCAGAAAAAAACGGATTCTCTCTATGGGTCTGTATCATGACAACCCAAATTTGCAGAGAGACTTCTATCTGTGTACATGCTACAACACACTGATTTCAGCTAAGAGCTTGAAAAAATCTTTTGTTGTGATCTTTTTAGGAAAAGAATTAATATAATAACTTGGATTCAAGTTCATCTAAAATGAACTTTCAATCAAGAGTAGTTGCTTGGACTAATTTCTGTAACCTACAAAGCCATACTTTTATCAAACATTAACCACTTTTCCCTCCCTTTCCTTTCCCTTTTGAATGTCAGTGCTAGAAACCAACAAAAACATCTTTAATAAATATACACATCACTAAAAAGAAATTGAGAAAGTTATTACTTAAATTTGGAATTAAAGCTCAAAATCAATTTTAATTACAATATTTCTGTGACATTCTTTTCCATTTGTTTGCTTTGTTTAGATGTATCCCTAATGTATAATTTAAATAAGAATTAAAAAATTAAAAAAAAAAAAAAGGAAATCACTTTATTCATCTTAGAAATCTAGCCTGGTTGATCTTTTCATAAAATGTATTGATAAAGGGATATTATCATTATTCATGTTCTGTAAAGACTCAGTGTTTTTTAAAATTGAGTAACCATGGAAACACAACTGGGTAACATAAGGAAGCAAGTGCAGGGGTAAATTTGCAGTTAGTCTTTTAAGCAAAATTAATTTCTGTTTCTACAGTGTAATTGAACTCAGGTTTTTATCTACTCCATTACTAGTTCGTGTGTGCAGATATATATATGTACATGCCTACACAGATTGAACATATTTAATCAAAATAAAATAAATATTTACTTTTTAAACATAATTTCTAGTGTTTTGAGGTTTTGTTTTTTGTTTTTTAATTCAGTAAATTCTAGCCAGAGAACTCACTTGCTTCTCCCCCTTCATTTTTGTTTCATGGATTTCTTTTTTCCTATATGAGAGTTTGAGTAATCTTCCTGAGTTATAAGTTAATTTAAAAGGCAAATTTCTAAAGCATTGTGGTAGAATACTCTAGTTGTCAAGGCATTAGAAGGATCACAGATGGATTATTGGACCAAAGTGTAATAAAAATGTTACAAATGTAAGGTAAAGTCAGTTTCTTGTTACTGTATAAAGCATATGTTGTTTTTAATGTGATAAATCACAGAACTCGTAGGGGTTTGCGTAGTATTTGGCACACATTCTGGTGTCTGTCTTTTATATTGCTTGTGAACGTGGACTAAAAATATGTATTTGCTTTATTAGAAAATATTCCCCAGGCATTTCTGGACTATGCTTTCATATAATGATGTGCTGGGTAATGTTTTCCATTCTGTATATCACTGTGAACCTCAACCTGCTATTTTTCCTTTAACATTTCTAATCCACATGAGGATATGTGTCTTTGTATAATGGGAAATGTGTTGAGTTCTATAGTGTTAATAGCAGCAATTTTTAAAATTATACTTTCTTTCTCTCAATATCTAAAACCTTCAGATATTTTAAGCAAAAAGGTCGAGGAGATTTTAAGCTTTTTTACTTTAAACTTTAGAAATTTGTAGTTTGTGACTTTCTTTGGGATAAGAGTATTTATCTTTCTGGCTAAAATCAGCATTACTTGGGAATGAAGTCTCTTTTCCGAAATCTTTTTTTTTTTGCCCACATTTCCTGCACTCATCTTCTACTATCACATAGAGGAAGTTGAATAGGCAGCTAAGTACCAAAATGCATTCTCTTTGTTCTGATGCAACCTCTAAAATGCATCAGATGTCAAGCTATGTCCACTGTGAGCAATTCACGAAGAAATTGCCTCAACATTATGAAAGTAACTGGCATAGAAAGACACCTTTAGAAGTGTGAAAACAAGCAACACAATGAAGTAAAAAATGATGAAATTGAGCACAGCACTGGCAGAGTACAGCTGCTGTCCCTGGCAGTGACTGCAGCCTTCAACAATAGTCTATGACTGCCAGGAAAGCCCCACTCTCTATGGGGAAGTAATTTCTGTTGGTAACGTTCATTTTAATATCAACGAAGAGTTCAGGCCAGAATCCCATCTGTGAAAAACTCTGAACTTTGGTAGTTTTTGTGTGTTCATGAAATGGTCCTATGAAGCCGCTTTATTTTTAAGATTTATGTAAAGGTACACTTTACCTTGTCTGGCTTCATAAGTGATTTTCTATGTACTCTGAATCAATGTTGGAGACAGAGCTTCGCAATCAAAAGAATATATTCAATACTTCAAGGAAGACAAAACCTAAAAAATAGTGTTAAGTGAACATGGGAAATCATTTGTGCTGTAGAAGGTGAAATTGCTTTTTCCTTTCCTGGAGTTTGTATGGTAGAGGAGACCCCTAATTTTCAGTAGAATTTTCAGTGTGCGGCATAGCGATACAAAAGTACAAGTACTGTCTTCGTTTCCCATAATTTTCCTAGTAGAAGTTATATGCTGAAACTTACTTCCACCCGCATCTTGCTGAAGGATGAATTCAAGTCCATCAGCTGGCCCATATCCTTGGGGTATTCTGAAGTTTTGCAACCCAGAGTCAACAGACTCAATAGCATTTTGCTTGTCACCTGCAAGCTGACTCATGTGCTTTATGGTATACAGGGGAGGCATATATACAGATAAAGTATAGATTCAGCCTGCTGGCTTAAAACAAGTAAATGTCCTCATTTGGACTCGGCAGTTACCATGGACCAAACTACCCATTGCCTGCCACGCCTTGTGTCATTTATACTTATGTGAGAAGGTGTGGAATTCTACCCGATTTAAAGTCCTTTCATCCCTGGCATGCTTATTTGAAAAAACTATGAATCTATGGAGTATCAAGCAATGGATATTTGTGGTATCAACCTTTCAGTGTTGAAGGAATTCCAAAATTAAAATTGATGAGTGTCAAGCCCTTGAAGGAGCTAGAACCTTTCTTGGTTTGTTTTAGTCTTCCAATGAGCTTGAAGAGGTGAGGACCAAAAAAAGTGCTCATTAGCAACAACCTTAAAGTCTTTATAAAGGTAGTTCTAGAAAAAAGCCACCCTAGTGTCTTTTCTCTGGTCCTGTGCTCACCCTTCCATGCTCCTTTTGGGTTTCCCTGTTGATGGTTTATGGCTTCTCCTAGCCCACAGTAAGTACAGCTGTACAATCACTATAATGAGGTTTTTGCCGAGTGGGTTGTGATGTTCATGATGGGAATCCGCACCTCTTCAGTTCTGGGACCTGCTTGGGTTTATTTTCGTGTGTTTCTTTGCCCAGGCTGCTGCCTTCTGGCAGCTTTCAGCTCAGGGCACAGTTGGGGGGCCTTTATTGGGAGTGACAGAAGTTGTTGTTACTGGGCTACTCTTTATTTTAAAAGTGGTTTTGTATAGATTCAATCACATCAATTTCTTTGAGGATGAACCTACATTTTCAAGCAAAACAACTATCTGTTCCAGTGCTTCAGGTTTATATTTCCAAGACGTTTTGGATTATTTGTTCCAGGTGCCATGGTCTGTTTTACCATTCCCTCCAAATATGAGCTCTTTACACTGGAAATAGCTGAGTAGTTTTAATTTATGGCAGCAGCTTATTTTCTGCTGAACCTGAGTATATGAGCTGCCTGTAAGCACTCTTTGCAACCTAAGAAACATGAAATAGAAGATGGGAACTGCAAGGAATGCTGAAATCCTTCTGAAAGGTTCATGGCAAGTGAGAGCAGCAATGCGTGGGTTGCTGACAGGACATGGATTTAGGTATGAGAAAGGGAGGAACTGAGGTCAGTGATACAGGTACAGGATGAAAGAGTGTGGATAGCAATTCAATGCTGCTGAAGCAATGAAGGGAATGACTACTTGGGGATGGCTGAGGTGCAGGCTGTTGTTACTGAATCAGGGTTTGATGCGTGTGTGTGCGCGTAGGGAATTAGCAATAGCTCTGACAAGCAGAAGTTCTCACACTGTTTCGAGATGTGTGGAACTGGAAAGAGCACTAAATAAAATCAGTAGTTTCAGACACAGCAGAGCACAGCCTGCCTGTCTCTTCATGCCACATGAACTTCCATCTTTATGTAAGATTCACAGGTTTTTCTTTATTGCTTAATCATATGATAGCTCTAATTAATAGCCGTAACACAGGATGGCAAAGAGTCAGGTCAGCAGTAGGAGATGAGTGGCATTTCTCTGAACTTAATGATGAACAGTGGGCCAGTGGAGTCTCTTGTGGAGAAGCCACATATGTGCATATTAGAGTGCATTAAAATTTGTTTTTTTAAACCTTAAGTTATTGTACATACATAGTGGCAGACAAGATGAGCAAAGATAAAGAGTCATGAGATAGATTAACACTTCTCTTAGAATAATTTTATCTTCTGTAAAGAAAAAATGTCATGAGTTGGGGTCCGTCTTTTAGAGAGTAAGAGTCAATCCTTACCCTCAGAAGTAACAGCTTCAAAATATGACAGTGGCAGCTTTCTGTTGCTGCACTGCACTGCAGTATCAGCTCCTTCCCAAGCAACAGCCGATCACTGCACCCTGCTCAGTGCGTGGTGGAAAAAATCCATGTGCTTGTGTAGGTGGAAACATGTGTCAGCTTATTGTGCCACTATCCAATCCTAATAGTAATAGATGAGGCTTTGCTGTTCATTTATTAGTAAGTGCTGAGTTATGGAGAAATATTAAGAATCAACGATCCATCAAATGCAAGACCTGAGTTTCCTAGAAAACCATCTGTTAGTTTGCTTACTGCTTATTCATACTGAAGTTTTTCCTGTATTCCTATATTTCTATGTATTAACTGCTCTTTGGCTCCCCATGTTGGAACAAATTTTTTACCTCTTAACTTGTGAAATGCTTGAATTGTCAATTCCAGAACTGTTTCACTCAGTGGTTACAGAATGCATCATTTATAATCATTTTGAAATGCTTAGCGTCAAAACCTTTGAATCCTCCTCTTCAATTTAGCAAGTAAACAGGTTTGCTATGAGAGGAAGCATTTGAAGGAGGCTGCCAAAGATCAGTGTCTATGAACTGTTCTTAAGCAATTATTTCTACTGTTGATTGAGTTATGTTTTGCCATGAATATGAGCTGGGGTGTTTGGTTTCCATTTGGCTTATACATAGTAAAACCATGGCACAATGTATTTGCATCTATTTTCGATACTGCCAAGCTTCAGTTACCCACTTACAAATGCATTTTTTCAGTAAGTCTTTTATTCCAAATGAAGTAGATTGTATGACTCTGTTTATATACCTAGTGGTACAGTTGAGGGCACATCATGAAAACAGAATATTCTGCTGGAGGTCTTGATGTTAGTGCCAGTCTTCAGAAAATACTTGGAAAAGTGTAGAGAAAGTATGATATTATAGATGATGAAGAGAATTGGGATTTGAAATAGCTTCATCCTGTCATAGTTATTGTGTGAGACTGGACAAGGCACAATATCTATCAATGCATTTGTAAAGTGGTACAAACAATAGTTACCTTGTAGAGATTTAGTAAAAATAAATTAATCATATTTGAATGAAGCTTTGGGAGATTTGAACCAAAAATACTGTCATTTACTGTAAGTATTTCATAAGATTTAGAATGGAGGATTTATGGCAATATACTGCACTCACTGGCGAGACAGCATTTTGGGGTATTTATATGCAGTCTTTTTTTTATTTGTTCTACTTATATGTTCTTCATCCTTACTCTGTGCAGTTCAAAAATTTTTTAACACACCCTTTCATTCAGTTAATTTTTTTTCTCCAGTTGTTACACCTCACTTTTTCCAGGTGACCTTCCTGGATCAGCGTTCCCTTTCTTGGAGATGATGTGGCTGACAGTTGTCTTTCATTAATTATCTCCTTCTGTCCCTAAATCCTCTTCTATCCCTCCTCTGCCTGAAACTGTACCATTGTGAAAGAAACTCAAAATTATCATTTAAACTTTTTTCTCTTTAAAAATGTGTTTTTCCTTAATAGGAAAAGCCTTATCTAGCTCAATAATTTTTTTTTTTCAGAAATTATGTCCTGAGTTAATGTCGATGTATTTTTAAGTATTTATTTTAAAATCTGAAGGTAGTACAAAGTTTTCCCAGAATATGCTTTGGAGGTTGTATTGATCTCTAATTGTGCATTTGGTGAAAGATTTGCAGAATTTCCTGTATATAAAAGCTGTTTGTTTCCTTTTGGTATATTTTTTCTATGGATTTTTGTCTTTATCAAGGATCATTTGTCAGTTTTTGATTAGCAGTGTGTTTTCATGTAGAAAATCACAGCAGTTTCTTTTCTTTGTCTTAACCTGTGCTTTCTGGGTTAGTTTATTTATTCTTTTTTTTTTTTTTCCTTTTTATACTGGCTTAACTTTGGTTTTAAAGTTTTTAATATCAGTCCTCTTTCCAGCACTGTATAAACACTTTTGGTAAGAGATTGAATATATACACCTTATTTAGAAATGGTATGTTCCATGAAGTAAACAGATGACAAAGTCTGTTAAAGCTAGAGAACTGTATATTCCATTTGTTCCATAATATAATAAGATACAACTAGAGAATGGTAAAAAGATCCATTGTTTGCAATAGAAAGCAATTTTATTGTTTTGTTGATAACATGGAGATGCTAAGAGTACTAAGCACTTAGTCTCAGATCAAAATGAGTGATAAATTGGAGGAATGTTTTTCAGTCAGTAAGGTGATGATCAATGAAGATAAATGCTAGCTACTAAAATTTAGAAATGAGGAGTCAAATGTTTACATAAAAAATAGGAAATCAATGTGTAGGCAGCAGTAGTGTATAAATACATCTGTGTGTTAGAATAATCACAAATTGAAATTAATTAACTATGTGATTTTTCTGCATAAAAAAGAGCAAATGGCCCTGGGGCATGCAGACAGGAATGTCATTTGCAGCACATGGGAGTTGCTACTGAGCCTTTTTTTCATTGAGTGGGATATCACAGAAACATTTTGCCTGGTCTTGGGCATTAGGCTTAAAGGAACAGATGAATTGGATGGCCTCTAGAGAAGACAAACAATAATCAGCACCAGGTTTTAGAAGGGCAAAAGAACATTCTTAGTACTCAGTAGAAAGGTTGAGAGGTATATATGTCAATATTATTGCAAAAAAAAAGTTTGTCTTCTAATGTAGGAAAGATTAGCATGAGCATTAATGGTCCTGTTTCCCAACTGATAACAAATTGAATAAAAGTAATCAGCATGCTCCATAATGCTGGGAATCTGGGACAAGAAAACTCTTACTGTGACAACTAAATACTTGGAGAAACTCTAGGGCATCTCTGTCTTTGGAGACTTAAAATAGGTAAGGCAAATCTGTATTAAGAAGATTCAAAGGGTGTAGTGCCCTCCCCAGAGTAAGGGGGATGTGTAAGTGAGCTGTGTTTGACCCTGTCTGGAGACCAGGTGGGCAGCAGAGGCATGCTATCACTCTCCTCCACAACTGGACAGAGGAGAGAAAATGTAACAAAAGGCTCATGGATTGATATAAAGACAAGGAGAGTTGTCACTCATCAGTTACTGTCACAGACAAAACAGAATCAGCTTGGGGAAATTAATTGAGTTTATTACCAGTGAAAATCAGAGCAGGATAATAAGAAGTGAAACAAATCTTGAAAACACCTTGCCCCCCCTCACCCCTCCCTCCTTCTTGGGCTATACTTTCCTCTCTCAGCAGCAGAGGGAGATGGGGAATGGGGGTTCTGGTCAGTTCATCACAAGTTGTTTCTGCATCTGTCCAGAGAGAGGAGTTCTTGCCCTGCTCCAGCATGAATCCATCCCATGGGAGACAGTTCTCCACTAAATTCTCCAGTGTGAGTCATTTCCACAGGCTATGGTTCTTCATTAACTGCTCCAGAGTGGGTGCATTTTCATGGGTGCAGCCCTTCAAGGACGGGTTGCTCCAGCATGGATCACCCATGAGGTCACAAATCTTACCAGAAAACCTGCTCTAGTGTGGACTCCTCTCTCTACCCTTCTGTAGGTCCCTGACAGTGCTCCAGTGCAGGCTTCCCATGGGGTCACATCCTCCTGTCAAGCAACCACTTGCTCTGGCGTGGGTCTTCTCCACAGGCTGCAGGCAAATCTCTGCATCCCTGGGGACCTCCATGGGCTGCAGCAGCACAGCTGCTTCACCGTGGTCTGCAGAGGAATCCCAGCTCTGCTGCCTGGAACACCTCATCTCCCTTCTCTACTGACCTTGGTGCCTGCATTGTTGCTCATCTCACATATTCTCATCCTACTCTTTGGCCGCAATTACAACAGGGCAACTGTGAGTCTGATTTTAGCTTGCGAGCTGCTGAGAGCAGCAGCGAGCCCTGTGAGACAGATAAGTTTTCTCAAAACATACTTTGAGAAAAACAGATAAAGAAAGGAAATAATTTTTACACTTGTAGTTTGTTTACACAGAGGTGTTGTTTCTAATTAGTTAATCATGGTGATGAAGTGTTAAACAAAAGACCAATCATGTCTAGCTGTGTCGTATCACTCTATAAAAGAGACTTCACTTATTTTAATAAAGTTTTCATTCAGCCTTTTGACTTTGTAGGGATTGTGTCAGTCTTTTCGTGTCCAACAATGGCACGCAAGGACTTTCTTTTTACCCTCTTAAATGTGTTTTCACTGAGGCTATCAATGTTACCATCATTCCTGACTGGACCAGCCTTGGCCAGCAGTGGGTCCATCCCGGAGCTGGCTGGCATCGGCTCTGCTGAACATGGAGGAAGCTTCCAGCAGCTTCTGACAGAAGCCACTGCTGTAGCCCCCCTACTACTGAAACCTGGCCACACAAGCCCAATAAAATGAGATCAGGCCATTATTATCTGCAGTTCTGATTTTTTAATGATTTCTATCTTTTCTTGCCTATTTAAGTGAGTATGTATTTCTGAGATCTGATAATGTAAGCTTTGAAAATATTTTAATGATTTTATAAGGCAAGGTTTTAATGAAGATTTATTAAGAAATTTTACACACACATATATATATAAAACATAAATATGCATGTATGCACGTACAGTACAATGTCTAAATATATATTAAGAGGTCTTCATTATATGTGGTTGGATAGATATGTGTATGTGTGTGTGCGAGTGTGCATTTGAGTTTTATAAGCAAGAGATGTTGGAAAAATAAGCCAATTCCTGGATACAAAACCATCTCTTCAACACTGAAATAAAACATTGCATGTTGAAAATAGTTGCTGTGTTTAATTTAATTATGTTAATTTAATATACAATTTGAGAAACAATGGAAAAGGGTTGTTTTTTTTTTTCCTGTGTGACAGTAGAAGCTGCTAGCAAGGCTGGAGGTATTCAAGTTGTTAGTTCTGTGGGATGAAAGAGACATAATTATTACCTGTGGAACATGGAAAAGTTATCTAGGGAGAGGATGTGAACGTTATAATAATGTGTCATTGTTAGATCAATGATTTTTAGTATCTGGAAAAGCCATAAGTTTTAGTCCCAAAGCTTATATTTTCAAATTATTTGTGTGTCTCTGTTGAGAAAGAGGTTGACTGATCAGAAATGTAAGAAACGTTTTGTGAAAACTGTTCTTCCATTAAATGCATGCCATGTCTTTTACTGTTTCATATTGAGTTATGCTGGTATAGGAAGGTCTCTTCACTTTCCCCTACGTAGTTTTACACCAGTCTTGGTGCCTTCCATGTGCACGTGCACAGGATCCATGCATTTGATGGCTCTGTTATGTGGAGTGTTTATGCCAGTTGTGAAAGGACACATTTTCTATTTTTCATTCTGGTGAAGATTTGTTTACTGCAGCATATGTTGATGGCAATTTTGATGATAAGCATGCTGAGGTGGAGGGTTGTTTTAAAATTAGGCACATGAGAGGAGGTTTGGGTTCCCAATTTGTTCTTCAGTTACACTAAACCTTTTGCACTGAGGTAATTCTTCCAGTTTTTGAAAATTAGACCACAGGTTCTTAGGTACACAATCTTTAAATCAAGCTTAGTTGTTATTGAAAGTACTGATGCATTGTGACTATTCCAGTAGTTTAGTAACAGAAGTGGTTCAAGCCTTCTCATCTTCTGAAAGAATGCTTTTTACAACAGTAAATATTAGCTTTTGCACATATTTTAATATGGCAAAAATAAAACCAATCATAGCCTAAAGATATATACAATATAAAGTAAATTCCTTAGTAGTGATTTCAAAATGTTGCTATAATCTGTTGCAGAAGGTATTTCATGCATTGATTAGGAACCTTTGGTCTGAGGATCACAGAAGTTGTGATTATTTATTCTTTTAGTCATAATAAATGGAAAAGGCATTCTGGCTAAATAGCAGAAGGATATTGCTTTCAAAATAGTATAAGTCACTATAATATTAATGGGAGAAAAACACTATACAAATATGATTGGACCTGTGATAGCTTTTTGTATGAACATTGGAAAATGATTGTCAGTTCTGAGAGTAGGTGTGTAGCTGTGTTGCCAGCAGCATGTCTGGAAATGAAAGATGGAGAGAGGGAGTGCAAAGGTAGTTCTGTATGCTCCAGTGCAAGGACAAGAGCTACCACTGTCAGCTGTAAATGCTACAGCAGCTCTACTTCAGCCAGAGGGCCTGTTGGATGTCCTAATGAAATATCACTTGGAGACAAAAGAAGGACTTTTTGTCTTAGCTCAGTGCTAGCAGCCATCACTGGCTACTAACATATACCACATATAAAAAGTGGTCTCTACTTTATCTGGACAGGATTGGCCTTTTTGAAAACCTTGAAGGGAGCAAACAACCTCCAGTGAAATTTTCTACAGAAATTCGAACTGAGTAATTTATATTGCCATAACTCAAAGAAAGCTTATATAACACAGACTGTATTTAAGTACAAGATGAAGAAGCTTAGGTAAGCATGTAGGCTTTTGTGTTATTTCAAACTAATTTGTTATAATGTTTTGTCTGATTTGGAAAAAGAAAAGCTTCTAAATTCACTTGCTGACTGGTTTTAAAAAGGCTACTTCTCTACGCCATGACCACCTAAGGGAGAGAAGGGTTTGCACTTGAGCCTTTGTGGTAATATGTGCTTTGATGGACAAGTTAAACTAAATGTGTCTGCAGCCTTGTAAAATTTTATAGCTCTCACATATTAAAAGGCTTCTTTTGGAAGTTGCTGTTCATTGCATCAGAACTGCTGGTGCAGAACACAGACCAATCACACCACTGCTGTATTTCAGCTATGCCAGCAACTTCCTTGGCATTTTAGCTTAAAATATCAAACAATAGGCAGGCTTGCATTAAGGCATGTTGTGGTCTGGAAGGGTGGGCATGTCCACAGACATTCTGAGTTTGCTGTGCCCAGTGTACCTGGTGGCAGAGCAGGCTAGGTGCAATCCTGTACCGCACCAGGAACATTTCTGAGTGTTTTAATTTGAAAGCTGTAAAAACTGGTTTAAGGGCAAGAGAGGCAGTTACGTGTCTGCATAGCCACATGCAATTTAAGTGTGATGCTAAGCACATTTTAAAGACAAGCTTAAGTATGACATACACACTACTTCTGCACTCATGGTAGGCTGTTGAGTTTTGAGTATTGTAACCACTAGTTCATACTCCCAATAATCTTGTTGGAATTAGACAGCCATTCAGGACATGAGCAGGGAATTTCAGGGAAAAATGTTAATTTTTTTAATACTAACATGTTAATCAACCATCTGAGGAGGTCTGCCTATACCCCAGAATAGCTTGTTGAGAGGAGTTATTTTACCCAGGTACTGTTGGATGAGTATAAACAAGACTAGCATTGCAGCTGAGCAGCAGCCAGATGTACCTCTGCAATGGAAATAAACCCTAAGAATTACAGGTTTGAAAAACACAAATGGAGAGAGAGAAGCAGAGTGCTGAAATACTAACACAGAGAGTGAAAAAAGGGTTGCATTGCTTACCAATTAAGTTTTGGTGAAAGTTTATTCTGCAGTTATGTGATCATGACTCTTCCATGAGTTTCCATTTCTGAGAACTGATTTTTAGGCATTGTGGTTTTTTATAGCGATGCTGTTTGGGTTTTGCCTTTTTTTTTTTTTCTTTTATATGTTCTCTGTGTTCTTCACACATGTATTTGTAACTCTGTCACCTATTGTATCAGTGACTAGTTTTCCCAGGACTTTTCCATGGCCTTTCCCTGAGCAGAAAGACAAAAATTCCAGCGCTCCAAGCACCAGGGGGTACAACGCTCCAGTGCTGTCTTGGTTCTTCCTGGAAACCAAGGCTGAAAACAACTCTTTGAATACATTCTCATGGACAAAGTACAACTAGTGCTGAAGGGGGGGTCCAGAGAAGGGGCTTGATCTGGGGGGGAATTGCATCACCACTTGGCCTCCTAATTGGTGCTTTTTAGCAATTATGCTAATTTCCTAAAGCCTATAAAATGTACTCACCCCTGGGGGTGGTCTTTTGTGGACATCTGTCTCATGTGTCTCACGTGAAGGGTGAGATGGCACTGATGTTACAATTCATGCCATCAAAATCAGAAGCCAAACTATTTCTTTGCTACAATACATAATAAGTGTTTTTTGGTCTATCAGTTTTTGCCACAAAATGCTGCTAATGCTTTTAAGCCAATCATCTTAAAAATACCCCTTGTGGGTCCAACGACAATACATCTTTCATAGTTCTATTTCTCCAAAATATCTAGTCTGTTTGCAAGGTCATCATTTGAAACTTGTTTCTAGTTCCATTTCTCTCTCAACAATGTCTGTCCTATTCCATGGCCTTTCTAAGTCAGCATATTTTATCTCAGAGTTTGCATAGAGATGCATACTATGTGAGCCTTCTATCAGGCTTTGAGAATTCTCTAAAAATCCATTTCCCAAAGACATCTTTCCATAACTGCTCCTGAAGGCCTTCAAATAAAGATCCCCTTTTATATTACCTCCTTCCTAAAATTATCTCAAGTTTCATTTCCAGGTTGGGAAAAAAACACCAATAGTATTATGCACAAACATTGCAAATTTTTTCAGATTTAATACATAGTGGTGGTGAGTTTGTGTTTTTGCCCATCGTAGGTATACATGATTCAAATCTGTGTGTAATTCATGTGCTGTGCATATGGCAGCTACACTCCTGACAGTGAAATCTATGAAAGAAGTGCAGGAAGAACGGCTGACATAGCCTGTGTTGTACCATGACTCACAGGAGTCTTCCCATTTGCCTCAGTGAATGTCTGTGGGGAGAGGATGCTGGCTGCATCTTCTGAATTACAGAGCCAAGTATTGGAAGAGAGGATCTTTTCTAGAGCTGCTCATGCCTGTGAGTCTTTAGAGACAGCTGTTTAAAAAGCAAAACAAAACAAAAAATGCTGGCAGCATAAAATGTAAGGACTCAGAAAGGAAATTGCCTAGTGTTCAGTTTGATAATAAGTGCCATCAATTTTGGATGTTCACAGGATTATGTTCTGTGTCTCTACAATTAAAAAGAAAATAAGAAAAAGCATCGGAGAACATTAGTATAATTGTCATAGTGCAAAGGCTTTGCATGAAGTCTATTAGTATTTTCCTATCTGTTAATTAGCAAAGGAACATTTTTTACAAGATTTCTTAGATTTCTTTTCTTTCATTTCAAAACCTATATTTGTAGAAATAAGACCAGAGGCTCTCCAGCTTATAAAAGGAAACAAACTCCTTGAATTTTCTGTAAAATAAGTACATGAGTGAAAGAAGTTATTGGTGAAAGTTAACAAACTGATTTGAGAGATACAGAAAGAGACAACTGAAAAGATTATAGTCTTAGAATCATAAAATTGTAGACTCATTTAGTTTTGAAATAAACTTTGAGATCATCAGATTTAACCATGAACCTAACACTGCCAAGTCCCCACATCAGCATGTCTGTTAAATAGCTCCAGGAATGCTGACTCAACCACTTTCTCATGCAGCTTGTTCCAGTGCTTGACGACTCTTGCAGTGAAGAAATTTTTACCAATATCCAATCTGCATACACTCATTCTTAGCAAACCTGAGGCCATTCCCTCTTGTCCTATTTCTTCTGACTTGGGAAAAATACCAGCCCCTGGCTACAACCTCTTTTCAGGTAGTTGTAGAGTGATAAGGTCTCCCCTGAGCCTCCTTTTGTCCAGGCTGAACAACCCCAGCTCTCTCAGCTGTTCCTTCTAAGACTTGTGCTCTAGACCCTTCATCAGCTCTGTTACTTTCTCTGGACATACTCCAGCACTTCTGTGTCTTGTGTTAAGGGGCGTAGGACTGGACCCAGCACTCAAGGCGTGTCTTCACCATGTAGAAGGTGACACTCACTGCCCTGGTCTGGCTGGTTACACTGGTTCTGATCCAGGCCAGGATGCCATTGGCCTATCTGACCACTTGGGCACACACTGGCTCATGTCCAGCTGGTGCCAGCCAGCACCCCCAGATCCTTTTCTGCCAGGCAGCTTTCCAGCCACTCTGCTCCCAGCCTGCAGCGTTCCATGGGGTTGTCGTGGCCCAAGTGCAGGATCTGGCACTTGGCCTTGTTGAACCTCATCCAGTTGTTCTTGGCATTGATCCAGCCTGTCCAGATCCCTCTGCAGAGCCTCCCTACCCTACAGCAGATAAATGTTTCTGCCCATCTTGGTGTCATCTGTAAAATGACTGAGAGAGCACTTGATCCCCTTGTCCAGATCATGATACACACGAGATAAAAAGGTCTCTCAGATCTTATGCTCTAACTAATTTTGAGTACTCATACAGCTGGTATGAGTACTGATAAAAGTAAAACCACAGAAGCAGGCAACTTGGCTTCCACCAGGCACAAAAATATTTATCTGAACCTAAAGGCTTTGGAGTCTGAACTGGACTTCCCCTTAGCTGTCACACTGTGTTTTTGTGTTTGGTGGTATCAACACTGCCTGTTTCTGTCTACAGGAACTACAATGTCTCAGGGACTGTTATAGCTGAATGCTAGAGTGTCCAAAATAAATGAAGAAACAGACGGTACTAATCTGAAAATATACTCCCTGATGGGTCATTTTCTAATCTGCAAACCGGGGCTGTGTTTTAGGCCTGTCCCAAAGATACCTATTGATGCTATAACATTGTCACACGTTCTGCATCTTTGGCTACACTCCCTCTAGTTACACAAATGAAGATCAGTATATGTGGGTATTTTATAGGGGTTTTTTTGCTGTCATTTTGTTGATGTCTGAAATATTTTTATTTACGTTACAAAACCAAACATTACAATCCATTTGGGAGAGAGAGAGAGTAAATACAGAGAGATGTCAGCATGCATTGTTGGCTTGAACACCCCAGCACAGAGTCATTAAATCTCCTTCTGGTTGGGGATGATTCCCATTCAGCTGTTTTGCAGTGCAGTCAGAATGAGTTCCGTGTCTGTCCACATCTGTGCAGATATTCAAATTGCCAAAAAGGGTGAAAGAAAAGGAAGGTGCAGGAGGAGGAGGGAAATATGCCTAAGGTTACAGAAGGAATTACCAGTGAAGCTACCATGTTAGTTTAGTCCTTTTTCAGGGATGCCACATTGCCTTCTACTGCCTTTTCACTCTCCTGACCTTTACACAAAACTCAGTCATGGGATATCCTTAGGGATGGTTAGCTCTTTGATTGCTGTATTCTGTTATACAACTTTCACACTCACTGTTTTCTAGTACCTCTAGGTTTTGTATTGCAGTATTGGAGTTACTTTGTAGGACAAAATCAATTGTAAATCAGCCTTACAGCTGTATTTACTTTTACTTTTCTAGTTTTAATATGCTTTTGTTGTCCAGGTTTGTTTACTGCTTAATACAATTTTCTTTAATATTTTGACAGTATCATCCAAAATGATCATAGTGGGATTTTGGTGTTGTTATTGTTATTTTTTTGGATTTAGTTGTTTTTTTTGGTTTTTTTTAACTCATTCAGATAGTATATTTTTCCTGAAAAAAGCTCTTTAAAAATCATATTTAAAGACAAGTGGTTACTCAAGTCTTCCAAGTATAGACTGTGTTGCTATGTGTATATTTATTACATAGATAGTACAATGATAATCTAGTAAATCCTAGTAAAACTAATAAAATAAATGTAATATTTTACTGTATGCTTTCCTCTGAACAGCAAGGTTCTTGAATTCATAGTAGAAAATGCTTGCATATTAATACATACATATTTCTCTAAAATCATACTTCAGCTCAAACTCAGACATTAAATTTTATTCCTGAATAATAGGATTTATTTTGTAATGCCATATTCCTAGTGCCCAGTCTTGAACTCAATCTTTTTTGCTGTGCAAAAGGACAAAAAGAAAGAACTCCTGCCCCAAAGAGCTGACAGTCTCAGGTCTGAGCAGTGAGGCAAGAAGAGTTGAATGAGGCAGGATGGTGTTTCAGCACATTCTCATCTTACCCTCTCTCTCGTTGTGTACTTTGCTGAAAGAAGGAAAAGTATCTCTTACTAGAGTAACTGATACACTTGGAAAAATCCTCCAGAATTTCACACGCATGGCAGGTCAGAAACAGACTAAATACATCCTGAAATAGTTTACTCTTGACTTTACTATTCAATTAGATGATTTGAGAGGCAACAGTAGGTATTTCTGTTGAGCACTGTTTTACGTTAGCAAAAGGAAGAGAGGGCATTCTAGCAAGACAGTTTTAAGCCTATGTTTCAAGGAGCATAATAAATTTTTGGAAGGAAAACTCCTGCCAGCTGCTATGAGAGTCAGGAAGCTGTATGTTTGAATCTTTGAGCTTGTTGAAGGCATGTAAAACAGCCAGAGTTCCTACTTTAATTTGAAAACTTGGTCTTACCTTCATTTTGAGGTGCCTGATATTTGCAAAATAGAATGTGAAGAGTTACAGCAGGCACTCTGGAATGTTTAGAAGGTCTTGAATGGGATATTTAGGAGATACTTTGTTCTGAGACAGACAGCGTGTGGCCTCCTCTGTGCTTTTTGAAGCCAGTAGAATTGTTTCTGCCTGAGTAGGTTGAGGTTGGATTACCTTGAGGGAACAAGGTGCACAAAAATTTATACAGTTTGATTACGGTATATAATTTTCTCTCTCTTCATTTCTGGTTTCTATAATTTATTTTATCTGTAATTTTTGGGGTTTTGCTTGTGTGGTTTTTTTCCTGGTTGTTGTTTGGTTGTTGCGTTTTGTTTGGTTGTGTTTTTTTGGGGTTTTTTGTTGTTGTTGTTGTTTTGGTTGGTTTTGGTTAGTTTTATTATTGTACTTTTTGTAATTTTATTTTACTAAATTATTTTTTTAAATGTTGCTGGAATATTGGATGTAGTTTCATGTCCGTGTTAACTCTTTAGCTTCATCTTTTTTACCACCTCAAATTATTGTAGAAACAGAAAAGTCAAATCTTTTTGCCAGTCTGAATGGCTTCCAGAGCTGCTTCCCAGGTGGTCCAGGAGTCTTGGTGCCTGGAAGAAGTAGTATAAGTGTCTGTGTTGTTGGCCAAGTGCTGATTGCCTGCAAGAAGAGCTGGCCAAATATGCAGGTAGGTGATTCAGGAACAGAATCAGCTATGTCTTAGTTCAATATGTATTTGCTGAGGAGGCAAACAGTCTTCTTGGAGGTCTGGCTGCCCTTTGTCCTTAGTGAGCCAGAAACCTTAGGAGCCCTGCTGCATATCGGTACTTTTGTCAGCCTTGTGCAGAAAAAGGAAGCACCAGAGAGAGAGACCAGTTGCCAGCAATACTGGTGGAAGTAGTCCTCGTACTGGCCTTAGACTTTAAAATATTTTCTTTTTTTTAAATTTTGCTTATATTGGACCATCATTCTTCTCTGGGAAAAGGCTTACATACCAGATTAATGGGCATTTCCAGTTAGAATAAGACATCAAAGAAAGTAATTGCTATCTCTCTTTAGAATATGGAGAACTTCTCATGGTGTGGTGCTGCATTTGGAGAAGAAATTAATGAAGCCTTAATATTAATGATTTCTTTTTGTGCAACCATTTCTCTTTATTTAATGATCACGCAATTATATTATTTCTCTTGTGCTTCTACTTGTATGTTCAGTGGAGATACACTTTTATGCTAAGAATGAAGGAATGGATCCTTATTTTAACTTATTTTCATTTTAGGAGTCAGTAGAGCACCTCTGTGAGATGCATATACACTGAGACGGACTATAAAATTCCATGGTTTTTCCTTTTTTCTTTTTTTTTTTTTTTTTTACAGATGCAGAATTCATGGAAATCACTAGTTACAACACAAAGGAATTGAATGTGTTTTCAGTTTCCTAAGTTCCTATTCTTGCCTTGAGTATAGGAAATTGCCTGATACATTAAATTGAGAATTCTAAGTGTGCGTATAGGTGGGAAAGCAGGTTTTATATTATACAGTACTCTAGGATCTGTGTGGGTTCCCTTTTTTTTTTTTGTAGAAATTCCAACATTGTTCGAATTTTGAAGTGTTATAAATTTTTAAATAGCTTCTAAAAGGTTTTGGGGGTTTATATTGATTTTTTTGAGAGTTAAAAACCCCTCAGCATTAAATATTTCCTGAAGAGCAACACATGACTGTTATCTGACATGTTGATTCAAGTCAAAAAGACTTTATGTTAGCAGAACTACTGTTTTCTGATATTTTCATATAATATCTATATATAAAGAATAGAAATAAGGTAGGGCATCCTACAGTATTGAAGATGTAATGAATAATCAGCAATCATAGAATCCCAGAATTGTTAAGGTTGGAAAAGACCTCTAGAATCATCAAGTCTAACCATCAACCCAGCACCACCACAATGTTCACCATGTCCTCAAGTTCCATTGAGTGATTTGGAAAAAATGGACCTAATTATTTTATATTTGGAGTTGAAATGTATTGAATTTTTAATGGAGTGAGTTAAACAGGTAGTCTTTTGACATGAATAGCAAGATATACTAAGTAAGACTCAAATATTTTTTTCCCATCAACTAATTCAATGACATTTTATTAAACTACTCTAATTATACCATCTTTAGAAAACAGAAAAAAAGGTTTCTTAGTAGTATTCCACATGTCTCAATGAAATCCATTGACATGTTTTATATTTGGCTATGAGTGTTCACACACTATAACTTACAGCATAGTTCTATGTGTTCCATAAATAGAATGAATATTTTAAAATGGTACTTGTGTGGATTTGGAAGAAAAACTGAGCTGTCACGAATGGAAAATTTATGCTGGCAACTGTGATAAAGTATCACATTTAAAAGGATTTGGGGGGAGGTTGTTTTGTTATTTTGACTTAGAGATTGTGTGATGATGAGAACCATTGAAGCATATTGCACTGATAAAATGTAGTATTTGGGAGTCTCAAATGTGACAAAGCATATGGAATACCAGGAACATTCATCACTGTTTGATGGGACCATCTAAAGCCTTGATAGCCTGGTCCAACAACAGTGCCAGTAAAATAGTGTTTGAAAAGAAGATCTGGTAGCATGAAAACAAGTGAATAAATGTTAGAAGCAAGAGAGTTAGACTGCTGCAAAATTACAGCTTACTCTTCTTCCTGCATATCCTCCTCCTCCTCTTCTGAAGCAAGGGAGGAGACTGTGGTTAGGAAAAAGCCATACCAGTGCTTTTAGCCTTATCTTAGCAATAAACAGACATTGAATCTGCATATATATTTAGGATTCTAAAAAAACCCAAATTCTGTATGTAAGAGGGGTTGGCCACAAATTTTATTTCACTTGAACATGTGAATTATGATAAATCACTTGTGTGTTTTTTTCTCAGTACATAATAACAGTGATCAGTGTAATTTTAGTTGAGAGGGGAAATGCTGTTATGACAATTTGATTTTTAAAATATCTGTAAGACAGTGTTAAGGGAGAGGAGAAGGTAGCTTCCTGGAATCAGTCCACAAATCTAAATAGGTTATTCACTCACTTGCAAGGCCATATTTTAAATGTGTTTTACATAGAATGGAAATTGGGTCTGTATTAATTGTCAAATGTTTGAAGTCCTCAAAAGAGTCAGTTTCTTTAAAGTGTCCTTATTCCTTTTCCTTCTAGTATCCCACATTGAAGCTTTATATGATGTAAATGCAAACCTAATTTACCATTCTGGGAGACAGACCAAGACTTACTGTTTAATGTAAAAAATAACTTTTATCAAAAAGAGAAAAAATATGGGAAAATCTCACAGTTACAAGACAATATATGAAGATTTTTTAAATAATGTAACTAGCAAATGTCAATGCTTAATCACATCATGTTTCTCAGAGCTATCTGATAAAGAGTCAGGGCTCTGTCAGATATTAGGTGTTACACAGGAGTGCCACAACTCCAAATGTCCTCCTCTTCCTCCTTCTTCCTGCAGCTTTTACTGCTGAACACAAATGCCACATGGTCTGGAACATCCTTTGGCCAGTTGGGGTCAGCTGTACTGGCTGTGTCCCCTCCCAACTTCTTGTGCATCCCCAGCCTACTTGCTGGCAGAGCAGCCTGAGAAGCAGAAAAGGCCCTGATGCTGTCTATGCCCTGCTCAGCAATTCCTAAATCATCCCTGTGTTATCAGCACTGCTCATCACAAATCTAAAACACATCCCTGTATCAGCAACTATGTCGAAATTTCAAGTGACCCAGCCAAAGTTAGTATGGCTTTTATTTAATCGCTGAGATTAAAGATTAAAACTTCTGTGCAGGAACAGAAATATGTCTCTTTTATAATTGCTCTAGTGCTATTTTGTTTGTAATATTCACTTGTAATTGATTTTTTTTTTTAAATTTCATGAGACAATCCTACCTTATATTTTTGGGGTGAAGTTTTTATTGATAACAAACTCTTCAAACTAATTTGTCTTAGCTTTAGTATACACAAAGAAGCAAAAATGCATTTTGATTACTGGAACGTCAGGGATAAATGGAAACATACCTATTGCATGTCAGTTGCATAACAAACATAAATAAGTAGTAAGAATACCTGTAGCTTTAAGACATGTAATTCAGGGGGAAACCAAGCACCTTTGTAAGTTAAAATTATGTTTTGACCAAGAATAAGACATAATTACCTATTTTGGTTTCCTCGTATTATATAGGTGTAGCACAAAACTTTTTATATTCACTTATTAAGTGTTCTAAATTTAAATTGCAGTTCAAAGATGCTTCATAAAAGTAGAAACGTATACTTTGAATTAAAATAATTCCTAAATCCAGTGTATTTTTATTGACTTCATTCTAACACGTAATTTAACAAAAAAATGTTGTGCACAGGTAATGGAAGCCTCTTTAATTTTCCCATAGAGAAGCCAATTTTCTCCCTTCTTTTTTTCCAGAAATATGTCTTTAAATTTTTCTGTATCTGGAACTAGCTAATCTTTTTTTGAGTGACGGAGGAGTGGAAGTCAGAAAATAGTGTTCTACATAATTATTAAACAATTTAGAAGAAAAAAAAACCACCAATTCCCTGTCTGTTAGATAGGTATGACATTATTTGAAGATCTAGACATAATTCTTTAATATTTACAGATTCAAAATATTATCCTGATTTATGTAACATGAATTATTGTCATCTATACTTTGAATAAATCAAAGCTCCAAGTGATAGAATTATTATTTTGAGCCTTATAAAATAGTCTTGTCTATACACTGAACCTGTTGCAAAATAGGCTGGCATATGAAATTTAAACATGTTGAGTACTCCATGTTGTCTTCAGTTAAACTAAAGTGAACTAAATTACCTGGGCATAGAAATTTTTGGACTAATGGAATAAGAGTGTCTGTAGGAGAAGCTATTATAGGTTGTTTTCCCTGGGTAGATAAGCCCAGAGCCAGCGGAGGAGCTGGGTTGAATCTGGGTCATCTGACTCCTGCTTGTATAGCCAGTTCTCCCCACTAAAAGCCTCATCTCGTGGAATTACATGGTGATGTTTTCTACATTTGCACTGTGTTGTTAAAGATTATTATGGGATATCTGTTTTTATGATTTTATAGTGTCCTACTGAGACATCAGTGAATAAGTTGCAGTTTCTAAAAAACAAATTGCTGTCCCACTGTTGTTTTGTGCTTTTAGTAGTGCATGTTCTATATTTTCATTGTTTGACATAGGCAAAGAACTTTCTTTTTTTTTCTAGCATCTTTATTGTCTTATGGAGTAAACTAAATCACTTGCATGTTTCCTTTTTGAAAGCTGGGTAACAATCCTATTTTGTGGCAGTTCAGGTGTGAACAGATGATGTAGACCTCAGGAGACAAAATACACTTGTGAAATCTGTAGCTAGGTCCTGTAGATCTTGTTACAGATTTTAGACATGACAGTTGCCAGTTAAATTTTTTTTAAAAAGTAATGACTTTCAGGTGACTATTAGTGGATACCAGTTTCAAGGTAGAGGAAAAGATTCAAGTAGATAAATAAGAAACCTACATAAGTTTAAATTGACGTAAAAATCAATTTCTTGACTTTTTGTATGTTTTTGGGGAAAAATAGGTGCCTTGAATGAGATCTAAAGGAAACTGATAACTACCTGCCTAGCCTGCCTGGTACTGTCTGCAAGAAGCCTGTAGGAAATGATAAACAGCTGTTTTGTCTGAAATTCCTGTTCTCCCTGGAGATCAAGCTCCTTTTTCATATTATCACAGTATGTTCAGAATGACACCTTCCTCCATTTGCCATCTGCAACCTGATAGGTACAACAGAACTTCTGCCACCCTGATCAATTCTTATTGTTGCTCTTAACTGGAAGGAGATATGTATGTGTTCTAGTGGGAGATGGTGAGTGGTACCTACATTTTCTGTCTTGGAGATTATGGCTTTTCCATATGAGCTTCTTTCTCACCTTGAGGGGGTTCAGTTGCAGCTCTGGGGATGGAGGCTGGCACCTGGGTGTCGTGTGTGCTGTGAGGGGCAGTCCCAGCACCTGTGCAGCTCTGCAAAGGCGCTTGCTCCTCTGCACAGCCAAGAACTGCCAAGGTGAGGAGCAAAGAGGGGTGAGAAGCATCATGAGTCAGTGTCTGCTGATTAAGGGCTTCACCCGGGCTGTGGGAGGTCTGGCTTCAATTCCTGTTCTAGCAGCTACAGCTTAAGTGTAGTCTGTGAAGGAATTCATTTAAGGATAGAAACATTCTGACTGAAGCAGTGGTAGAAAAAAGGAGAAAACTCTAGATGTCCATAGGTTATGGGATAATGATAGAGGAAAAATCCTGGATACCCAGAGAGCACAACACTGAAAAATAAGGTGTTGAGGCATACAGATAGAGACTTTTGACATGTAAATTTGGGCACCAAATTCCTGACCTACTACCTAGTTTAAATGAATCCTTGTATCAAACATTTTGTTTTTCCCATTGTATAAATACATATAAAAACTTTCCTTAATGACTTAATGACTGGTTAATTCTGCCAAAATCACCTAAACCACTTCCTTGGTCACTCAGGTGTATTGAAATCAGACAGACTTCTAGAAATTCTGGACTTCTGTTACTATTCTTGTTTTTCTTCCAAATTTTTACCAGAAAGACCAGGTAATGCAGATAAAGGAAAAAAATATCTGCTGATTTTTTACTTAAACCCTCTTCTGAGTCACTGTGAGCTTTCTGTGACAAAGTTTCCACCTTTTCTGTATGATATATGAAAGACAAAGGCTTTGTTCTTTTGAGCTTACTGCAACCAATCTGTTAAACTACACAGACACACATTATTTTTAACAGGAAAAAAGAATATTTTTAAAAACAGTTAGCAACAAGAGAGAAAAAAAGTGTTAAGAAAGACTTTGTATAGTTGCATAACTCTGCTATGTAACACCAGTTGTATCTGGGAGTCCATGAGGAGGTTTTGACATCTAAAACTATAACATTTATTTGGACACTAGGCAACTTTCCTTCATTAAATGCCTTGCAAATTTATTATATATTGCTATATATATTTATGTATTATAGGTTTTTGAGATTATAAGCACTATTATATTTTGATAACTTTTTATAACACTGAATTTATGCATTAAAATCATATATTGTGGCTTAATATTAATATGCAGTTAAACAATTCCATTACTGTGTCCTGAGAGATATTTAGGGTTTTTAAAGCATTGTGTCTTTTTTTGGAATGATCTTACCATCTGGGATAGGATTTATTAAGAAAAACTGTATACAAGTTTTTGTTTAGCTAATATACTGAAAATAAACTTGTGACTGATTACTGAGAGGCAATGTTGAGAACTATAAAACCAAAAATGGTCTTAGACTCACTCAGTTGTGTAGGCTGGAAGGAAACTCCATATGCCATCTTTTCTAGCTACTTGTACAAAGTCAATGCAGTTAGATCAAGTACTTCAGGGCCATGTCCAGAATTTGAATATCTCCCAGCATAGAGATCTTTCAGTGTCTCTGGATCATGTTCCACCGTTTGAGCTTTTGCAGGATAATTTTTTCCTCCTTGTATCTAACTGGAGTTTCCCAAGTCCATTGACTCTTGCTCTCCACTCATTATTTTCTGTACCCTTCAACTTGGTAGTTGCAGACTCCCAAGCCTTCTCTTTGCCAGGCTGAACGGATGCAGCTGCCAGCCTCTCCTGTGTGGTCCTGTGCTCCATCTCCATGGCCAGCTTGGTGATTCCCAGCAGGTACACTTCAGTACATCTCTTTCTTTGTTGTACCAGGGAGCCCAAAACTGGGCTCAGCACACCAGATGGAGTCTCACAAATGGTAAATAGGGTGGAAGGATAATTTCCTTATCTCTGGTGATTATACAGATACTAATATAGCCCAGGAGACTGCTGGCCTTCTTTGCTCCAAGGGTGCTCTGCTGGCTCATGTGCATTCTTTTGTCCAGCAGGACCCCACATCTTTGTATGCAAAGTTTCTTTCTAGGCAATCAGCCCTTCATCTGCAATATTGTATGGAATGATCTCTGCCTAGGCAAAAAATATTTGCCTAAGACTTGTCTATATCTGTCAAGGAATAGTAGAATTGTTTTGGTTGGAAGATACCTTTAAGGGCATTCTAATCCAGCCCCTGTGCAATGAGCAGGGACATCTTCAACTACACCAGGTTTTCAGAGCCCCATCCAAACTGACCTTAAATGTTTCCAGGGATGGGGCATGTACGAATCTCTTTGGGCAACAGGTTTCAGTCTTTCACTGTCCTCATCATAAAATATTACTTCCTAATAGTAATCTAGTCTGAATTCGCCATCCTTTTGTTTGAAACCATTAACTCTTGTCCTGTTGACAGCAGGCCCTAGAAAAAATCTGTGCCCATTTTTCTTATAAGCCTCCTTTAAGTGTTCAAAAGCCACAGTAAGATCTCCCCAGAGCCTTCTCTTCTAAAGGCTGAACAACCCCAATTCTCTCAGCTTGTCTTCATAGGAGAGGTGTGGCAGCCCTCTGCTCACTTTTGTGACCCTCCTGTGGCCTCCAGCAAGTCCGTGTTTACCTTGTACTGGGGACCCCAGCAATGGATGCAGCACTCCAGGTAAGCTGTTGTGAGAGCAGAGTAGAAGGGCAGAATCACCTCCCTCGACCTGCTGGCCACATTTCTTTTGATGCAGTCCGGGGTGAGATTGGCTTTCTGGGCTGCAAGTGCACATTGCCAGGTCATGTCCAGCTTTTCATCCACCAGCACTACCAAGTCCTTCTCATCAGGGCTGCCCTGAATTCCTCCTTGCTCCAGCCTGTGTTGATACCAGAGGCTGCCCTGGCCCAGGTGCAGTACCTTGTTCTTGGCCTTCATTTGCATGGGCCCACTACTCCAGCTTGTAGAGTAGCATGTGATATTTCAAACTAATGCTGCTGACAGATAAACCTGTTGGTATCTTAAACACTCACCAGCACTAAGTTGTTTTTTATATAGTGAATGGTAGCACAAACAGTTTTCTCTGGATGTTGTTTGCGAAGAAAATGAGGTTAATTGCCTGTTTGTGCGTCTATTGCACTCACTAAAGCTACAATATTCAATAGTTAGCAAATTAGTAATGCCCTATCAGAGTCTTAGTTTGAGGATAGGTTCATGGTGATGGTTTTCTGGTCCCAGTGGAAGTAATTTTCCAGAAAAAGTAATATTTTTGAGCCCAGAAAACAACAACTTGGAATTAAAATCACTTGAAAACTTTACAAGCATTTGGTTGACAGAATTAGGGTAGTCCTCAAATACCTGTGTTCTCTAACTGCTTGTTTTGTTTGAAAAGAAAAGAAAATAAAAAGACATTTTATAATCTTAGACTTACAAAGAAAATAGACATTTTTTCATGACAGGCTTTCTGAAAGAATGCTGTTTAGATCAAATGTGATCAAAAATAATTTTACTTTGGTTGTTTATTGACTTAGATGACAGAGGTTTGTTTTTGTCTCTTGCTTAGTAAACTGAAGCAGTTGAAAACCACATGGCATTTGATTTTGAATAAGCTCCTTTCTTCAGTAACCTAAGAAGCCTAGAATTACCTTCTTCATGACAGGTTTTTACATATGATGTTCTGGGTGCCCATTTCTAGTAACACATTTGGTTACCATATAGTAACGCAGAAGATGCCTGACATGTTTTAGTAATATGCAGATAAATAGTAATAAAAAAAATAGAATTTTTTTATTGAAACATTTCTGTTCACATCAGGATATAAATTCTTAAAAAACTTATTTATTAAGATATGAATTGAGGTGTATTTCAATGCAGGCTGATAAAGTGATGCTATGGAGTTGCATTCCACATTAGAGTCTTCTTTAAGAAGAGGTAATCTAGAGATATGGCTAAGCAGGAAATTTTCTACATTAGACCTTTTTATATGATTCTAGTTTAAATTTAAAATATGCCTGTCAAATGTTTGCAAAATTTACACTTTCTTTCCTACTATAAAGTAAATTTTCATAGCCCAATTGGCTTACACTGTTTCTTTGCTGGTAAATCTTTCAGTAAGGGAAAGACTAGGGTCACTCACTGAATTTTACATAGGTCATCCCCTGTGCAATAGTGATACAATTCTAAATGTATTTGGCCAGCAAAGCTGGGAATAAGGAGGTAATTGTTCACTGCCTGGTACTGTGGGGAAGACCAGGAGAACACTGAGAAAGGTTGGCTCTCAGGTCTTTTGTGTGCATGTCATGGTTGGAAAACAAATTATTTCTCTGCGTGGATGAGGATTTTCATCAATTTAGCTGTTTATTGACATGTTTTCTGTGGGTTTTGGTGTTTTTCATAATTGTGGACCAAAAATGCTACATCACTGTTGTTCACTGCAGGATGAACAACTTGTGTAATCATAGCTTTGATTATTCTGTAGATTCACTGAATGACTTCCCAGCCCTGCTGAGCTTGTTTTGCAGACTGTTCCTTAGGTCAGTTCTGCTGCAGGCTTCAAGCACACAGCCTGTATGTGTAGTACATGAAGGCAATTACAGGGGTCAATATTTCATGTCACTGTGTGATTTTTGTTATCTCATTGGCTTTATGTAGTACCTCATAAAGAAGGTGCCCTTACTGTTATCACAAGCTTGTAACCTTTTAAAATGTTTTGCTTTATTACTGAAAATATTAGTTGATCTTTCTTCTCAAGGTTTTCGGGGTTAACCTATAGTCAATGCTTGAATTGTTTAAAAATATTTTTTTATTTTCTTTCCCAATGAAGAAAGCACGTGCTTGTGTCTGCATGTGTGTGTGCCTGCAGGTTTGTCTGCTAAAAGGAGGAGCAAAATGTCTTGTGTCTATTACAAACTGAAGTTGGATATGGCTTTGCTGGTTTTAAAAAAAACCACAAGTTGTTTCAAGCAGTTAATAGTCACTCCTGGGGATTCTTGGTAAATACTTACAATATTTTAGGCTGTGCCCTCCCACTAAAATCAGTATTTTCTTCATGAATTTCCTATCTCAATTTGAAAATTATGTAGTTGAGCAGACATAATTGTTTCTCCCCTCTTAGCTGAGGTTTGCACAACTTCTTGCATACTTCACAACTCTCATGTTTTCTGTGCTGATCACTAGGAGAGCTTCACATTGACATATTTCACTTTATAAAATAGCTTTATTTTGCAAACAGGGTCTAAACACTATCAGTATTTTTTTTCTTAGTATTCTGTTTATGCCAAGGAAACTTTTTGTGAAAAATTTTAGTTTCTGGATGACAGGATTAGCACATCTTTACTAATTCTTGCAGAACAATAGAAGAATGATGTTTACAAAATGTTGAATCATTTAAATCTTTGCATGGGTTTGAGACTTGTTTCATTCTACAGCACTTAGCTACATTCTGAACTTATGAGAAAACAAAAATAACTACTCCCCATGTAGTGATAGGGGAAGTGTCATCTACTGCTTGTCTGAGTAGGCCAGATTTGGGAAACACAGTGTAAACCAAAGGATCAGCAGAAGGGAGAAATCTCCTTTCTTCAGTTTCGTTTACCATGACAAGACTTGGAATTAGAAGGTGAATCAAACCTGTTTTAATGTTTCTGTCATTAGGCAAAGGAAATGTATCCATTTCTTCGTATAGAAGGTAGAGAAGGAGAAAATTAACGTAGAGGTAATACAAAGGTTAAAGAAAAAAATCAATTTCCTGTTGATTTGAGACCTTTGCAGCATTTACAGGCATTCAAGAGATATGTCTAAAGGAAGAATGGTATTTTTTGGATACACATGTAAACCAACTATTCTTTTCAATGAATGCCACAACAAATACAATCAAAAAAATGCTAGCAGAGCATGTTTGCAATCTTTGCGTAGATTCAAAAAAACCCAAACATTCTGTTGAGGCTTTCCTTGGATTTCAAATGATTAACTGTTTCACAACCTGTATCACACTCAAATGGACAATGGATTTTCAAGTCTGTGATAACATTTTGCTTAACTTTTTAATTCAAAGAAAGAAAGATGCTAAATATGCAAGACCCAGCTTTTCTAAATTCTCCAACTCTGAATTTTTCAGCATTTTTGCGTTTTGCCTACTCAACGTTCACTGACTGGAAGTCTACAGTGGTAATACAATTGTCATGCATATACCCAGGCTGCAAAGTGTGTAAGCAAGATCCTATTGCATCTCATCACTTAGGGTCAGGTGAGGATGAGATGGGAAAAATTTCATTGTTGCTTTAATTAGGAGTTCAAGAGATTTAATAGTTTCTTAATTTCTTTCCCCCCTGCTCCTAGATATTAAATGGTTAAAATTAGATAGGTTATCTTTTAATTCTGTCACTTTGATGTCTTTTTATGAATATTGGAACTGTTATCTTGAAGTGCTATTCTCTACACTTCTGTAAAAACTGCAGTCTACTGCATTAGAACATACTTATGAGGAAACTAGGAAAGATTTAACACAAGAGGTCCATGGTAATAGATAAAACTAGAGAACTGCTCAATACATGTGATAAATAGTAATTTTCTGCTGTAAAAGTACTCATGTAAAATTCAGGTATTCTTCTCAGAGCAACGATATTCTTATTCCTGGTACAGTAACTAGACATATCTTCCATTGGGAGGATATTTTGAAATATGATTTCCTTATACCACAGTAATTTCCTGATTACAGGCTGGGATTCTTTTCTCCTCTCAGTAACATTGTGAGGTAGCAATCTGCTGAAGTCTCAGTTGTACCTTCATAAAGCAGTAAAGCTGAGGATCAGCCTCTCATCCCATTTCTGTCCCCAAAGCTTACCTATTATTCCTAATGCCTTGAAAAATACATTCTTTATTTTCTGTCAGTGTGAGTTAATGGAATGACCTTCATCTAAAAAGGAGCAGAAAAAGTCAAAGTAATTGCATGGTGCATAATCTGTATTCAAGCTGGTGTAGTCAATGGTACTGCCTGAGAAGTGTTTCCCTTCCTGTGGCCTGGGACAATGTCCCCTTCCTCCCTGGTGACTGATACCGGGATGTGTTGGCATTAGTTATACTCTGTTCACAACCTGCAACTCAGATGTTCTCATGGTATCATGAGTGCTAACCTAGAGAATATATTCAGATTGAAAATCTTCATGTTTTGCTACACTATTTTCTGTCATTTAGCAGTATTCTCATTTCAGGAATCATCTTCACAGGTCTATGACTATCAATTTTTCAGACATAGCAACCTCCATGGCTGCATCAAAGGGAAATCTGCTGCAGAAATACCTTTGTGTTTTGGGGGTATTCTTTTTTTCATATATCTTCTCTTCCAAAAAACAACATTGATGTAGTGTGTTGATTTACTATGGGGAATATTTGCATAATAACTTTAGTAACCAAATGGAAGTGATCCTCAGTACAGAACAAGAATAATATTAATAGTTTTAGTCTGTGCATTTTTCATGTTTTTATTACTTCTTGAATCTTCATTTCTAGAAAAGGATTATGGCTTTACTAAAATAAATAACGTTGCAAGTTGCTTTTATTGAACTCTGCTTTAATTTTAATGATCTGAAACGTAATTAGAAGTGTTTGTTATATTATGCCAACAAAGTACCAATCATGAACTGAAGACTGACATTGGAGTGGACAGTTTGTGATTGTAACTGTATGTCAAGATCTTCATTAAGATGCACATTAACTAAACATAATTGACTGTAAGGCATCTGGACAGTGGTAAAATATTTAGTAATGAACCTCTTCACTGCAGTATTTTCTGCCTCAATGAGAACAATAAAAGTGTACATATTTTCTTTTTAATACCCTTTAGTAAATGCTGCCATATTAGCAAGCAAAATTATACGATCACATGAGGCCTTCATTTTTTCTGCTTCTCCAGTTTTCTGGGGTTATTAATTGCAATACTGAAAATTTATGAAGGAAATAGAGCAAAAAGTTCACTGTAGAAGAGGTTACTTGTGCCTATTTCACTTATAATCAGTATTACAAAGCAAACAAAAAAAATAATAGCTGATTTTATTCCATTAAAAGTTGGACTCAAATAGCAATTTTAAAGTTGTTGCAAGTAACAGTGCATCTTTTCAGGAAATAACTGCTATCCATCTTAACAAAAGCTTCATTTGGTCAATATTTTTTAAAAGTAAAATTAAATCAGGGAAAATATCTCATACTTCTTTTTTTTTTTCATTATTTTTGTAAGTATTCCAAACGTAAGTGATCTCACCCTGATGTTTTTGAGATTTCTGATGGCTTCTAGCCACCAAACCGGTTCAATTTTTTCTTACCAAGTGTGTGAATCTGCCTTTTAGGGATGAGGTACTTAAAAATATACAACAACAGCATCTTAACTTTATGGTATGTCACCTAGTAGCTGTTTTAGATCTATCTTCAAAGTAATGTATTTTTGAAATCTGAATTTGTGTGAACTTTTCATCATATCTGTAGAATATAATGGACTAGAAGCAACAGATTTATGCTTATTGGCTGTTTGGATTATGTAAGATTTGAACCTCTCAACAGCAAAGGAATGAAGATCTCAATTTTCTTTAGGAATCATAATTACATAATTGCACATAAAAAGTCTGTCGCAACAAATGAGAAACAATGTAATAGTGTTGTGTTTATTATCACCAATTTGTACCATAATCTCTCTTCTGCGCTTTCATTATAAAGTGTTAACAGCTTAATATACTAGAGGATAGGAATGGCTGTAGTCACATGAAGTATTTGGTGTTATTGCCCCTCTAGTTCTTTTTACATAGATCTGTTGAGGCCTTTGCTTCACACAGGCTTATAATATTCCAGTGTTAAATACAGAACAAGTGAATTTCACTTGGTGAAGCGATTTCAGGACACATAATTCAATTTGGTACTGTCATATTTGAGTGGCTTTTGTTGGACTTTAAAACTTGATATATTTTAGAATATGATAGGCAGAATTTATTCCTTTAGAGGCAGACAACTGTTATCAGTAATTTATATATTATGATGTGAGTGGTGTTCTACGGCTTCAAAAAAAACCCCATCATATTACTTCCTTTAATTTAGATTTTAGAGAACAGATATAGCTCCTGAAAAGGATTTTTCCTGGTATTTTGTGCAGATTGATTCAAATAGTTCTATTAAATACAGATATTATGAAAAAACTCAAAAGGTGTTGGTTTTCTTCTTGCTTTATTATTCCTTGAGTTCAGAAGCTTCAGCTCAGATTTACCATCTGTTGAGTATTTTCCACCTTTTTTTTTTTTTTTTTTNATTTACCATCTGTTGAGTATTTTCCACCTTTGTTTTTTTTTTTTTTTAGTTAATTTTTTCCCTAATCTTTAATATTTTCTGTTTTGGGTTGTTTTGTTTTGGTTTTCTTCAGTAAAAAAGCCGGATACATTTTCTCCAGTTCATAAGTTCATAGCAAAAGATCCCAAAATAATCTACTTTATTTTTTGTTGGTTTTTTTTTTTTTTTTTGCCTTTTGTTGACAATCAGTACAGTCTTTCTGAAGTATGCAGCAACATTTTGTGAGAATCTTCATGCTCAACTATCCTCTCTTTCAGCACATTATTACTGTCATTATGTCATTAGCATAAATAGTCAGGTCTGAAGGAATTCAAAGTAGCTTTTTCAACCTGTAGAAACAATGATGATATATACATATATATATTAGAATATCTATTGATATATATAATGTCTTAATATCATATATATTAATATATTAATGTCTTCTTTTTTGAAAATATATTGTGACATTTAGGTATTGAGTTCTTAGAAAATGTTTTTCTTGTAACAAATTTCTATTATTTAAAAATAGTAGCTTTTATCTCTGGCTTGCATTAGACAACCTGAGTCAGCAGTTACTTGAGACAACTTTGTAGGAATGGAAAAGGTTTTATTTCTTGTCATTTTTTCTGGTAAATATCCTCAGTGCTTGCATGGAAGTCAGGGGAGCTGATTTCTGCTATCCCCAAGGAAGCTTAGGAAGCATTATGTAAAGTTCTTCTGTTTCTATCAATTCTTCCCTGTGAAGGCCTGGTATGATACATTTCCCATCACTGCTTCAGCAGAAGGAATCTCCACAGGAGGCACAGGCAGCACCAAATTCTGTGATAGGGCTATTCAATCCGTGTTTCATCCATCTAAACCCGCAGCAAAAGCTGTCATGTGAATCAAACGGAATAGTAGCATTTGAAAAAGAAAGAATATAGAAGTAGTTACCCTAGCACTTCAATTTTCATAGCTCCCAGATAAACAGCTCCTTAAAATACATTATTTGCTTGTGCTCCTGTTTGAGTGGTACCCTTTGAAACACTGTATGACCTTGCCTTGAAGAGAGAACCAAAATATGAGAGTTTGTATTAAAGGAGCAACCTAATTTCTACTTATATTTTTTGAATAACTAAAGGAGGATGTAAAAGCCCCAGAACTGTGCCATGGAAAAAAAAAGTGGGCTTTTCATCTTCTATCTCCTACTAATCCCATGAGTAGCTGTCCTGATTCCGTACTTGCAAGGCTGGCCTTTTCTTCAGGTAGACATGCACTATCTAGATGAATGAATTAAAGAGCCCCAGAACACAAACAAATTACCCATTGTAGACAGCAACAGGAATTTCCAAAAATAGCTTATATCATGACATTAATGCTATTGCACTCTTGAGTCTGTCAGTTGTCAAGTGTATATAGTTTGTTCACTATTATTCTTTTTTTCTGGTAATATTTTTACTGTACCCATATTATGATAATCTCTTTGAACAGTTGATTCTCAATGACCTAATTTTTAAACTACTGAGCATTCTTTGCTTATACAGAAGAAAATCTGGTTAAGAAAATGTCTGTTTTGCAACTTAGTGGAGTGAGGTTATTTGTGTTTTTGTATGTATATCTGACCGTCCCTTGTAAAAGCTCCCTTGTACATTGCGACTGAGATCGGGTTGATAAGGCTGTCTTCTTTTTCTTATAAGAAGCAGGGTAGTTGTGCTTCTGTTCTGAAAAATATAGCATCATTTTGGGAAGAAAAAATAGCAACTTTTCAAATTGTTGATTGATAATTTAATTACTACTGACTTATTTTTGTAGAATCATTTCTCTTGAAGGATACTATCAAGTTCATTGAGTCCAACTGTTAACCCAGAACTGCCAAGCCCACCATTGAACCATATTCCTAAGTGCCACACCTACACATATTTTAAATACCTCCAGGGATGTTCACTCCAGCACTTTCCTGGTCAGCCTTCTTCCTGCAACTTTATTGCTTCCTACCTGAAAAACAATAGTTAGTAATCCAGGGGCTGTACTGGCAGAGGAAACTTTCACTTCACATCTTAAAACCAGACCCCAGGAACACAGCAGATATGCCTAAGAAGTGGCTCTAGGCTTCACATTGAACCTTCTGTTCCCTTTGGAAGGTGTCTCCTATCACAATGACCCACCCTTTTGCTCTATGGATGTTCTGATGCAGAGCATAGCCTGCCTTAACCCTGGTGACACTTTCAAACTAAATGGGCCATCATCCTCATTGCTGTTCCGTTCCACCTGCAGTACCTGTGATGCTGGGACAGCGGGGTAGTCACGCAGGAGATGCACCCCCTGCACCAGGTAGGAACTCACCACCATTGCCCCTATCCCTTAAGATGGTGTGTTCAGGCTGGTGGAGAGAGGATGGGGAATCCTCCCTGTCATGCATCCTGTCTGCGTGTTGAGCCTGTTCCAGGGAAGGCAGCGTGCGATTCCAGTGGCATCTCTGGACTCCGGAATTATCTCGCTCAAGCTCCCTGATGCTCCTCAACCTGCTCACCTCCTGCTTGAGCTCTGGCAATACAGGAGGAGTTCCTCTGTCCAGGCACGGGCAGTGCCTCTCCCTCTCCTGAGCTAATGCTGCTGTCCTGGTGCTGGTGTAAGAGCAGGGCACACCCTGCAGCCTGGCACTGGCACTGAGCCAGCAGCACCTTCCCGCTGGAGCTCTGGGCAGCTGCAGAGTCCTCCTGGGGGCAGAGCTTAGGGAGCCCATGGCTTTCTGCTGGGTGGACACCGTTACTCCCTGGTTGAGCTGCCAGGGATCCATTGTCTTTTCTTTAATTATTCTTTTCTTGTAATCATTTCTTACAGTGAAGCATTAAAATAAATACAATTTAAATGCTGAGGGTTTTGTTATTATATAATTTGTGGAACACATTTTTAAGAATATGTGAAAGGCATCTATCAGTAGTTTTGTATTTGCATTACATTTGCATATAATGTGTTTCATCTGAACACATATGTGCAGTTTTATGTTAGTATCGTGAAGTGGGCTTTGGACAACAAAACCTGTTCTGCTAATAGAGGTTCTAAGATGACATTCTTATATCTTGTTGGAATGGAGTGTGGGAGGTGATATTGCTATTAAATTTATCTGGCAATGTAGATAATGCTCGTATCAAGATTCACTTTTTTGTAAAGCTATATGGCAGTAGCTCTTGGGAGAAAAATACACTTTTTTTGTTAATTGTGGGACAATTTATTGAGAAACTCTTGCACTTTTCTGTCAAGTGGGTTCATGGACTATGAATTTTTCTTATGAGAATTACAGTTCTTTCCAAAATAACCAATACAATCAGTAAACACTGGTTAGTGCTAGGACATTATATTATTATATAGAGTATTCTCAACCTGTGTTTCTAAGTACAATTCAGATACTTAAAACATTACTACAACTACTTTTGCACAGTTCCCTGAATATATCTAATGGTTGTTTAATAAAAATATAAAACTTCTAGCATGGGCACATTTTTCATCACCTTGTCATGTTTAATAACAAACTAATAAATAATTTATAAATCATTATAAGTAAATCAACAGACCAGAATCAATAACATAGAATTATTAGTAGCCTGCTCTTTTGGAAAAATTGTTGTTCAAAAAAACAAAACTACTTTTTTCCTTCCATGGAAAATTAATTGCACCTATGCCTGTTTTTTTTTGTTTGGTTGGTTTTTTTTGTATTTGGGGGGGGGGTTGTTTGTTTGGTTTTTGTTCTGGCAAAACTAGATTTGTAAGAGGAAACTATTTTTTTCTTTTCATAGGGAAAATCTATGAATGAGAGGAGTGAAAAATCCCCAATGATTGCTGGACCCAGATAACATATTTTATGATTTCTCTTCCATCAGTTTCCATATGAAGGTGACCACAGCCGCAGTGTACACAATATAACAAATCTGGGTCAAGCAGCCAGATTGATGTCTGGCGTGTAATTATGAACATTTCAGAAACATTTTATTTTCTTTTTTTACATGTTTTCTATACATAATATTACATATCGTTTACAGGAAGGTAATGTTAGTTTATGATATAATTTTGCATTGAGGAAACACTGTAATCATAAAGCACTTCTGTGATATCTGCTATGTAGTCTGAATAATCCTTCTTCAGATTATAAAGAGAAGTGTTCATTTAGTTAATGATTGTCTGAACTGTTCCTCCTCCATCTCAGTTTAAAAGAAATTAAGTTAATCCTTCACTGCAGATACTTTTAAAAGTATTTAAAGTAAAAAATTATAAACAAAACTGATCACATATGTAGGGCTCTTTACATGTCAAACACAGCAGTGTTATATTTAACAGTATACTGTACTTAACAGAAATACTTGCCATATCTATGTTATTATTTTTTTGTCTTGAGGTTGATGTATCTGAGCAATACATGCCTTAAAATTTATGGGAAGTTATCAGCCACGATTCTTTAATTATTTGGGTAAGGGTATCTCCAACCTCATGACTTGCTTGCTTGATAGAACCCAGGGCACTGGAAGACCAAAGGACTAAATGTTTCTGAACATTTCAAGTGAGAGGTAGTTTCATGATTGATTCATTTGGTATCAGTTATGGTCTGATACCAGTCAGATAACAGAAAATAGTCTATGTAATAACAGACTGAAATAAATATAGAGTTAAGGGAAAAAGATGTAGTTCAGAAAGAGTAGCGGACTCTTCTAGGCAGTTAACATTTCACCAATGAATTTGGTTTCCTTGAAACAACAAGTTTGGTTGATGATTGGCAATGCAAATGTAGCATAGCAAACTACGTAAAGTTTGTAAAATGTTTAATGTCATGCTAGCCCAAATCAATTGCTGATTATACACAGATTTTTAAATGCAAAATAAATTGCTCATTGAGGCAGTAAACATTTTGGGGAGGGAGATTTGAAATAAAGATATCTGTGATAAGCCTTTAAATTAGGCTACTTCTTTGTAATTTCAAATTAGTTCAGAATTAACATCAACAGTGACAACAGAGTAATCCAGCTATCTGAATAAGTAGAGCAAATAATAAATAAGTATTATGGAGTTATTCTACCTCAGGTTTGCACTGGCAAAACTAATACTCAGATACTCAGTTGTGGTTGTTCTTTTTCATATTGAAAATAAAGAGTGAAGAAAAGAGTCCTAAAACTCAGCTTTTGGTAGGAAAAAATTACATACAGTTTCAGATGCATCCGAATACATTTATCTTATCACAGATATGATGGAGAGGTGGTTTGCTAACTGTGTCTAAAACACTTAGTAATAAAAGGCTTTTTAATGTAGCAAAGCAAGTTAGTAGAAGCTGAAGCCAAAATTCAAATTAAATATGTGGCAAACACTTTCAGTAGGGAGGTGATTAACTGCTGGGACAAATTGCCAAGAGAAACAAGTGATTTTTCCATCACATGAGGTTGTCAAATTAGAACTAAATAACTCTCAGGAAATTATTTGACTCTTGCCAAGAACAAATTATTGGTCTCAGTTCATTGTTAACCAGATGAGATTTTAAAGCAGGTGGTTGAGATAGTGGAGCAAATTATTCCTTATTTTTGTAATGTAAAATCATAAGGAATACTTTATTTAACTTGCATTTGTTGAATTATCAACAACATCAGGAATTTCATTGTAACATGGTAAAATTTCAAGTTGATAGAGTGTTGTTTTTTCATGGCATATTCATGCTGTAACATTCCAGAGATGCTCACTTGTCATCTACTTCATCACATCTGATTTCAATGATGAGGGGTTATTTTTGCTCTTTATTTAGAAGCAAATGTTTGGAAAGAGTCAATAGATCTGTCAATAAAATTAAACTCAGTAATATGTGGCAGTGCAAAATATTAAATTCTGTCATAGTGGAGCAGAATCACTGAGTATCACCAAAATTTATTTAGTGGGTCAAATGGGAGGGACATGCCTTTAAACTTAAGGAATTGTCTTGGTTGCTATGTGTGGCACACACACATCTTACTGCAATATGCAAGCACATGGTGCAGAAATAATTGAGAGAATTAGTGCAGAAACCCTGCAGTCCCTTTTCAGCTCTCCTTTTGTGGTTAGATGTGTATTTCAGTTGGCTATCATTGGATTTTCTTCAGTACTTCCACCTAAATGCTGCGATGTAAGTTAAGAATATTTAACTGCCTGAAAGATTAATTGAAGGAGTCTTTATTAAGTGCATGAGAATATTTAAATGGCAGGTGATGGTATTGCATTAGCGATCACTTGGGAAATTCATATTGGGTTAGTCTGTTGAGAAGTGTGTGTGATTTAGGAGATGCCTCATGTCTGTGGTCTGTGAACATGCAGTGGGAGTGACCTGAGCAGGAAACTGTGTAGGTTGATCTTAGTGATGCCTCAGTAGGCATTGTAAGACTATTTCGAGTCTCAGTTTCACTGTAAGGGTTTTAATAACAGGGCTTAATTTCTCCACCATTTGAGCGCATAATTTCAAAGATGGTTTTATGTTTCAGAGATACAACAATTTTGTGCCACGTTGAAGGGAAAGTGATGCAAAGTGAATTGGATTGATCTGCCAGCCTTAACACACATGCCTGTGCTTTCCAAGCTATTAGAAAAATTAATAAACTCACTCCTTGAATTAATGGATGGGCTTGCAGGACACCATCAGACATAAATTTTGACGCTGAATTATATTTACATTGCTATTTGTACTGTAAAATTAATAAAGGTTATTAATTCTATCTGGTCTTGATATTATCAGTTTTATACCATAATTACATGCACAGACACACACAACCTCTTGAGAGGAGTGCTGAAACGCAGATACTTAAAAGTACATGAAAGGCTGAAGCAAATGTTCACGAGTTACCCTATTTGTCAGTTTTATACTTTTTGTCTTTACCTGTTGGTCCTACTGCTCACCTTGACTGCAGGATGTGATCACTATATTTCTGTGATTATGCAGTACCCTGGCTCAGAGTGTAAGGATTTTCTGTCCCAGCATTTTAAAGACAGAATCCGACAGTGACAAAATCAGACCCACTGTTGTGCCTTTAGATATCTGTGGCAGAGATTTTCAGGCTGCCCAAGGTTCTTTAAATACCACATTTTCTTAACATATAAAAAGATGGGAGTGATGGTGCAGTTCTCTCACCAGTGATGATATCATGCTGGATAAGATATGAAATGTTGTGAACAGTGCCATCATGTGCACGTCTGATAGATATTATTATCAGTGAAGAGGTGTGTGTGCAAACAGTGGAATGGAACATCAACTGTAGGACGCACATATTCTGAATGTTTTCACAATCTATTTTCTTTCTTTCTTTCTTTCTTGTTTTGTTTTATTTTCTTTTGTAGGGATTTTTTAGAACCTAGTGTTTTTTGTTTTTTTTCCCCCAGCTGTGAAATGCAGACTCCTCCAGACCTCTGTCTGGATGTTCCTTTACTTCTTGGTTTTTCTGTTGGCTTAGAAGAGGTTTTCAGCCTCCTACTAACTGCCAAAATATTTTTTAGTAACTATTAATTTTAAATTACACATTTCATGGGCTTCAATATCACTTTTAGAAAATGATATTCCTTAGATTGAAGACAATGCAGGAAAATTAAATTTGAATATAATATTTTATAATTGAGTTCATATTTTAGAAATCTATTCCTGTTTGAACCATAGTCCTTTATATTGTTCCACTTACAGTGTGGCAAGTAGATTTACAAGTCTTTAAGGATCTGCTTTCTGCAGAGTGGACAAACAGTGTCCCAAATTAGGAATAGCCAGTCTTTCATCACTGGACATGTCCTTAATATTATAAGAGGTGTACTGAAGAACGGAAGAAAGATCTGAATTTGCAATTCTGGCTTTTTTTTTTTTTGGCATTTACACCAGGGTAACTGAAAGTAGATCATACCCTGCAGAAATTAAAGATGAAAGTTACTAGATTTTTCAGTTCACTTCCCACCACATATTTTCTCCTTTTAAATCTCCCCAAGGAAAATGCCTCCACTGCCTTATCATGAAATGATAGCATAAACTTTATTAGTTATCTTAAACAATGAATGTTTTTAGCATTATGCTATTTTTGTAGCACCATACTGTATTTAAAGCATAATATTATTGTTATTTTTTCTGTGTTACTGTAGATGTTCATACTTTCAACCTTTGACTTAGTTACCAAATTGTATCCAATTCTGTACTTGACATATGACAAAGGAGCATAAATATAGCAAACACATGTTATTTTTCAAGTTTTGTTTTAAGATAAGATGGACATATTTTTTATATATTTTCATTGTTTTTTATCCCATGGCAAATAGCAGTACAGCTCAAAGTCTATGCAGCTACCATGAATGTACATAGTTTGCCAGTCTTTAATGCAATTAATTCCTAGCCAGAAAATGTCCTGCATTTTCAGTGAATCATAACGGAAAAATTATTATGGTGACAGGAAATTTAAACAAAAATGTCATTTCATATTGCTGTAGAAAAGCCAGTTTCAGTGACATTTTTAGAATTATCAGTGAGAAGACATCAATCTGTGGTGACAAGAATCAAACAGAAGTGTAATCATGAAAGTGTTTTGGGTTATTTGTTTAATAGCAGGGGTTGTTAGGATGATCTATAGATGTAAAATGTTGAAAAAATATATTTATTAGTAATAAATTGTTGCTTGATGACAATGAGACTTAGTGATACATGCTATAAGCAGTTTCCAGTGGAAACACTGTGAAAAACACAGCTTAAAAGGTCTTTTTTGGTGAGCATAGAAGGCTTTCTTTTCCCTCAGAAACACCCAGAGAACCTACATTTGAAGTCCTAGACAGTAGTGGTTTTTACCCATTAGTGGTAATGAAAGTGCATACCACATCCTCAGCTCTTTTCAACTACCTCATTAAGATTGTGCAGAGTGTAAAGTACTAGTATTACAGACTTAATCTACCATTTCTTCCACTGTTCCTCAAACTGTACTCAGTAATTGCTTATTCTGCCTTAGAGACTGGTGTGATTCAGTCGAATCCCACCATTTAGGTTGGATTTAAATTTTGGACAGTACAGATACCAAGAATATCTACTGAGAAAACATACAAACAACTGTGATGAAATTTAGTAATTAGTGAAGTTCTGCTTCAATGCCTAGATCTTACAAGAAGCCTTTAGGTAAGCAGTGTCTCCAAGAACACACTAATAGGGGAAAATGTTCCCCAAATCACTGTTCAAACGGATGGGCTTCCTGCTCCCCACAGGTTCCTGGTACAAATGGGGTAGTGAAGAACTCTGCAAGATTTCCCTGTGGGTGGCACATAGTGGATTTAAGCATCAGGTCCACTTACTTTTTTTTTTTTTTTTTTCAAGTTAGTGGTGATTAATTCTGCCTTCCTTGGATGGGTATTCACTTCAGTGATCTCAGAGATCAGAGGCTGCAGCTGACCTTGAAGTTCAGTGTATACGTCACTGTCTTGAAGCTCATGCTAATGAGATGTGTCAGGCTTTCTGTCCCTGTGTAGAAAGGAGTTCAGCTACAAATAATGTAGACAAAATGCATATTTTGCAACTTGGCCTACGGAAAGGAAAATGAGATGAACTTCTTTTTGGTGGTGTGGCTCACTACAAGCTGCAGTCAGATTTCAGTCACCAAATAACTAAATCAGGAGTTTATAAACACAGTTAAGTCACTGTGAACTCTGTGAACTACTAACAACAGGAACATGAAGGAAAGGTAGAGAAAGAGGAGGCACATCTTGAAGTCAGTGGTTTTGACTGGAGTACCAGAAGGAAATTAGAAGAACCAGACCAGCTTCAGGGATCCTCCAAAACATACTTGTGAATCTCCAATCAGGGAAGCTAGTATTAGTTCCTCCAGTATACACAGTCAATACCTTAACCTATTCTTAGATTAGAGGTGGGCCAGTACTTTGAGCCTTCAAACAACTGTAGCCTCTGTCGTCTTTCCTTAAGGATATTCCTTTCAAACCAAAAGAGGGGGAAAAATCTGGATCTCTGCAGTTGAGTCTTTATAATCCAATATGGTGTATATACATATTTACAGCCTCCTCCTCTTCATTTTTCTGTGATATGTTATCCTCAGAAAACACCCTTTTTTTTTTTTAAGGCACTGGATTTTATTTAAGCCAAGGCTTCCTATCTTTGCCCCAGTGTATGTGCTAGTTCTTCTTACACTTTTCCAGGCAAGCTGTCTCTTTTATATTGCCAGGATGCGGCCTTTCAGGAACAATCCTTGTTTGTCCATATGACAACAGTGAGCTAGAAATCAGCTGTTTCAACAGATTGTCTTACTGGATAGCTAAGCATGTGGGAAGCAGTTTGTCTGCTGAACTGGAGCCACCTTAGATTAACATAGCTGTCTTATTTTCTTCAGATGCCTCCATCCCTAGCATATGGAGTCTGCACATCTAGTTGCCACCTAGAGCTTCATTCTGAAATCCACCAAGCTTGAACAAATACACCTACCTGGTGTGGTGCTGCTTTTGTAGGAGACCTTTTTCAGTCCTTATTGAACTTTGAGTACTAAGATTTTTTTTTTCAAATGAATGGTTTTTTTGGAGGACTACTACACAGAGTAAGAGTGGCATGAGAGAAAGAAGGATCACTTGTCTCTAGCAGTCCTTCCTCAGGAATTTATCTGACTGCAAATTCACAACTTTTCCTCCATCTACTGGGATATTTCAAACCTAAGACCAGGCTAGAGTTCTGATTCATAACCAGTACTGTGGAGTGGTGAAAATGGGTACTTCTGAAGCCACATGGACTCTACACAAAAAATAAAAAAAAAACCTTTTGAAGCAGGAATTACAGAGTGACATACCTTTACTTTACTTTGCTGCAAGATTATGAATGAGAAATCAAGGGAACATATATATTCCTCCCAAGTTAGAAAAGGTCCTCTGGGCTGTTTTATTTCATCTCATCTCGTGTGTTCTAGCAGAATGGAATGATGTTAACTGAAAGAGGTCAGCATATGCTCCAGCTAATCATGGGTGTCAGTAGAACTCTTGTAATCCTGTTATAAAGTACTTTGATATCTCAAAGATGTGCTCTCTCTGTTTCTCTGTAGGCCATGTAAGCTGAATCAGTTCAGAATATGTGTTCAAGCAATTCTTATTCCTTCCTACAACTAAGCAGAGTCAGCATACAGATTAATTAGGCTTTGGTTCACAATTTAACATTGTGTCCCAAGTAATTTATTTATTTCAAAAAAGATTATTTAAAAGCAAGTGACAAGGGCAAGATTGTTCTCTTCCACTTAAATCCCTTTAATTGCTCCCATAACATGTAAAGCATGTGTTGAATTTTGTATTAAAGAGCAAACA